>VWZZ01002391.1:155007-223503 GCA_013399095.1 Psophia crepitans | reverse complement strand
CTGCCCCTACGCTTGCGCGGGAGCCCGAGCCGCCCCCTCAGCCCGCCCCGCGCCACCCGCGCTCTGCCCCCGACGCCGCGTGTCACCGCGTAAGCCCGGCTAGGCCCGCTATTTATTTGGCGTCAGCCGCTGATTGGTCTGGGCTGGCCAATAGCGAGGGCACAGCGCAGCTAGTGGGAGCGAGGCAGAGGCTGGGTGGGTGTGCGCGCGCCGAGGCTGAGGCGGCCGCTCCGAGCGTTCCTCACCGCCCCGTGTCCCCATGGCAGGCTGGCGGCCGCCGCTGCTGCCGGCCCTACTTGCCCTCCTGTGTGCCCAGCCGTGTCCCTGCGGCAGGGCTCCAGCCTCCTCCCAGGCCGTGACGGCCCGGCTGGCGGCGAAGTGGCCGGCGACCCCGCTGCTGCTGGAGGCGAGGTGCGTGCAGCCTCCTCCCCCTGCTGCCTTCCTCGGGGCCGTTAGGCCGGGGCAGGGGAGCAGCGGCGGTGCCCCCCCACCCGGCTGTCTTTGGGGGGGGCAGGAGGAGGGAGGGTCTCCTCTCTTCTCTCCGCTGCGCGGGCTGAGAGGGAAGGGGGGCTGTCAGAAAGGGGCGGCTGCGTTTCTCTCCTCTTCCTCTGTCCGAGGGGCTGTTAAAGTACTCTTTTGGTATAAGACTTAACTCTTCTTTCCCTTTGTAAAATGTTACGGGCGGTGCTGACAGGCTTCCCACGTTTTAAGTGTGCCGTTTGAATTGCGTTCTGTTTAACCTACTCAAGCCGTTTTGCAGGTTAGGTTGAGGTGCAGTGGGCCAGTCTACACAGTTTCGACTTTCCACTGACTAACAGTATCACTTCATCTCACCCCAATTAGTTTAGCTTCACTCATGAATGAAATCATTATGTGTAACAGTATTAGTGAAGTTGTGAAGCTGTAGGATGATTTTTTTTCTTTAAAAAAAGTACTGTTAACTAGTAATCATAATTTAAAAATAGGAAGTGAAAATGTTTTCAAGTGTTATATGTTTGTGGCTCCCCTGCCAGTTTGGTTTAAGATCTTTTTTGTTATGTTTTTGTTTTAAGCTTATTTGCTGCTGTTTGGAGAACTCTCACGAAAGGGAGAATTGCAAGCTTCTGTAATCAAAGGAGTGGCAAACTTCCAAAGTAAAGATTAGAAAACAGTGTTCTCATTCTAGGAAGTAGATCTTTTTTGACAGACATAAAAGGGGAAAGCAAAACAAGTGGTGTTCCCTTAAGGAAAAAATACAAAACTAGAAAATGTTACCAGTAGTTAGAAGAATGGTATTTGGAATAAAGCAAACCTTAATTTTTGTGCTTTGTAAGGTTTAAGCCATTTTTGGAAGCGTTCCAGAGATTGGGAACCTCCCCTGCAGAGCAAAGTAGACACTGTCATTGATAAAAGCCTGTAATTTTAATTAAAAACTATAACCTGACAGAGTGTGCATTCTTATTTGTATATTTAGCCACTATTAAATAAAGTTTATGTGCTGAATTGATTTTATTCATAACTGTATATTGAAATACCTGTGGAAAAATAAAGTGAAAAATTGTTTATTTCTGTATCAGAGAATAGTCTGCTTGCTTTACAGCTCTGATTGTTGAGTTCAGATGGGTAGTATTTTGTTTAAAATTTCTTTTAACCAAAATATACCACTGTTCAGTGTTTTATGCTACAGAGATGTCAGATGGTCATTGAATACTTAACGCTTGATTGTTGCTGGGTGTTTGTTATTTTAAACAACTGAAGATTTTTACTGTGTTACACATTTTTGGATGAAGTCAACCTATGGACAATTTTTATTTTTAAACAGTGAATTTATTGCAGAAGATGGTAATGAGAAGTTTTGGCAGTTCTTGGAAACTGTACGAGAACTAACAGTTTATAAGCAAAGAGGTAAGTTAAACAGCATGCTAGTTTTAATATATTATCTTGCACTGTATTTAAGTTTAAATAGCAAGCTAACACATTAACTGGTCACAGTCAGGTAAAGCCTAACTCCTCCACTGTTGCTTACTGAGTAGTTTTCTTACAGAAAGTTGTAGCCTGTTTTCCCCTGAGAGCTCAACCTGTGAATGAGAACGCTAGCTGGAGGAAAAAAGTAAAGAATGACCTGAAAAGGTGTAATACTTGTAGATGGCATAGAGACTTTTCTAGAAACAAGACTGCGTTTTAGAATAAATGTTTTATCACTGTCAAAATAGAATTAAATAAACCTTGCATGCCCCTCACCACAAGAAAGACATCGAGGCCCTGGAGCATGCCCAGAGAAGGACAACAAAACTGGTGAAAGGGCTGGAGCACAGGTCTTATGAGGAGCAGCTGAAGGAACTGGAGTTGTTTAGTCTGGAGAAGAGGAGGCTCAGGGGAGACCTTATTGCCCTCTACAACTACCTGAAAGGAAGTTGTAGTGAGCTGGGGGTCGGCCTCTTCTCACAGATAACTAGTGACAGGACAAGGGAGAATGGCCTCAAGGTGCACCAGGGGAGGTTTAGGTTGGAGATGAGGAGAAATTTCTTTTTGGAAAGGGTGGTCAGGCATTGGAAGGGGTTGCCCAGGGAGGTGGTGGAGTCACCGTCCCTGGGTGTGTTTAAAGAAAGGTTGGATGTGGTACTGAAGGACATGGTTTAGTGGGTAATAGGTGATAGGGGGACAGTTGGACTAGATGATCCTTGAGGTCTCTTCCAACCTTAATGATTCTATGATTAGACAAAAGAATATTAAGTTGTTAGAAGCTTGTAGAGAACAAAGCATAAAATCCAGCAAATGAAGCAACCCCAGAAGATACCTTGGAGAGGAGTTTGCTAGAAATGACCATGGTAATGAAAAGTTTGGAAGACTACCAGGCTTCACAACAGGTTGGTCAATATTAGACCTATTTAGCTGGTCAATAGATGAACAAGTTGAAAAAAGCTTCAAAACAAGGTAAGACTGTTTCATTTTGCTCCTTACTTGAGAACCGTACAGCTCTTCAGGCATGAGCATGAGGACCTAACACTACCACTAAAAGTGACTTAAAGTTGAATGTTACATTAACAGTCAAAACCTAACAAATCGTGCAGGAAATGGCAATGAGATGACAGAAATGAATACTTGTTTTGTGAAAAATGCTGTATATGGAGGGAGAACATAAGGAAAAACACACTTCAACAATTGCGACTGACTGAATACAAGTCAAAAAGAAATTGTAGTGTCCATGTGGTTGGGTAAGTGAGAAGGTTAGCTGAGTGCTCAGCAATGCTTAAAGCAGCTGGTGGACTTAAAAAATTACCGGGACCAGCAAAATGGCATTTTGCTGCTTCTGATTCCATGACATGATTTTGTGTTGAGTAAAGCATGGTGTTCTGCTTTACTGTTTCCTTGTATTTTCCTCCTTTCTTTAGAAAGGATATAGCAGAAGCAGAAGATGTACAAAGAACTGTGGTTATAGTTGTGGGATATCAACTGGAGAGGAATTAAAAAATACTACTGTGAGCTGATGAAAACTGGGTATGTTCTGAGGTCATAAGTACAAAGAAAACCAGAGAGCATCACTGAGAACAGTGGGCCCACATGGTGAATGCTGCTTGGAGCTGTTCTGTATAAGGGCATGGGAAATGGAAGTAGGTGCAGAATTTGACCTGTGGTCAGCTGCTAGCAGAATTTGTTGAGGCAAGTACTGTTAACTAATGCTGTTTAAGGCCATTGTCAGTGCACAGGAGAGTGGCACAGGTTACACCCTTCACCAAGGTGTGAATGACAGAAAACTGGGAGGAGAAGTTGAGAAAGTTCAGCAAAGGCACTTTACAGACTCCTGCATGTGGACTGGAGTAATGTCAGCAACACTGCAACCTGGGCACTGACTGACTAGAAAGGGCGTTTTGAGAAACAGACCTGGGCATTCTTGTCAACAGGGCATTGCATTAAATTATTCTGCCTGAGAAGGCCAACTACACTCTAGGCTGCATCAGCATGAGTGTAGCCAGTTGGTCAAGGAAAGGGATTATTCCACTATGTGTGGCACTTGTAAGACCGCCTCTGGGGTACTGGGTCCGGGTTGGGGCTCTCCATTAAAAGCAAGACAAGATGTACTGGAGCAAGTCTAGGAGAGGGTCACCACAATGGTTAGGGAGCTGGAGCAGAGGTGTGAGGAAGAGCTGAGAGAAGTGGGTTTTATTCAATCTGAGGAAGAGAGGAGTAAGGGAAGACCTCGTATCTACAAATTTGTAATGGAAAGGTATAGAGAAGGTGGAACCAGACCCTTCCCGAAGGTACACAGTAATGTGAAAAAAGCAATGGGGACAAGTTGAAACTTGGAAATTTTGGTTAGATACTAGGGAAAATGTTTCTGCTGTGGGGTTATGTAAATGCTGGAACAGGCTGCCCCAGGGGGCTTGTGGAATCTGTTTTTGGGGATACTCAAAACTCTGCTGCACAAGGCCCTGAGCAGCCTAATATAGCATTGAAATTAAATCTCCTCTAAGTAAAAGTTTGGATGTGGTGACCTCCAGAAGTCACTTTTGACTTGAATTATTCTTTCTTTTTTTTTCCTGTTGAGTGGTTTAGATGTAGCTGGTATTGCCTTGAGATGAGACTGAATTAGATGATGTGTCAGGGTTTTTTGTTTGTTTTTTTTTTTCAGCATCTCTTGTCTGCTTGCCTGGACCAGCTTTCCAAGGAATTTGAAGCTTTAGTGACATTTATTATTAGTGACACAGATGTCTGTTGAGGTTAGCTATGCACTTTACCTACTTCATCTGGATAAATTCTGTGTCATTTAGAATCATTACCAGTAGGATGATCTGCATGGCTTATCTTGCCAATGAAGTATTAGATGCTGGTTCCAGGTAGTGGATGCCAGGTTCCCTGGTAGTGGGGAACCTTGACGATGTACTAAAATACTACTTTAATTAAGCGTATTCAGCTATTGATGTGTATATTTATCATCATGGCCAACAAACTCCTATGTTTATAATGCAGGAAATGTAAAGTTCTGGCACCAAGTGATTTTCCAAAAAGTGGCTTCATAGTTGGGATAGTATTGCACAAGTAAAACAGTGCTCTTTGTGAACAGAATGAAAATAGAATAGAAGGAAAGAATCAGCTTTAGAGGAAAAGAAAGTGGTTATTTAATGACAAAATCACATCAATATTGATTCTCTCAACTCATGAGCATCTTAGCGAAATCAATGTGTTAAGTATGAAATAGAAATGAGTATCATATGTATCCAGCAATAGTTAAGCCACTTCCAATAGAGAAGTCTGCATTAGACATCTAGAATAAAGCAGACAGCTGAAGTGAAGAATATTGATACTGAAATACTGGAGTGGTGCAGTGTAAATATGTATTTGGAAGAAAAAAACCAAACACACAAACATATTAAGGAAACTATTTTCTTTCAGAATCACACAGAATCACAAGGGTTGGAAGGGACCTCGAAAGATCATCTAGTCCAACCCCCCCTGCCAAGGCAGGGCCACCTAGAGCACATCACTCAGGAACACGTCCAGTCGGGTTTTGAATGTCTCCAGAGAAGGAGACTCCACAACCTCTCTGGGCAGCCTGTGCCAGTGCTCTGTCACCCTCACGGTGAAAAAGGTTTTCCTTTTCTTTGGAAAAAATATAACAGTGTATTACATATAAACACCAATCATGCAAGTTATTTGTTATAATCTAGAAGATTACATTATTCACAACTACATTAGATAAATATTTTTTTACATACGTATCAACCTTAAAGATTCAAGAGGAATGCATTTCACAAGTGCCAACTTCTATAATAGTCATGCACTAAAATATTCCTTCTTATATTTGGTCCAGCTGAGGCGGAGTTAGTTTTCCCACGGCAACCTGGCAGCGCTGTGCTGTGTGTGGGCAGGAGCAAGGTGTTGGTGACACCCCGGGGTTTGGCTGCTGCCAAGCGGCCCTGGCACAGCACCGAGGCTGTGTCTCCTACACTGCCCCTCAGCAGGAGGGGGTGGGCAAGGCCTTGGGAGGGGACACAGCCAGCACAGCTGGACCCAAGCTGACCCCAGGGATATTCCATGTACATGATGTCTGCTCAGCAATAAAAGCTGGGAGAAGGGAGGAGTCCACATCGGAGCAGGTTTGCTGGCAAGAGTTGTGACCCCATAGGGAACCCATGCTGGAGCAGTTGGTGAAGAACTNACAACGTGTGATGAACTGACCGTAACCCCCATTGCCCGTCCCCCTGGGAGGAGGAGGGAAGGAAATTGGGAGTGAAGTTGAGCCTGGGAGGACAGGAGGAATGGGGGAAAGTGTTTTAAGATTTGCTTTTATTTCTCACTACTCAACTCTGATTTGACTGATAATAAACTAAACTAATTTCCCCAAGTTGAGTCTGTTTTGCCAATGACGGTAATTGGTGAGTGATCTCTCCCTGTCCTTATCTCGACCCGCAAGCCTTTCATTATATTTTTCTCTTCCCCAGGCCAACTGAGGAGGGCAGTGACAGAGCAGGCACCCGGCCTCCAGCCAGGGTCAACCCACCACAGCTCTCTACTGGCATCTTGAATGTCATAGGGATCTGACTGGCCTGCGATTGCTTGAACTGCTGTTAGCTGGGATCTCTAATTCCCAAGCTGAGCTGTCAATACAGATACACACATCTGTGCAGCTGGAACAATCCCCATACTCCCATCCCTCAACCTAATGATCCCAACGCACTGTGCTCTCCTGACTACTTATGTCTCTTATGTTTACTCTCCCTACCTCCTACACCACAGTACTTTGAATTCTCATATGGGCCACGAGCATATATTCAGATTAATTTTGTGCTGCATACGCATAGGATCAGAGGAGCTGTAATATAGACCTTTACTTTCCTTATGTGACTGTCCTGGTCATCTCCCTTCAATTATTTTCAATCTACTTGTGATGTGAGATAGTTCTGTAGATAGTGGATAGTAAATGTTGATGTTTAAATATGAGTCTGCTTAGCTAGCTGTTCAGTGCTTGTAGTCAATCTAATCAATTTGGCTACAGGAGTTGAGAGTGCTATTCAGCTGACAAATTTAGGCATCTTTAGAATGAGCTAAATAGCTCTTCAGGTTTTGTTGGCTGCCAGGCGCTCTCTCTCTTGGCTAGAATCGAAGTTAACAGATATGTAGCTCATACACATGCATTCAGATGTCTGAAGTCTGGAGCCGTATCCTAATAATGTTGTCCCATTTATTTATTTTTAAATCATCGTTGTTAATGAATTTAGTGGTAATAGGCTATCATTCAGCATTTTATGACCAGAAACATCTGTTTCTCTGTGGTTCCCTGTAACATCCGAAGAAATTTATTATGACTTCTGTTCTTTGGCAAAGAGTGCAGTGTTAAAAATGTGCCTGGAGGGCAAGTAGTTATCAGTTTTCAAGGAGCAAATACTACGTGAAAACAGTTTGCAGAAGTGAAACCATAGTTCTATATGTAATAAAGCTTAAAAATGTTTTTGCATTAGGTGGATCGTACAGCATTTGATGTGGATTAATCTATCGCTTCAGTTTAAAGTGCAGTTGTAGTCTGAATGAAGCCAGCAGTGTTACTATAAGTTAAAGTGGTAGCATGATTTGATAAATATAACCTTGTCAATATGTTACAGAATAATTTTTGAAGGCACGTGACAAATTATCTTTTTTCTTTTTTTTATACTCATTAAAGTCATCATTTTCTTAATCATCTTCCAGAGCAAAAATGTCAGCTGTTTTATATACAGCAGTGAAAGCACAGCTGGAATTTCTAAGCCAAAGAATTTACAGGCTTAGAGTAAAAATATGTTTTTGAGGCAGTATCTTTAGAATTGTATATTCAATAACTCTTCATTGTGTTCAATAAGATGTTATTTAGGACTGAGTGGAGAGGCAGAAATTTCAGATTGAATTTTTATTTTTGTAGAAACAATTTGAAGAAAATGTGAAAGTATAGTTAACTGGAAATGTTTCAATCTGGAAGTATTTGCCACTTTCAAATTTTTTATATTCATTGCTTGGAATGCGTGAAGCCAAATTTATCTCGTTTCGGTTCTGCCAGGGCTCTATGTAGGTTTAGAAAACAGAAGAGATGGGGTTTTGGTCCACTGAATTTAATGTTAGTAATAATCATATACAATTTTGGGGAAGGCAGCTTTCTGGAAATGCAGATCATACTCTTTTGTAATCTTAGATTACTCTAGATACTCTTAGATTACTCTGTTTGGTTCAAGAATATCATAGAGTACAATCTATACAGCCTGATTAAAGTTTTGGTGAGCATTATTGCTTAAACAGATACAGGTGTTTTTCACAACTTGATACAACAATATTACCACCTCTTTCTAATGAGGCTTCTTTGCCTCACAGTCTAAGAACAGAATGACAATATTTACTTGAGTGTGCCTCTAAAAGAAGAAATTAAGGTTAATTATTTCCAACCAATGTTGTTTTATTATAATTTCTGTCATTTGTAGACACCATTCAGCTTCTTACTTGGAGTCCTAATTTTGGCCTTGAGAAGGTGAGATATGCAGGGAGGGGGGAAAGCCACTTCACAAGTTGCATCCTTTTCATACTCTTGTTTGTCATGTATCTTTAAGGAAGAAACAGGATATATGAAAGTAGCCCAAAGAATGTCACCTTTAGAAGTTTTTTATTTATGTAAGTTGAATGGTTGGAGTGTTCCAAGACTATATGTGAGAAAATAACCTGTAAAATAGTGCTGGTTGGAAATAAGCAGCCTTCAAAATTTGCGTTAAAAGGTTAGCATAAGCTTGACAAATAGAAATAAATTAATAAGGTCTATTCAAGACTTTTTGTATGGGTCTGCAGAGAGACATTGTCTTGAGTGGATTTTTATATTGCTGAAAATGATTTAGATGTTAACTAGTGCTATTGCACTCACTTTTGTTGTATTTATGTTGCATTAGGACTTTAGAATTGTTAGTAAAGGAAACAATTGTCAGTGGACGACACTGAAGACATTTGAACGGCCAAGGAGTATTAACATAATATTTGTCTATTATGCAGCACAGGTATGTATGCCACATCATTTATGGCTAAATACTAAATGTTTGTTGGTTTGTTTGTTTTTTTTCAACAGATTCAGAGCATTCCTATTACAATTTAATCTTGAAGAAAGCAGGACAATTTTTATCCAATTTGCAGATCAATCTATTGAAGTTTGCACTTTCCATACGGGCATATTCTCCAACTGTTCAGATGTTTCAACAGGTAACTATATTATCTGTTATATTTGGTACATGATCTTATGTGGTATTTTAGCTGCAAAGTAAAGCATGTTTGTTATTACAGTTCAGTAAAATGTATTTCAGACATTATTTGGAATCAAACGATTCATTTATAAAGGTGATGCGTTA
Organism: Psophia crepitans; assembly: GCA_013399095.1. Taxonomy (NCBI): domain Eukaryota; kingdom Metazoa; phylum Chordata; class Aves; order Gruiformes; family Psophiidae; genus Psophia; species Psophia crepitans. Next base: position 214,177 of record VWZZ01002391.1, on the reverse strand, counting down.
TAAGCTGGTTATATTGACAGGAACAAATACTCATGTTTAATTGTATGGATAGCATTATTTTCAGAGTAAAATTTTTGGAATTGTTAATTTTTAAGACTCAGGTTTTGGGGTTTTTTGCATTACTTTTCTTGTAGCTTCAGGTACTTTATATTTGTTATTTAATAAATTTCTCATCTCTCATAATTTTAGTATTTGAAAAGTTGGAAGACAGAGTAGTCAAATACCTGCTTTGTTAGTGAAAAAGTAGAAGGACATAAATTCACCGTGCCTCTAGTCTAAAACTTCTCCTCCTTTTAGCCATGCCACCTTCCAGATAAAGTGAGAAATCCATGTTTCTGAAAGGTAATGAGCTGTAATAAAGTTAGGGGGTTTTGCAAGTGTTCTCTGGAGAAATATCGTAATCTCAGACTTACATCTTTTCAGTCTTAGCTTTCAGATGGTAACTCCAGACACATTGACATGCAGTCATATGATTCCCACTTTACATAGGAATAGCTGAATACAGTTCACAAAAAAAAAAGGTGGGGGGCGGGGGAAGGAGAGAGAAAACCAAAAATTGGCGTTATTTGTTTGGGATTTATTTGTTACCAGTCAAATCTTTGTCTATTAATAATACGTAAATATGTAATATGTAATAAATATAAATAAATATGTATTTATATAAATATGTAATAAATAAGTCAATATGATTGCTGATAGCGACTAAAATTATGTCAGAGTACAGGCTGTGATTTCAGCTTGCGGAGGAGATTTTTCAGCCCTGTCTTTACAGAAAATAAATGAACGTGCATTTTCTGCAGTATGACTGTTTGATAGATTGCATCTCACAAAGATTCTAAGGTCTTCATCTTCTAATATTTTCCATCACTTTTTTCACATGTACCCAATTTTGAATGGGCTTAATTAGAAACACAACTCAATGGTAGCTGTTGAGTTATTTTAATCAAAGATATCTGAGTTTAAGTGCAATCAAAGCATTCTGGTTGAGTGTAATTGTTGAAATATTAGATTGCAGCTGATGAACCTCCACCAGAAGGCTGCAGTGCATTTGTGGTTATCCATGGGAAGCACACCTGTAAGACTAATGAAATAAAAAAGCTCCTGAAGAAGGCTACTAAGAGGTAAAAGTAATGATCTGTTTAAAGAGGAAAAATAGATTACTAAAGAGGAATACATGTACTTGTAGTATTTTGAAATGTTATGTTCTACTAACTTGAGAATGCCAAATCCATAAATCCCTGTTTACTGGATATTAAAAAAACATGCCACTGAAAGTTTACATTATTCTAAAAGAGTTACTTTTTGATGTTGAAATATTTTAAACACTTACTGTTATGAGAATTCATCAGTTATGAATTAAAGTAGGAGTTTAAAATAAAATCATAGAGCTTTGCTCCTCTAACCACATGGATAATTTTGTATTTCTTCCTTTTTTTGATATGGGATAGTCAAGTTTAAGTTACAGTGTACTTTCTGTACAAACTTACCATTTAATGCATCTGAGAGTATTTCTGCTGACAGACCTTTCTACGTAGTCAGTGCCGCTGCATTTGAGGTTTTCTGGATTATAAGGGTTGGCACAGGCCTGGAATAGGACTCTACCTCTCCTGGCATAACCTTCCCTCACCTTGTGCTAGACTTTGCACCTATCAAGCCTTTCTGCAGGCTTTGGCCAGAATGAATTTGGGTCATGAAGTAAAATATGTAGAACCTATCAAAATACAAATAACAAGATAATGAAAGCAAAATGTTTAATCTCTATAAAAAATAATTCCTTTCCATTTTTTCAAGAGCTGTATGTAACATTTTTTTGTTGTGGGTTTTGGTTTTGGTTTTTTTGTTTGTTTTTTTTTCTGCAGTGGTCAGTGTCACCATAATATACAGTAGTGCCCATACCCTCAACCACTTCATGGAGATATGTAGAGGTGAAAGATGATTTAGTTGGGTGTGTTTCTTGGATTTTGCTTTCTATCAAAATGAAAAAAAAAACCACTCTGAAAACCTATAAATTTGTCTCTTTGGGGATGGTTGCTTCTGAAAACAATTTTGTGTTCTATATGTGTGATTTATGGTATTTTCTAAGTCATTGATACATTTGCAACCTACTAAATCATGTCTTTTTGCAAAAACCTTGGCTATTGAATAAGTAAAACACTTCACTGTCTAGTTTGCAGTGTCCTATTTTTAACTATTAAATTCTGCCTAACAAAAGTTTCTTACCTTCTTACATAAATTATTTGTACTGTATTTTGGCTTTTAAAGTAATGTTGAATTCTTCTGGTCATATATTAAGACATCTTGAGACCTTAACATTTTATCACAATGTCTGAATATACTCTTCTTCTAAAGTAGTTAACTGGATTCAGCGCATTCTCCTTTCTGTAAATACTGTCCCCAAATTTACAAGATTCTGGAAAATCACGATACTAAACAATAGAATCCTGAGGTATTCAGAATTGAAAAAGTTAGGCTTCTGGGAATTGTTACCTTTTAAGAACTCACAACAAAACTTAAGTTGTTTCTATTAAATTGTTCTTGTTTTGGGTAGTTTTGTGTCACCAGTCACATTGCAAACTTCAGAGCTGCAGGGACAAAATCTTGAAAAATTTCCTCCACTTCTCCCCACCCCAAAAGTAACTGAGTCGTTCAGGTATTTCGAGTTCCTGGCGCTAGACTTTGAGAAAAGCACGTTCACCTTCAGGTAGTTGTTTCACCTGTTATTTCCAGTTGTACTCTGGGTAGCAGATGCTTTTCACTTGTGTTGGATGTGTTTAGCCTAGGTGATATAGATAGGGCACTGCTCATGTTCTTCTATAGGATGAACAAATGGTATATGGGACAGTGTGCCATCTCACTGTTGGTTCCTCTGTGGCTTTTATGAGCAGAGATCTTTTTCTTTTATTCAATCCTTTCTTAATTCAAACTATTTTCCTTTGTGTTTCTTTTTTTGTTTATGTCTGTCATGACTTACATTTAAGCCATGCTATCTTAAGCTAGGTTTTCAGTTGGGTCCTAAAGTTCCCCATATTGGATGAGAACACTAGAAATGTTCTGGTTTTAGGGATGATCGTTTCAAATCTCACTGGAAGAGAAAGAAGAGGCTTCACCATTATTTCGTGCAAATTCATCAGCTCAACCTGAGATCCAGGAAGTCTCAGGCACTTTGCACTTAGGAGAGCCCAGATAGTCTGCATGTCAAGGTCAAGGGTTTGCTTCATCCGGTCCTTTATGCAGCAGCTGCTGTGATTTGGTCTGTTACACTTTCAGCCATGTTGCAACAAATTGCATGGCTCTAATTAGAGTATTTTGTGTGGAGGTGCAATGGGCTGGTCAAAGGCTCTGGACGTTTCAAAGGAAGGTCTTCAGTGGTTACATGGTTGGATTGCTTATCTTGCTAACTGTCGAAAACACAAATCTCAGACTTCTGGGACTGTTGCTGCCAAGAGCAGAAGAATTGATGGGAGTCACATTTCATTCAATCAGTATTTTTTTACTGAAGTATGCATGTCTGCTGTCTTTGATCCATCACATTCCTTCTCCATCCCGTCTTGGGATATAGTTGCCTATACTACTGTACTAACAGTTTAGCAAGTGTTGAACTCCACATCCATGTAATTTTTTTTAAATCTTTTTATGTCTGCCCAACAGCTGTTCCTTCCCTTTCAGGCAGTCTTCTCATGAGAATCTCTTATGGCAATAAATAAATTAGCTTTCAGCTCTAACAGCAAGAGAACCAATTACTTCTCACTACTATTCAGTGTCAAAGAGAAACAGAGAACAGAGGCTTATCTTGGATTTACAAGGGCTGAACGCTTTAATTCTCCCATCCAAGGTCATTATGGTAGCCCTATGTGGTGTTATTTCACTGCAGCACTTAATTTTTTTAGTGGAGCTTGGTCATTATAGTATAAAATGCTTCTTTTGGGGCTGTCAGTGTTCAAGAAAGTCATGACAGACTTTGTACCCACCTTTTGAGAGCAGGAGTCATTTTTCTGCTATATGGCGACTAGTTAAGAAAAGAGAAGCTCCCTTGATTTAGATTTTCAACTCTATAAATGACTGTGGCAGTTCTTGTCTCTGGATATGAGAAAGAAGTTGCACAAGTCACATCCCATACATATGCTTTCATTCAGGGCAAATCTGGATCTGTTCTTGAACAGAGTTTGCTCATTCCAGGAGTGTTTCAGACTCCCTGATGACATCTGCTTTGTCTGCCCTGCCCTGTCCTGTGATGTGAGTGGGAAGGCTTGCCTGATATTTCTGTGACACATGGCTGCATGCCCCCAAGTTAATTCTCAAACCAGGGCCGCTCCTTTTGTCTCTGTCTTACAAGTGTGGTCTTTGATTGCATACCTACTAAGCTTACACAGGATGTTGATGTGAAGGCCCTGAGTAACCTAATACAAACTGGCCCTGCTTTGAGTGAGGGTTTGGAGCAGATGACCTCCAAAGGTCCTTTGCAGTGTAAATAATGCTGTGATTTTATACTGAAGATATTCGTAGGCTTTGTATCACAGAAACTGTGACATGTGGGGGTCTGCTCACACCTTTCCAGACTTTTCAATGAGCGGCTACTATGCACATTTCTGTAGTGCATGTTGGATTAGAGTTTCTCAACTTGCCTTGGAGAGGTTTGGAGAGAGTTTAGTGGTCTTTCAAGTGTGACCGTGCAAAGATAACTTTGAAAAAGTAGTATACTCATCGATAATTAGCACATTGAGTGTATTACTCAACTGTATCCCCTGTTATTATTCCATCTTCCCAAGGATTTATTCAAAAGATATTCATAGTCATCTAAGAAATCATTGCAGGTCTGTATAGAAAGTGTAACTTTTCTACAGTTACGGCCTTCAATAAGGAGGGTAAGTAGGCAATCAAAATTTGCAAAATTAGCTAAATTAACAGAGATTGTAAGAGAAGCACAGCCCCAGGATGTGTGTTAGCAGCTTTCTCAGACTTCACTGTCCCCAATACTCTGTTTCTCACTGATTGATCTGTACATCTCTAGCAATGTGATACATCATTTAAAAGGTTCAAGCTGTAACTGATCGTTGCACAAAATCTCAAAAGTGCTGTGCTCTTTGTTTGCTCTTTGTGTTGTTGTTTGATAACATATTTAAATTATTTATAGTTGATGCTGATTTTTTAGTTTCTTAGGCTTTAATTTGAAGATTTGTGTTCTAAATTCTTTTGTGAGCAATCATCGTTATTTTGTGATGATTTTAACATGACTTGTATACTTTCAGCATATAAGCCCTTAATAGTTTTTCAATTATGAAGTAGAAAAACTGCCGCTGTTTTTTGTTTGTTTTCTGAATATATAATATCACAATTATTTCTTTTTAAAACCAGACCCAGGCCATATCTTTTTAAGGGAGATCATAAATTCCCAACTCTCAAAGAGGACAGCCCAGTGGTTGTTCTTTATGCAGAAATGGGTACGAAAGATTTTGTTAAATTCCACAAGATTTTATCTGAGAAGGCACAAAAGGAGGAAATTGTGTATGTTCTCCGGCATTATGTTCAGGTATGCAATTCAAATTGAATGGATTCAGTAAGCCATTAGTATTCTGTTTTTATTTTGTTTGCTTTTTGACAAAACACATTTTCTACGTTGATTTTTGCGTTTGCCTAAATCATGTGCAATATGTATTCTAATTTTAAAACTTTCGAGGTGAAATCATTCACCTAATACAAACTGTGAAGCTGGGAAAGCATGATAATGTTACCTAATCCTGCATGCCAGCACTGTTTGCATCACTGATTGATCTTGAAATACCTCCTTTTTTGGTTATATGTCTGATTTTTCTATATTGTACAAAGATCTTGGGTGAATCTTGGTGCAACAGACTGAACATATTAGTAACAAGAATTAGGAAAATAGGAAGTAGAATAGAAAATCAAGTTGAAAAATAATTAATTATACTTACAATTGTATATATTCTTAGTATAATCTCATATGTTCATTGTAGTACAGCAGCATGGGTTATCACATGGGTTATCACAGTTAACATCATTGACTAGTTTTTTGATACTTACATTCCATAGTGTCAGTTTTTTAAACATAATGTTTCTGACTGCTTTTTTCAACTTACACTCTTCTCGCTGAAACAAAACAAGAAAAATACCAGTACATGGACGTATAGTGCCCCCAGTTTTGGTTACTGGAAGTTTTTTGTAATTTCTGTTCTAAGTACAACTCTTAAATAGCGCAGCTAATACAAGAATAATCTGATAAAGTGAGAGGTTGCTGTGATTTATGTAGACCACGCATTTCAGGAAGATGAGGTCCATAGTTTGCGGGTGACTGAGTTGTTTGCTCACAGTAATGAAATAGGAAATTTGAGGAAACCAATCTTAAATTCTAAGTTGTGTGGGATATAGTTTTTACTGAACTTTCTGTTCTTTTATGCACTTTTTTTGTCCAATTAAATACCTACAGTCTTCTTGTGCTGACCAACTTTGCATCATGGTCATCCTGTTGTCTTCCTCCCTGCACTATTTCTCTCTTCAGACTGCTCTTCCCTTTTCCTCCTTCCTCACAACCTCCACTTTTGTTCTTTGATTTGCACTGAGGCAGATTCTCCCTCCTTCTTTAGATTAAATGTCAGAAGAAGGAGCATTGAGAGCAGAAGAGCTATGGTCTTTCTACTGTTGTCGTCTTTTTGTTTTTTTAAAACACCTTCTCAATGGACTTGCCTTATATGACTTCTGTATTTTGTTTAGTGTAATATTTTGTGTTTTGAATCATAAATTGAAAGACGTTAAGTTATGGCTGTCATAAAATTTTAAAGTTACAGTATTAGATACTTTTAATCTGCTATAAATACATTTTTTAATTTTATTTTTGTTCTGTTGAAATAATATCTTCAAACAGAAACCAAGTTCCAGAAGAATGTATTTATCTGGATATGGTGTAGAACTTGCAATAAAGAGCACAGAATATAAAGCAGTAGATGACACTCAGGTTAAAGGTATGTTGGGGTTTTTTATTCATTATGCCTTATTGGAGATACTACTAAAATATGTTACAATCGTCAGTTATAAAGTCAGTAGTGTTTTGAAGGGTATACTTTTTTTTGAAGGTGTTTTTTTTTTTTTTACGGATGGAACTCCCAGTATTGGGAAATAATACATCAAAGTATATGCAAGTATTTCTGAACAGCTGTGCTTAGGATATAGTTCATTATCTAACCTGTAATTGTTGTTATCTGGAGTTCTACTTCAAAATGTAACCCATTCTTCCTCCTTTCAATAAATATAAGAGTGTTTAACCTTTATTGTTCAATTATTTTATGTTTGTTAGCATCTCTAATATGCTAACCACCACAGTATCTGCACATTAGTGTTTCAGGGTTGGTTTTTTTCCTAAATTTTTGTGGAAATACTTTCACAGCTTTCTGTCGAAAAGATGTGCTCTATCATAGAATTTGGTACCAGTGTATGTTACTATATGTTGAAATAAAACACACATCACAGAAAGTAGTAACTATAGCATTCTGACACAGAGAAATTACTTCATGCAGAGATTTACAAGATTTAAAGAGGTTAGTTAACTCTCCTTTGGTAACACTATGGCTTAATGGTCTTTGAGCCACTTAAAAAATAGTTTAATATTCTTTTAAGGGAAAGAAACTTATCTCTGACATACATCAAATGCCAGCTGAAGATTCAAGCGCTGTAAAGTCATCATGTTTTTCAAGCATAAATCTGCTGGTAAAAATTACACCTTACCACTTAATCAAACTGAGTAATGGCTATTTTGAGAAGCAAACTATTTAACCATATCAATTCATTCATTTATATAAAAAAATGAACCATTAGATGAATGATATTTAAAAAATTAATTTGAATGTTGCTAATTTCTGTGACGTGATTCATTCTGATGCCAAAATATGAATGCATAAATATAAATCTGATTGAACTTATGCCTGGGAATGACAACTTTCTGATTGTATGTTTCTGTTGACAGCTTTATAGTTCATAAGAACATAATACATCAGTAACTTTCTTGTATTATATTGTCTATGTGCTGTGTGTTCAGGAGCAAATGATACGAAGGAAGAGGAAGTTTATGATGATGATGAGGAAAGTGATGTCCAAGGATTTCTCTTTGGCAAATTAAAGTGAGTTGACATAAGTTATAATTCAAGTTCTGCATTAGTTTCTGAAACATGAACCGAAAAATTCTTTTATAGAAGAAGTGAGATTTATGTTGCAAATAACTTTATTTGCCACTGGTGAAAATTCTGATTCTTTCTTTTTGCGTGTATGTCTTGTGACTGTAAAAATGCAACAGTGGTTTATGCTATTCATTTCAATTTAGTGGGTTTAGTTTTCTAATTTCTTTTAAACTGTTTTTAAAGTAAAAAGATCCCTCTAAGTAACAATCAAAAAAACCCTAGATACAAACATGAAACCACAGTGTTCTATGGTAAATGGCTGCTGCTCCTTTTTTTCTCAGATAATTAGAATCAAAATGTTGGTTTTCAAAATGCAAGTAGTAGCACAACAAATCCAAGGCCATGTGTTGTAGTTATATAAGGTATTTTCTAACTAGGTAGGCCTTCATTTCTTTGGGTTAAAGAGTGATATTTCTTGGAAGATATGCTTATTATAGATGTGTTCTTATTTTGGAGTTCGCAAATTTCTGTTCTGTTCTAGCGGAAAGTTTTTTATCTCCAAGTTACAATCTATTAGTCCAAGTGATTGATGAAATTGGATGCTACCTTAATGAGGGCTCTGGGCTGCCTCTGGTTCTCTGTTGATGGATTCATTTCATGATTGGTGTCATCAGAAGTGCTTCCCTTTTCCTGTAATGGATCCATGCAGTGAATCATAAATCTTGGCTTTCTCTTCAAGAAGAAACTCAGGAGTGTGGGTCTTCTCTAATGTCATTCTCTCCCTTATTTTTTAAAAGGAAAAAGTAAACTTATTTGTAGATACTCTCACCAAGCTGTAAGTCTGTAAGTTTAGAGCTGCTAATGCTGTCAAATTCTTGAGGGCCCATCCCCTTTCTGCCTTTTTTAAAGTAAACACATTGAGACAAATGCACCCAGATCTGCAGGCTTCCTTAACGTTTCTCCTATCTGTAGAGATCTTCCACAGCAGGTAATATCAAATGCTCATGTCATATTTTTCATGTCAGCTTTTTTCTTCTTTGTTTGTGCTAGATTTAGCTATACTTAGGTTCTTGATGTTGCACTGTGGCTAATTTGTGAAGCTGTCAGTTACTTAGTCTTCTTGATAGTGTTTCTAGACTCTTATTTATAATTCTTGTCCTTTTCATACTGGAGATGAAAGAGATGTTTCAGTAAACTTTAAATTGTCCCATGTTATAGCCATGTCAAAGGCAATACTTTTCTCAGCTGTGAAATATATACAGATGAAAGCAGAAGACAAAATATCTTGGAAATACAACTATTTGGTAATTCAAATTAACATAATTCAATCCTCTATCATAATACATATCCAGAGAAGGGCACTTAGCTTTATATGTGCTGAATATTGTGCCCACGCTGACCTTAATGTAAATGATGTAAGATCTAGGCAAATTAAGAACTGGGCAATCACCAACCACATAAAGTTTAGCAAGAACAAGTGCCAAATCCTGCACCTGGGAAGGGACAGCCCTGGCTGTACATAAAAACTGAGCGATGAGATGCTGGAGACCAGCCATGCTGAGAGGGACCTGGGGGTCTTGGTCAACAGCAAGTTGAACATGAGTCAACAGTGTGCCCAAACGACCAGGAAGGCCAGTCGTGTCCTGGGGTGTACCAAGCACAGCATTGCCAGCCAGTCTAGTGAAGTGATTGTCCGACTCTCCACTGCACTGGTACGGCTTCACCTGGAGTACTGTGTGCAGTTTTGGGCACCACAGTACAGAAAGGACATAAAGCTATTGGAGAGTGTCCAAAGGAGGGTAACAAAGATGATGAAGGGTCTAGAGGGGAAGACGTGTGAGGAGAGGCTGAAGTCCCTTGGCTTGTTCAGCCTGGAGAAGAGGAGACTGAGGGGAGCCCTCATGGCGGCCTACAGCTTCCTCAGAAGGGAGAGCAAAGGGGCAGGCACTGATCTCCTCCCTCTGGTGACCAGCGATAGAACCTGAGGGAAGGGCATGAAGCTGTGACAGGGGAGGGTTAGGTTGGTGATCAGGAAAAGGTTCTTCACCGAGAAGGTGGCGGAGCACTGGAACAGGCTCCTCAGGGAAGTGGTCATGGCATGGAGCTTGGCTGAGTTCACGAAGCGTCTGGACAATGCTCTTGGTCATCTGCTCTGATTGGGCGGGTCCTGTGTGGAGCCAGGAGTTGGACTCCTTACGGGTTCCTTCCAACTCAGAAGATTCTTTGATTCTACGAAAAAGAGAAATGAGGAACCAAATATCAATACCAGGTGTTGGTTGGGGCTTGCAGTTCGGTCTTATCTGTCAATTGTCTTTCACTCACAGAAGAATAGATGGTATGAACTGGAAAAAAAAGTCATGAAAGTACATTTGCAAAGAAGACAGGAAAAGCTGTACTTAAAATTGAGTTCAAAACTAGTTAAAAGTTTGCTGTGTCATAGAGGGATTTCTAGGAGTACAAACTGTTTTTGTCATTTCTAGGCCTATGTTACAAGTAAGAAAAAGAAAGGAATGTTCTGTCTTTGCTTCCCTTTTCAGCTGAGTATGCTTTTTGTTGAAGAAGCTGGATTATTTTTTAATCCCAGAACAACATTCTTCATTGGTGTTGTTTTTTTCTTTTTCTGTAAAGAACAATGGTTAATACCATCCAACAGCTAAAAAAATTAGAGGGGAGTTATAGGAGAAGGGGTAATGACTTTAAGCTGAAAAAGAGTAGATTTAGAGTAGATAGAAGGAAAAAAATTCTTCACTGTGAGGGTGGTGAGGCACTGGAACAGGTTGCCCAGAGAAGCTGTGGCTGCCCCCTCCCTGGAAGAGTTCAAGGTCAGGTTGGATGGGGCTTTGGGCAACCTGGTCTAGTGGAGGGTGTCCCTGCCCATGGCAGGGGAGTTGGAACTAGATGGTCTTTGAAGCCCCTTCCAACCCTAACTATTCCATGGTTCTGTGATTCCTTGTGAAACTTCTTAATATCTAAAAATATGAAATATTGCAGAACTTAAAAACAGACATCTAAAGCATTAAGACTTTTAGCTACTTTTTGCTTCTCATTCTACACTTCTAGTAGAAGAGTCTTTAAAAATCTAGTGGTGTTTCATTGATGTTGGGGGATGTCTTGTTGCAGTCTGAAGTCTTTGCCCTCAAAACTTATTTGCCCATCTATGTTTTAAAAACAGATAGCCAAGCTTCTGGGCACCATGTTCTTCTTCAGGTCTGACTAGTGATTTGTGTGCTCAGTAGGTTAATTTTTGTCAGTGATACTAATTTATAAAAGATACTCTCAACATTGGCTTGCTTATATCTTTTGTATGTAGCACAACAAACTCCGTGTCAACACACAGTCACAGGTAGTCTACGATATAGTTAGTCTACATTTAAGTATATATGATGCTATAATAAAGTCACTCCATAGGTAACTGTTTTGTGTGTTAATGCTATTTAATCTTCAATTTCCTTTGTTCCATCAAAATTTATGTCACAGGATTTGAGATAGATCATTATAAAACAACTGAACTCCTCCTTGTAATGAACAGGTTTTATCACTGCAAATCCTCATTTTTATTTCAAGAATGAACTAAAATTTTAATTCTTGCATTTTACCCTAAAGATACAGTATTAGCTGTGAGCTGTACTGTGGATTAAAGCTGACATTGATGGATGTCATTGATATTGCCTTTCTTTTAAAAATGTTTTATTGTAGACAGATGCATCCTGATCTGAAAAATAATCTGAAAGAGTTTAAAAAACATCTAATTGAAACTACTAACAACATGGAACCACTGAAAGTTTGGGAGCTACAGGGTATGTATTGCGTTTTTTCTGAATTAAAGCTACTTTAATTTTCCTTCATTACATGGATGTACCAATGTTATGATAAAAGCCTCTTTTAAAAAGAGACATATGGTTTCATAAAAAGGCAGTATTATATCACATATTTAAAAAGAATGTATTGGTATCTTGTCCCGATATTATATGCTATAAGTTAAAAGGAGTGAAGTCATTTCATAAGGTGGAGAATCATAACCAGCTTTACTGATTTTAAAGACAGGAATTATATTGTGGAGTTTTCTGCCTGATGTGTTATCTTGGATGTTAAATGTAGTTTCAGGTTATTATTTTTTTTTTTTAGGAATCAGGCAAAAATATCATTTTGTCATGACTATTGAGTTGGGACAAAATACAGGCTAAGACATTTAATTTATAAATTCTAACTTTTATCAGTGTACTGGAGTTCACATTGATACATTTTTTAATAACATCAAATGGGAGGACATGCTTTTAAAAACTTTCCTATGGAAAAGGAGAAGTTGATTTCTAGACAGGTTCTGTGCTGCTGACCTGCAGGACATTCTGTAGCTTCAATAGAATTCTAAATCGCTCTAAAATGGGTCCCTAAAATGTTATGACACTAAAGTTTAGGCAGCTAAATTTTGCCTGTTATGTTCTGCCGTTTTAGAGAACAACTTGATCAAAATGAATTTGCCTTTATACTAGTGCAATGAGGAAGACTGAGCAATCATCTGAATTTCAGTATCTTTTTGGGACCCTTACTGTTAGGGAACTTCCTAGCAATACCCAGTCTGGAACTAGCTATTTGAGGTAATTGTAGCTTACTGAACTCCCCTTCAGTTGTAGGATTTATCTTGGTCCAAAATAAAAAAAAAATGGAGAAACATTGCCTTTTGGTTCTCCTGAGAAATCTTCTGTGCAAATAAAAAGAAAATTCTCTTTTTGTCTATTAGAATTATTTTTTTTACATGATTGAATACCATTCTGTTGCTGTTCAAGCAGAAGCAGCTGTGAAACTTTGATCCCTTTAGCGTCTACCTTCAAAAGCCAGTAAGAAGTCTCTGTTTAGTTGTCGTCTTTTCTGCGATGTCATGGCTATATAAATAAAAAATGAAATCAGTGCTGCTCCCCAAGCAACCGGATCACACAGTGTTGAAATCAGTTAAACGTTGGGATGCTGTTTGTTCAGTGCCAGGAAGACTGGTACTGGCTTGTGATAAGGGCATTCAGGCCTTTTCAGACAGGGGGGTCTTCATTCCCCTCTTTGTACCAAGCAGTTGTGTTGATACTCCTGACATGACTGGGTGTTTTCTCTAGTTCATCCTTAGTGACTAATTATAGTGGCTGAGTTAATGGCTCAGCTACTCTCTGATTTCCTTTAATTAGCTTTCAAGTAAAAAGTTAACTAAATTTAACCAAAGCTCCTTCAGGTATAGGGCATACTTCTATTTATAAATGACCCTAAACACCATTCAAGTGTTGTCTTTCAAGAGCCTTTATATTGATCCACAGAGTCCTAATGTGGTATTCCATTTAATAACTCATTCTTTTATCTGTGTGAACAGCCTCTTGATCTCTATTGCTTCGTTAGCTTTCAAAGCATACTTTGAGATCTGCTTTAAGCTCAGGAGCATGTTTTCCCCAAGGTGCCCTACACTTTTCTCTCAGCTATGTTGGGATACCGCAAGGGGAGGTCTGTAAGTGACAGTTCCTGGCCAGAGGTAACCAAGAAGGTAAAAAGACATGTCAGTATGGCTCAGTTGGATTTGAATATTCGTACTGTTTTAATTGTTCAGCATAAAATGCAAATTATTAACAATTTATGAAGGATTTTAAGTGTATGTCCTAAGGGCACTGATTACAGTAGTAACAGCAGCAACTGAGTATTGCTTTGCCTGATCACAGCTTATGTGGCTATGAGAAGGGATCTGAAATGTTCTTTTTGAAAAGTGATTTCTTTATGCTTTTTTTTATAAAGTATTAAGAAATACTGAGTTAACATTCCACCTCTCAGACTCATCTTTTTTTTCCAGCCAAGATGCACCTTATCAGGCTAAACTAGGAATGTGTGTCATTTGCTTTTCTCCAGCCTTTTTTGCATCCTCTGTGGCTTTCTGCCCAGCACTTTTTACTATATGCAGCATCAGCTTTCCTCAAACTGACTAACCCTAAAAGCAAAGAGAAAAAAAAATGAGATTCTTTTGGAAGTAGTGCTAGGTGCTTAGAACAGCTGAAATTTGACAGTAGATTGGCTTTTCTTTCATAAGTCTCCATTTTCTCTTCCTGTGAAACTGCTGCTGCTTTTGAAAATTGTGCACCTCAATGCTCAATACAGCCTTCTACGCTTAATGTATCTGTTCTCTGAAAATCTTGAAGTCCTGGAGCTGAAAAGATCTTATTGTTTCCTGCAGTTATAGGTGTCTGTGAATTGGTGTGTATCTAGGTTTGAGCATGATACCCTTGTGATACTGGCATAACACCACGTGATGAATTGTCTGTTTTTTTCAGTGTGTTTTTGTGAATTTAGAAATACAATGTGTGTGCTCGAGATGACCAAGCAGAAGTCTGTAGGAATTTGGTATTTCCAACTTTTAAGTGTCCATCTTTTCGACCTTAATGATGTTACTTCATAATCTTTTACAATGTATAATTGAAACATAAAAAAGGTTAATAGTGAGAGTGTCTATATGGAACAATTTTCTTATTGTAAACAATATTGATTGAGTGATGTTTCCAGTGATGGTTTTTTCCCTCCCCCAGATCTTAGTTTTCAAGCAGCTGCTCGAATTATGTCTACCCCCGTTTATGATGCCTTAAAGGTAATGAAAGATATAGCTCAGAACTTCCCAATAAGAGCCAGGTATGATACTTAAGCTTGTTTTTCAAATACTGTTCTTATGCTTGTGTTTGAATTTAATAACAGTAATACAAATTTATATCCAAATCCTGCAGTCGGATATTTATGTTATACAGTTTGCTAGATGGATTCCAGGCAATTTCACTGAGTAGAAAATAACTCCTGGGAGAGCTCGTGATCGATCTCTTAAATGTTTCCTGTCTGATGCAGGAGATGCCGTGAAGGCATCCTAATCCTTCAGGCACTTCTGGTTGAATACCTAGTCCTCCTGGCTTTTACTGGAATCAGATTTTCTCAGGTGGAAAATTCTGTTGAAGTAATGGCAGATCTACTCACAGTAGGAGGAGGCAAAATTCTTGTAATAAATTTCATAAGGCATCCACCCACATTAGTTCTAAGCACAAAACTGGGCCCAGGCTACTGTATGTTAGTGTTCTTACTGGGGGGGACACTTACTGTTAGTCTCTTGTAACAGATTACCTAAACTTTCAGGTTTAAGATGATTCTAGTTTTTCTTAAAGCCCTGTACAGATTTGCTAAAACATGTACAATCATGTTTTGAAAAAAAATTGATTTAGGCAACTAGAGTATTTATTTTGGCGTTTATTGGGAGAATCAGATTTAGGTTAACATGGTTTAGGGTTTCCTAAAACATGGAGAGATTACTTTGCCTCTGGGACAATTTTCTGATAGCCAAGTAATTATAAACCTCGCATATCATACATTGTGGCAGAGGAAGTTAAAATAGTCTTCTACAATGTTCTTGAAAAGTAAAAAAGACAAATCAATGGATTCTCTTCTAAAGGTAGAATGACTAAGGAAACTAAAATTTTGACTGTCTGTGAACAATGAACATTTTCAAGGGTCTCAATCTGTAAATCTCTTGTAATCTCAGCTAATTTTAAAGTGGTCATTCTTTGCATGTTTTACTTGCCTTTGGCCAAGCATTAAGTTGTATGCTTGGCCACCTGTGCTGTGATGATGAGTCACATGGAGTTAGCAACATGAACTTAAAATACACAAATATGGCATTTATTTAGGTAATAATTTAGATGATCATGCAACTTAGTATTTTACAATATACTTGCTATTTTCAACAAAAACCAAGAGGAAAGATTCAGAGAGTAAAAAATATGCTGATAATAGTACTTCAACAAAACCTAGCATAAATTTGAAACCTGCCTTTACTAGATTAACACAGAACAAAATATTTGTTTTGAAAATAAAACATTTATGAGACTGCATTATTCTTATTTTTAAGTTCTAATTACAGCATTCTTCAATTACAGTGCCTTGGATATGGTATTACAATAACATATTTCACATTATTTAATGCATTTTTTTATATACTGTGGTTAAGTGATACCAATATTTTTTTTTTACAGATCACTGACCAGGGTGCCTGTAGACAAGAAAATGAGAAATGAAATAGAAGAAAATCAGAAGGTTTGGTTTTGTTTCTTCAAGTGAACATTTGAGTTACTACTATATTACTGGTTTTGGAGATTTTTATTAGTGTAGCAACTTTCACATGGTTTCTGTCAAAGAGCTAATTGTTCTAAACATCTTTTACTAAATAAATAATGTTAAAATACTCCATTCAAATTTTTCACTTTCTGCTGTTCTCGGTACTTTTTCTCTTCCCTCTTTTGATTTTATGGAATTAGGCAAGGACAAACAATTTTTTTGGAGTGTTCTGGTCAGTCATAAATTTTGTGCTGTGAAAGCATAATAGGTATCAGTTAATTTTTCGAGAGCTTTAATGTTGAACCTAGGCCTGCTGTTTATATTATGATCAGCACATCCTAGCTTTGAGCTTTCCATTCTCTCAGAATCATGCATACAACTATTCTGCAGTGTATTTTGAACATCGCCTGTGGTAGATGGTGGATTTCTCTTCCTCCTTGATGCACTGCATCTTTTGTGTATCTCATGAGGAGTCACGGCTCATGTGATTTTGACAGATCTGACTTGTATTCGAAGATGCCACTTTGCGTTTGTAGAGTTTGTGACATCTGGCATATTTTCTGTCTCAGTTCAGAATTTGGATTTTTTTCTTTCAAGTTGAGTGTTAAATGTTAGCCACCATCCTTTGAGGACTGATCAGGTGAAATGACGTCCATAGCACTGTCCTTAATCTTCATCTTCAGAACACATATTTTCATCTGGTGTTAAGACTGATCTACCACCATAGTGAAAGGGATTTATTTCTTTCTTACACAACTCCAGTACTTTTGCAACATTTCCATATATCGCTTTGCTTTGTATCCGTACAGGCCTTTTCCTCTTGTCTTGCCAAGACTAGCATCTCCAGGGGAATCTTTTCAGTTTCTTCTGCCTTCCAAAACAGTGAAAGCAAATAATGTCCCTATTGCACTGATGCAGCCTTCTCATAAAGAGCTTGTCATCTGCACTGTAACAAAAATGTAACACAAATATTTTAGAGCTCTCTACTATGCAAAACTAATGTAAGGCTTTCTGGTCTTGAGTATTTTCTGCCCAAATAGTGATAGGTTCAGTTGTCCTTGTAAATGGCTATGCAAGCAATAGTACAGGGCTTTCTTGGTCCATAGGTGATTGCGTTTGGGACTGGTGTCCTGAGAATACATGAAAGCTGCAGAGGGACTGTTGACATGGGCATGCAGTGACAGGACAAGGGGTAATGGCTTTAGGCTGAAGGAGGGGAGATTTAGATTAGATATTGGGAAGAAATTCTGTCCTGTGAGGGTGGTGAGGCACTGGAACAGGTTGCCCAGAGAAGCTGTGGCTGCCCCCTCCCTGGAAGCATTCAAGGTCAGGTTGGATGGGACTTTGGGCAACCTGGTCTAAGGGAGGGTGTCCCTGCTCATGGCAGGGGGGGGGGGAGCTGGATGATCCTTGTGGTCCCTTCCAAGCCACAACATCTATGACTCTATGATAACCCAGCAGTTCACCTTCTTCAGCCCTTCAGCTTCCTGTGTGTAGAGTGTATGTTTGATTCTTGGATTTTCACAGACCTCTTAAGAGTCGGCTGAACATTATGCAGACCTCTTGTTTCCTACACTAGCAAGAAGAGCCATAGCTTCCTCTCAAGGAAGCAAATCAGTATCTGCACCCTGCTTCATTGCTTTCTGTATATATGATACACACATTTTCCTATGTTTCTTTGTTGTTAGGATTATAGTCAGGATAAGGCAAAACAAAGCTGTGACGGTTATAGTTTCTCCAGAGTATGAATGTTGGTATCAGGACTTCCCTTGTTTCTTGATTAAGTCTTTACCATGTCTTTCTCAAATTGCAGCTCTGTTAACACAAAAATCAAAAACAACTGCTTAATCACAAACTAAGCCTTCACCCTGAAATGCAAAGGAAAAAAAAAGATATATCAGGAATTAAAAATGCCTGTTATTAGTAAAAATAAGGATTAGTAAAAGTAACTAAGATTTGGTTTGAAATGAAGATGTCTGCATTTAGGTACATTTATGTGGTATCTAAACTCCTGTTATGCCTATGAAGATGTAGTCACTGGACATCAAAACCAATTTTGCTTGCTTGGTGTTTGTTTTCTGGGGCATGACTGAGTTGCCTAAACATGGATTTCTGATGTCATTTGAGATGTCACAAGCTGTCTGAGATAGCCACACAGATCTGGCAGATGTGTCCACTGGGACATCCATTCCCTTCTGCCTGACCTGTACTTTCCAGTCCAAGATGCCTTATCCTGAAACAGATGACACTGGCTACCTGTGTGGTTGGTCAGCTGAATCACGCCTATGATTCCATGACTGTATTAAATACATTAATTGTAGGAGGATCTTAGGCACCTATCACACCAAGTTTAAATTTCATACTATATCCTACCTGAGGCTACAGGCCCTTAGACAGCTGAAAGCTAAAATCTATTAGGGAAGTAGGGAAACTTCCTGAACACTGCGGCTAGAGCACAATAAATTGTCATGTGCATTCTTGAACGGCAGTACATCCATCTAGCAGCAGGAGAGATATGATCTCATGCTGTGCGTAACTGGATGATTCCCTCTCAAGATAATGAAAGTTGAGTAGGAAATGCAACGGGAGGAAATAGAGGTATTAAAAGTTGAAAGGCATGTGATGATTTAGGTGTAATGAATTGATACCTAAATAAGAAACAGGCAAAGAACTGCTATAGATAAAAGGAAAAATAAAAGCTCATTAAACACGACTCACAACTTCCAGTGCAATAATTTGCTGACAGTTTAGCAAGAAAATACTGTTAGGAGTATTATCAGCATTAAATTCTAGTCTTGAATGCCTAAATACTCCTTCCATCAAAGTTGTTATGGCAAATGGATGCCTCTTCTGAACAATCAAATGCTTGGTGTCAAAACTGTATAACGAGTCTCAGCTCTGTGATTCAGCTCTGTTCTTTTCCTACTGCAGTACTGAAGGATTTGAAAAACCTTTTAGACTGCCATTTCAGTACTCAGGGCCTGATAGTTTTTTTTGTTGTTCTTGCATTTGTTTTAGTATTAGGATTTTTGTGACCTGCATCTTCCAGTTGCAGTCTCTCTGTATCTCTGTTTACATTAGTATCTGGGCTTATAGGAATAATCAGTAAACTTTCAGTAGTAGGAGTAGATATCTTACCCTAAATGCTGATTTCAGTGCTTCAGGGAGAGGGCCTATTCTAGCTGATCACACAAGATCTGTGTAAGAGTCCTGAAGGATGCTGGTAAGATTTCTTGAGACTGGAACCTCCTTATATTTATTGTTCACTCCTTGAGTGGCATTAAGGGGGATTTTTCTGCGGTTGCAGTACTTCATGGCATAGCTCTGGTCCTAAAACTGGAATCCAAGTTGGATTTGCTAACTACAGAAAAATTTCAGGTATACCTAGGACTTGGTGTGCTTCTCTGCCTGGTGCAGAGGAGTCTCATCACTGTGTGCCTGGCTGTTTAACTTAGTCCCATCTGCTCATTTTGGTTGTGTCTCAGGGCCAAACTCTCTTGTGTAGACAAAAGGATCACAAATTTCACCAGCTGCAAGGGCTCGTGGCATTGGTCTGTATCTGTGAATTTTGGCTGCCCATAAAGGGTGTGTAGGAGACCTTGGGAGGGCGTGTAATTCGATGTGAAGCTGTGGTGGGAAAAACATAAATGTCAGACACAAGCCGCTACTTCTAGGTTTTGTTTTAATAGTTGCATGAGGTTTAACAAAGATAAATCTGGAGTCCTGCACTTAGGCTAGAGTAATCCAAAGCTGCAGTTAGTTATAAAGAAGATAGAAGTCCTCCTCCTTCTATACCAAGTTTTGTGACATACCAAAAAGTATTTATGTATTTTAGATGAGTATGAGATTTGGAATAAAGCATGTTTTATAAATTAGAAAAGTAATTAAATTATCTCTTTCTTTTTTACCTTATACGAATGTAGGAAGGTTACTGCCATACATTTATGCTCCTTATTTTTGAAAGGCCCACTGACATCCATTTTTGGGTACTTAGTTAAATTGTCATGAAAGGTAATAACTAACAATTTTTTAAAAAGGCTTTCTGGTTATTTCTTAATGCAGCCCCCCCCAGCCCATCCACCATATTCTTCACATTATATCCGAGTTGAATATGTGTATTTAAATACTTTGTAACAAACATAATCATTACTGTTTTGTAAATCTATACAAAAAGCAATGAAAGCACTATGAAGTTCAGGTTCCACCATTAGAATAAATTAAATTCACCAATTTCAAAAGCTGATTTTAAGGTCAAGGACAGGTGTTGGATTACAAGGAGCTTCAAGTAGACTGTTGTCTCATGATGTGGGGTTGCATGTACAGTGGCACAAACCAGTTAGCTTTGGGTTTCCTTACATTTAACTGTGTGAAAGCAACCGTACTACTTTAAAGGAGTAATATCGCTCTCAATGTTGTCCTGTTTTTTCTCTCATTTGTTCAGTGACAGACTCATAAGTAGAGTAATATGCACAGCCTGAGCTGCTTGCTCTAAGTGTACTTTTCCTTGAAGTGTGCTTTTTGTTCACGCTTTTGTTCAGCAAGTAGGAGCTAAATGGGGAAAAAAATGTATCTTTCTCAGCTTGCAACTTGCTTTTTTTTTCTTGCGTATTTTTGGTGCTTTCCATTCCTCTGTTGGGAATTAAGACAAATTTGGAAATCTGACTGCTCCTTATGGAGTCAGTTGGAATAAACTGCTGCTGTTGCTCCTATTACTTATCTTGCTACAGCCACTGTAGGTTGAACAGTGTGATGCCTCACAGCTCTATGAAATAAAATAAGGCATACCTTACTCCCTAAACACTTCCCTCCTCTTGTATTCGTTTATTGTGGATTTTTTTCTTTGCAAAGCAAGGATATGCTATCCCTTTCTGATTTTTTTTTTTCTTCCCCAAGACCCTTTTGTTAGATGAGATTGTGTTTCTAGTCTGTGTTTTCTACCTCCCCCTAAAAATTGCGACTATGCATTTTTTTCAATTGTGAAAGATTTTAAGCTATTGAGAAGTTAGTTTCAAGTGGAGGTCTGAGGGACACATGTAGGGTCTCCCTTTGATCCCCACTTAGAAGTGAATAGATATATAGGAGGAATATGATGGGGGTAATTTTTCAAAAACTTATGAGCCAAATTTCTGTATTTGTGTGTATTTTCACTTTCTGTTGTCAGACACTGAGAATGTGTTCTTGTCTATACCTTGTACAGGGAGGGACATTGTAGGTTGTTTGGGGAGATTATAAATTATTTTCATTTGTATTTGTATTAAGCATTGAAAGCGTATTAAATAGCACTCAAAAGTATGCTGTCTGTTTTTACCAACAACACTCAGCTAAAAGAAGAAGGTATGTGTCTGTTGTGTAGAAATACTTAGTTTTATGTATTTATATATCTGTATGTGTGTGTTTAGTGTTGATGTATACCTAAGTAAGTTAGTGGTACTTTTTATTTTTAAGCATTTTCATGAAATACTTGGAATCCAACCTGGAGAAGCACGTTTATTTCTAAATGGCCTTCATATTGACTTGGATTTTCATGATCCATTTAGGTAAGACGGTATATTTTATTTGGAAGTTACAAAATTGTGAATAATACTTGAGTAGTTGTGCTCATGGTGACAAATAATCTCATCTATTGCATTTTGGGGGCCAGGAAGTGTTCCAATAAAGGGAATATTGGTTTACAATGGTTTTATTTTGAATATGAACATTGTATACGTAGTTAAACTCAGTATTTTCTCGTTGAATATTTTTTATAATTTGCTTACAATTTTACAACTCACCATGTGAACTTAATTTGGAAATGGAAGGAATCCAACAAGGATGTATAAAAAGGTGGAAAAAACACTTAAAAATGTAAGTTAAGTTCCTTTCACATCCATATTTTTTAGAAATTACAAAAAATTTGCAGGCATTAAATTTAGATACCCAATATCTTGGGTTATTTTTGGCATGCTTATGAGTCTGTGTCTGGCCACCTTTGATAATAAGTTCTGTTAATGCAGAACTAATCTGCTTTTTGGTATAAGAAATCTTTTTCCAGTTTATGTAATTACAGTATAATTGGTTTTGGTGTGACTTGTCTCTTTTATGCAAGCACTCACAAACTGTAAACATTTTCCCTTGCATTCTTCTGTATGTTGTCAACAGCAGGACAGACATAACTACTTCAAAATCGTCTTTTGTGATCTGCAAACTGTCAGTAAATCTACTGATGCTAAGGCTGAGGTGTTTTTTTCATTTTCCTCTAAATTGTCAGAGTCTACAATTTCTTATTTTCTATTTTTCAACTGAAAATGTTGTCTTTTCTTCTTGATGGAGATTCTTAAACTGTCTTGATTTTAGCATTTTTAGTTGCAATTTGTATTTAATTTTTTTCCCAGAGTTTTGAGATGGAGTCACTTGCATCTTTTTTTATAATGGTGCAAATATGAATAGCGCTTTCTAATGATAGCACTAGGTTTAATTTCAATATAATTTAGAAGAAACTTTTCTGAATAGAGAAAACTCAAAATGAAGCAAGATAGAAATAAAGGTGTTTGGCATATCTTGCCTTATGTGTCCGAGCAGGTGAGTACTTCAGGTTTGTTTCCATTCTCATATTGAATGTTCAGATTGCAGCAAATGTGACCAAGTCCTGTTGCGTCTTCTGGGAAGGAGTTTTCTTGGAGAGGTACAGCTGCGTGTTTCCTCCACGCTATTTTCAGGGTTCTGCTGTGATGCAGATTTAGGGCTTGTCTGTGTTTCCATCACTTGCTGCCTGATTTTCTACACACTTGCAAAAATTCCTGGTGTTTGTATAATATGTTATAATTCTGTTTTGAAATAATTTGAAGACATGTAAGTGTAGTGTTATGAATTGATTTAGTTTTAAACATTTGAATGCAGAAGAATATAAAAATTATTTTTCATACTAAAAATAATCTTTGTGTTAAGTCTTTGAAATTTCTTTTTATGTCATGACAAGTGTTCTATGTAGACATTATGCATTTTTTCTTCCTGAAAAAGTATGTTAGAGACTCTTAAACTGGAAGGAAAAGTGATGCATGGCCTTCATGAACTTGGAATCAAAGAGGAGATCCTGAGTAGATTTATGAGGTTGCATATACATCCTACAGATGACAGTTATGCACTAGATATTCGTCACTCTTCGATAATAGTGAGTAATTAAATATTTATTTAAAAGTTACATATTTGATGCAGTGTATTTTTGTGTCTTTTTTGTTTTGTAATTAAAATACTAGGCATAAAACCCTATATCAATAAGCAGTGTAAAATATTTTGGAAGGTGGTATTAGGAATAATTTTGTCTAGCCTATACTTTATTAAAATTTTAATAATATGTCAGATACATTCCTCTCTTCTTTTAAATAAGAGAGTGGTTGCACACTCAGGGCTGTAGAATTTGACTTCACAGCAATTAATCTACCTACATAATATTGTTGTATTATGCAAGACTGCTAAATGAACTTTAAAGGTATGATAATTGAACTGTGGAGAACTTAAATGTTTTGTTTCTAATTGTGCGATGTCTTGCTTTTTTTTTTCTTCTCCTTCTTTTTCAAAGTGTATGCAGTTTTCATTACAAAGGTTATATGCCAGTGAAAAAGCCAATAAAATACTAATTTTCTTAACTTGAAAGAACCATTTTTCATTCTTCTGTTTGCCAAGTATAGACAGGCTTGAAAAGAAAACAGTCGAAGAACAAATTGGCCATATATTAATTACTTAGTTTGATATACATACAGTGCTGCTGCGGGTGATAGATGACCACCTTGTAAAACAGAAACAGTATTTATGCTGTGTTACATACATACCTATGTGATATGTTGTTATGACCTTTGTATTGTGAAAGTAGTTTGCGCACTTGAAAAAATGCTTGTATTCACATGCTTATACAGAGTACAAAGGGTCTTTTTTTCATTTTCAATCTATTATTAGTTATATTATGTACTGCAAATAAAAAACCTGAACAGTTTGATTGAAAAGGAAAAAAGAATATTAATTTTAGAAGCTATTTTCTGTTACTGTTTCGAAAAGATGATAAAACATTTTACTCTTTCCAGGCTTTCCATGTGTTTTAAAATAGCTTTATTCATACATACATAACTCAGTGCTTAGTACGTGTTTTTTAAATGGCTGGCTTTTTTTGTTTTAGTGGGTTAATAATATAGAACAAGATCACAGCTACAGCACGTGGCCTGCGAGCTATCAGGAACTGCTAAAGCCTGCATTTCCAGGAGTTATACAACAGATTAGACGGAATTTATTTAATTTGGTAAGTTTGGAGATTATTTTTTTTGCATAGTTTATGTATTAATATATAAACAGACAATTTATTGAAAACCATACAAACTACATTAATTGTTAACATAGGTTAGAATTTCATGTTTTCTATATGGGTCTGCTAAATAGTACTGAATATCTTTGTTTAGTGAGCTATATGTGATTATCTGTCTGATTTCCAGAAGTGGTGTTTCCATGTCTTATCTGTTGACTGCAACAGATCTATATTTGGTGAAGTGGTTTATTTCTATGAAATGTTCCCAGGATTATAAATAATAAATTTTGCATTCTACAAAAAAGACCACCTTGGTAACCTGGACATTGGTTTTAATCAGGATGTAAATACATATATATCATTACATTTTCCTCTATATTTGGCCGTGTAACAAAAGACAGTGGACATATCCAGGACTACGTCATCAAATAAAATGCTTCAAAATGCTTAGGAGTGAGGGGGTGTAGGTCAAGTTGACATGGAGACCCTAAAACTGGAGTTCATGAGCCTATTGATTGTAACAGCTGAGTATTCTTCATATCAAGAAGAAACTATTTTTACAGCTGATCAGGACAGTTAACTTGTGAATGTCAAACTCAATTGAGATATTCTTTACTTTAGATCCTGCCATAAAAAGCAGTATTTTAATTCCCATGTATTTCTTGGTTTTCAAGTTTTGTAAGCAAGCTGTTAATCTTTTCTGTACTAGGCAACTGACTGTATTATAAAGTAGACTCTTGATTTATTGAAATCCTTCATAGAGTCACCATTACAATTGGTGAAGTAGCACCACTTCTAAGGTTCAGAGACAAAAGACAAGGATGGAAATTTTGCACCAGCAGGCCACCAACTTCTAGAGGAAAGAATGGATGCATGCCCCATTGTAAGACTATTTTAGAAAATGCTGCCAGTTACATGGAAGATTCACTACTGGCTTGGGTTTCCTTTTCAGGCAATGAGATTGCGTTTATGTGTCACTGAAGACACATTTGGCCAGTTGTAGATGTGAACTAACAAAAAGTCAGCTTGCACTGCCTTGATATTTACTGTAGGAGATGAAAGGAATACATAGGATTAGCACTGAAGAATACAGGAAACAAGTTATTCCAACCCTGTAAGGAAAAATATCTTATGAAATTCTTCTGCTTTATGGGATAACCTCCTAGCACTCTTTAACCTTTCTGCCAAGGATTTGATGTAAATAAAGTTCTAAATGCAATATGATTACAGTTTGACAGAGGAATACAAACTTTTATATCTTTTTGAATAAAAGAGAAAATAAATCATGAGCTACTCCCACATGATGAATAAAGCACTACTGAGCTTATTTGCAATTTTAGATGAATGCTAGCATCCAGTGAATATTTATCTGGGAAAAATGTGAAATATAATTTGCTTAAAAACAGGACAAATGAGTATTAATCTGAGGAATGGAGGGAAGCTCTGATGGTGCAGCTATAGCTTCAGCTCCCTTGTACAGTATTGTAATACTTTGACCTACGTGACAGCACAGACTTTTTTGCCAGATGACATTTTCTGTGTTCACTGCAAAGAACAGTTTCTACTCACTGAATGAACAAATATGCAGTATTTCATTTTATCCTCCCCAGGCAATTCACAGCTTTCTGCCTCCTATACTATAAAATAGTAGGCTCGGGCACAGTTTTCTTGGGAGCTTTTCTGTTCCTTTCCATGCCACATATAGATAATTCACCACTATCAATGAATTTTCTTCATAGTACAGTACTGACACAAGGTAATGATAACTATCCTTCAGTTCATCTTGATGGTGAACTGAGGTACAGAAAGATGTAAGTTATAAAGCATACTAATTATGAATGTCTTGTAGCCTAATTTTTCCTCTGTACATAGCATTCTGTATCACTTAGTAAGTTAAAGAAACAGTTATTGGTGATTTAAATTGAAATTTAAATTACAATGCTAATTGTATGAATCATAGAATGGTTTGGGTTGGAAACGACCCTCAAAGATCACCTAGTCGAACCCCCCTTCCATGGACAGGGACATCTTTGACTAGATCAGGTTGCTCAAAGCCCCGTCCAACCTGATGTTCAGCACTTCTAGTGATGGGGCATCTACAGCTTCCCTGGGCAACCTGTTCCCCTGTGACACCTGTGGTGTCTCACCACCCTCATTTCTTCATATCCAGTCTAAATCTACCCTTTTTTAGTTTAAAACTGTTATTCCTTGTTCTGTCACTACAGTGTGATTACTAATGGTAAAAAGCTCCTCTCCTTCTTTCTTATAAGCCCCCTTTAGATACTGAAAGGCTGCTGTAAGGTCTCCCCAGAGCCTTCTCTTCTCCAGGCTGGATAACACCAACTCTCTCAGCTTCTCTTCATAGAAGGGGTGCTCCAGCCCTCTGATCGTGCTCTAACAACTCCATGTCCTCCTTGTCCTGGGGACCCCAGAGCTGGACGCAGTACTCCAGGTGGGGTCTCATGAGAGCAGAGTAGAGGGGCAGAATCACCTCCCTTGACCTGCTGGTCATGCTTCTTTGGATGCAGTGCAGGATACAGTTGGCTTTCTGGGCTCTAACCACACTTTATGAGCTTGTGCCCAGTTTTTCATCCACCAGTACCCCAAAGTTCTTCTCAGGGCTGCTCTCAATCCCTTCATCCCCCACCCTGTATGGATACCGGGGGTTGCCCCAAACCTTGTGCAGGACTTTCCACTTGGCCTTGCTGAACCTCATGACGTTCATATGGACCCACTTCTCCAGCTTGTCCAGGTCTCTCTGAATGGCATCCCATCCCTCAGGGGTGTCCACCACACCACTCAGTTTGGTGTCATCTACAAATTTGCTGAAGGTGCACTTGATCCCACTATGTCATTGATGGTGATATCAAACAGTACTGGTCCCAACACAGACCTCTGAGGGACACCGCTGATCTCCAGTCTCTATCTAAGCATTGAGCTGTTGACCACTACTCTCTGGATGTGACAATCCAGCCAATTTCTCATCCACAGAATAGTCCACCCATCAAATCCATCTCTCTCCATTTTAGACAGGATGTTGTGGGGTACTGTGTCAAAAGCCCTACAGAGGTCCAGATAGATGACATCAGTAGCTCTTCTCTTGTCCACTTCTGCAGTCACTCCAAGTGACACAAAGTTCAGTATATAAAAAGACAACCAAAATACAAGCAATATATAATAAAAAAATATATGTTTATAGTGAAACATAAGATGTGTGTAATATGAAGTAGACTGCATTAGGTATTCAAAGTTAAATATTGGCATAGATGTATAGAACAGCTATATTATAGAAATCTACAACCTATCATTTAACAGTAATCTGAGGGGGAGGGAGTGTTCAAAATTTTTTAAATTATTCTGTTGTGTTTCAGCTACTGTAGCAAAATTATGATAAATTCTAAGGGGACCTGCAGTGCAAAGCTGAATAAATAAGGTACCAATGTCATAATTAAATCTGCATAAGGATAGTCTATCTATGCAGGCAGATCCCAGTTTTAGATTCTGTGCATGCCTGCAAGATCTGATTTTACACTTGAAGTTACAGTAAGTGAAAAAGTGAATACAAAGATATGTGTGATAGGAAGGAAAAATTCTTTCCCAATGCTTCATTTTTTAATTGAAGTTTCAAGTCAATATATTGTTTGTTTACTTTAGTTTGGTTTTCAAAACAGAAGAGTTATTTGGAAGAAGTAATAGAAAAATCAGTTGATCCTTTTTAATTAAATATCAACTTCATTTATAAAAACAAAATATTGGCACAGTGTCTTTCAAAGGAGAGTAGTGATATCACTTGGTTTGAAGTTCTATAAATAGTTAAATCCTGTTTTCAGTATTTGGTCCAAATTCATTAATTCTGAAGTTATTTTCATTTATACTCTTAATGTTTTCTTACAATGAATGCTCTAGGAAATTAAAAACAGTTGGAACACACAGCTCCTTTGGAAATTTCCATTCTTATCTTAGATTTTATGTCTGAAAAAAAACCAAAAACAGACATCAAGCATGAATACTGGCTGCATAATGTATTTTCTCTTCTCAGGTACTTTTTGTTGATCCTGTCCAAGAACATACAGGTGATTATATGAAACTGGCAGAATTATTCTATCATCATAATGTGCCACTTAGGTAAGGAAAACTCAACATCTTGAAGAAAAGTCTTAAAAGAAGGTTGCTTTCCTTTTTTCTTCTTCATCTTTTATTCTGCTAGGCAGAGATGTGAATTCAAATGAAGTCCAATGCAACAACATTCTAAAAAGACACATTGATTAGCCACTTGTGTTAAGCTTACTTGGGTATTAAATACTCTTAAGCACATAGGTAGCAAAGGATAACATACTTGAGTGCGTGGAAAATCAACTGCAAATGTCTGATAAAAAATTACCTTGTCAAATAGTCCCACTGGATGCCCATGTGAAGTTTTATTCTAAGCAAAATACTTTGTAAGTAAAACACAATTTGAGGGCGTTTTTTAAATTTAGGTCTTTCAACTGAGGTTACTTCATCTAATTTTATGTTTATATAAATACTTGAAGACCAAAGTAAGATTATCCTCACCAAGTTTTGAACTTAAAAATTAGTTCTGTGAGTCTGAACTAGTCATTGTTTGAGAGCAAGATGTGCTTCTGAGGAAGAATCTGAGATGCCTACTTTTAAGAAAAAATGAATTGCTCTCAGAAATGCCTCTTTATTTCCACAGGTTATAAAAGAGAAGGGTGTCCAACCTAGATCCTAGGTTCAGCAAGATTAATTCCATATTAAATATTTAAAATCTTCCTGTGAAATGGCTTTTTGTTTCCTCAATAAATTACAGGGTTTTAATTTTTCCTTAAAATTTTACTATCTCTGATCATTGTTTTGTTTTTTCTCAGTTTTTTATCATTCAATGACAAAAAAGTAAGGGAGAACAGATATTCCCTATCCATTTTATTACTGTTGTCACTACCTGGGAGACTATACTGCTTCACTCCTTGAGGAAAATGCAGCCTAGAACCTCATTTGCCTTTTCTGATACATAACAGCATAAGAGCAGCCAAACTGGGTCAGACTGGTCAGTTTAGCTCAGTCTGTCTGCAGCAGGCCTCAAGTTGCTGCGTAGGGAAGATAAAAAGAACAGGACAACCAGGTACTTTGCCTGAGTATTTTCTTGGCCTTTCGTGCATTTGGAGATGAAATAATTTGAGACCTGGATGTAGTTTCTGAACATTTAGCAACCCTCAATGGATTTCTCTTCCATAAACTTTGCTGTTTTCCTCTTGAATTCATGCAAGTTCTAGCACCCACAGTATCCTTTTCCAGCTGTTTTCACAGTTGAGCTACGTGCCATACAAAGAACTGCTTTGTTTGCTTTGAGCCAAACTTTCAATAGCTTCATTTACTGTCTCTGTAGCTCTTAAAATGGGGAGAGAGACTAAGCAGTCTCCCCCGCTCTCTAGATGCCCGTCATGATTTTATAAAGCTCTACCATATTTGACCAGTCATTTCTTTCCCTAGGTTACTAGTTATTCCTTGCCTGAAAGCTATTCCAAAGGTTGTTTTGTTGTCTGAGGTGTTCTTCTCTGAACTTTCTTAGTTTTACTGTAACTTCTCTGAGATAACACCACCCATTACACAGTATTCAAGATACAGATGAACCATGGGATCTGTTCTGTTGTATAATATTTTGCTTTGCTGACTGTTCCTGTGGTACCCAGATGACACAAGACTTTAGGAAAAGTTATTTACAATAATGAGAGATGTAAAAAATGAGAGAATCAGTTAATTGTACAACATGGTGCATCTTTATGCATTA
Organism: Psophia crepitans; assembly: GCA_013399095.1. Lineage (NCBI taxonomy): Eukaryota > Metazoa > Chordata > Aves > Gruiformes > Psophiidae > Psophia > Psophia crepitans. The sequence goes on along the minus strand of VWZZ01002391.1, from coordinate 183,888 downwards.
ATTATTTTTTATATCTTTTTAGGAAACTTGCTATATTGGTTACTTCCCTCTGTCTTGATCTGATGCGTACCTGATTATACCCTGAACAGCCATCTAAACAATTTTATACTGATATGACAGATTTTGTTTTAATTGTTTTAAAATATCTGATGTGCAGTGACTATCCAAATGAAAAGCTGACTTCCTAAATCCGGTCATTGAATTATCATTTGTATATATGAAGGTCTTATGAAAGATGAGCTCAGCATTGCAGGTTGTCGCGTTGTTGTAGTTACTCTCGTGTATCCTGAGATCAGTGGGTCTCACATTCTTGTAGCAGCTATGATGGACCTTTGTTGAAACATTTGCAAGATGCACAGTGTTTTGTATGGCAGAAGACAGCGTTGAGTTTCTCTGATACTCCTTTAGAAAGACTCTGATTCCCTTGCTCTGTCTTGCAATTTGTGTCTTTTTGTTAGTCAGTATAATTTTCAAGCTTTCAACCGACAGCTGCGTATAGAACATGTGTAGTCAGGAACAGGCAGCAGTTTCTACAGCTGCATTTCATAGATGGCTGCGATTGCATAAGCCAGTTAGCACGTTGTTAAGTGGTTCAGGTTGCAGTTTGGCAGCTGGAGACATCCCTGCCTGTACGTTTGCGAAAAAGTAAATGTAGAGGAGAGCGAAGGTGAATAGCTGCTTCCATAGGGATTTTTCATGGAGCAGGGTTTTTGTGCACTATTGAGTTTGTCTTGGGAGAAGTGACAGCTAATGGTAGAGGATTTTGCTGCAGGTCTGGTAGGAATAGCGTTAGCTGCACATATTCAGGATGATTGAAGGATGCATTCTGGAAAACTACTTGAAGTTGATCCCTAAACTGCTGCAACAGCAAAGTATTCACTTAATCTCCATTTCTGATTCAGAAAAATATGTAGGGTTGGCCGTTCTCTTCCCATTCGTCTCTCCCATTATACAAGCAGGCTTAATATTGAAGTACAAGGGTGGAAGGGAAGGTGTCTAATCTTCTAAGAAAACTTATTGAAAACAGATAGTGGAAGGCTTGGAAATCCTTAGAAGGGTTCTGATGGCTTTGTGCTCACGAAATTCCAGGTCACTGGCAGAATCCACCTTCCTAGTCTTCATCACTTACTGCAGGCAACTGTGTTTGTGCATAGGCGTCTATTTCTCCTCCTGGGAATCTGTATGTTATAGCTATGGGTGTGTACACATGCTCTGTCACTTGTGACTGGAAAATTTTCCTTTGAAATTCCCGTATTCTTGCTCCTCCTTACTTATTTGTTGTATTTTTGCTTCCTCTCATTGTCAGAAACTGGCCTAGTGTTTTCTGGTCCAGGCCAATTTGCAGGTCCCAGAGATCCTCAACAGAAGGGTGTTTCTTGTCCTTTTCCTATACCACCTAAGATGGAACTGACTGTAATGACCTGAAGACCTGAAGTCCTTTCAAGTAGTGTAGTAGAGACCGAGAAGGATCCTTATGTGTTCTCAGCAGGGAATATAACTTAAAATATCTTCAGTTTAACTCTCCTGGGTCTTCAGTCTGTGAAAGACTTTGTGCTTTAGTCATTGTGCAACTGTTTGCAGTCTGTTTGACCAAATTATCTCCTTGCTCAAAGCCTTTGTTCCCTGGAGAAACAGGATCTTCACATCAGTATCTTGGACTTCTGAGCCTTCTGGAGTGTTTGCCAAACCTTTCAGTGACATCTTCGTGAGTTACATGTGCAAATAATGATGCTCAATTTAATCAAAATGTTTTGTATAGACAAAAAAGTGGCTGTTAGGTTTAATTTTTCCCTGCTGTTGTGGAACACCGAATCTCTGCTACATTTCATGCTATAAAGATGGTATGGCCCAATTAATCCTTTTTTTTTTTTTTTCATGAGAACACTATCAAAATACCACCTCCACTATGACAATTCTTGGGGTTTTTTTTCCTCTCAAGTCTCATATTTCTAAGGCTTTTTTCCTTTAATGGAAAATTAAGGAATTGTAGTGGATGTATTAAAACTGTTGTAAATGGAGAATGAATGCATTGAGAGGGTGGGGAAGCCCCAGAAGGTAAAAAAGGCAAGAGATAGCATGTGTTGTTGACAGGGCATCAAGACCCCAGCATGTCTACATGCAGCTGCTCAACATACCCCTTCCAGGAAAAATAAAAAAGAGATTATGCTCAGACTGAAACAAAAATTCAAAGTTAAGAGATGATGGCAGGCAAGTAAACAATGTCATAATCTGTGATCAGATAAGGAAAGAAAGGGTTGTGAGTAAATCCTAATTACTGTCAGCTTTTTGTGCCTACATGCTGGACAGAATACTTGAACGCAGACTTCTTGTTCTTCTCTGTTGGCATTTGAATGTGAATGAAACTGATATTGTTTTAAACTGTATTATCTCTTTTTGGTTTTTAGAATTGGATTTGTTTTCATTTTAAATACCAAAGAAGAAATTGATGGAAATGAAGACGCTGGAATAGCTCTTTGGAGAACTTTTAATTACATTGCAGAGGAATCTGACACCTCTCAAGCCTTTACCTCGATAATTAATGTTAGTTCTTTCACAAGAAATCACTTCTTCCTTTCTTTTTTCCTTACTACTTTTCTGTATAGTTAGGATTTTGCTACCTTCTGACAACATGATTCATTTGCATTTACTTTACATGGAAACAAAGTATTAAAAACATGTATAGCATTAATATGCTATAGAATGATTTGCAGAAATATTTTCTTTCTCTGGAAACCAACTTGCTTTTGTCATTTTACCTATCTACAGGCTTTCTTCAAGAATGTAAAAAGGTAGATGCATACCTTACAGCTTTCAGTGTATTCTTGTGAAACATGATTCTGTATTATTTACGTTAATGTGATGTGCCTGCCTATGTGTCCTGTGTCTCTTGGAGCAGGGGCATTTTAATATCACTTAGGCAGCCCTGTAAGTTTTGAAAAACTCCTGGTTGTTCTCTAGTGTAGAAAGTGAAATAGAGTAAGATAAGTTCTGGTTTTGTCATGTTTGAGCTGTTTGTGGGTGTAGAAAACAGGAATGTTGCTTGCAGCTTAATGAATGAGACAAGTTTTCTGTGTGAGAGAATACAGGTTCGTATAAAGACAGGAATTTCAGAGACAAGACATGAATGGAGAGAAATAAAGTGAGCAGTCTATGTAAAGACTCTGCTGGCAAAATTGTATCAGAGAATATGGTATTAATACATAACATTTTTTCTTACTTTTGTTTTCTATTATTCTGTTCAGTGCCTAGAAACTAATGTCATGTACAAACTCAGAGAGCTTCAGATGAAATGAATTGAAGTTACTAGGAGTATCTTGGAAGAGAAATAGAAATCCACAAGTGTTAGGAGCTGAAACACATTCATCACTAATATCCATGACCAGATCACAAAATATCCAATTACAGTGTGCTTTTTAAAATGTCGTGTTCCTCTATTTACTTTGTTTCATAGTATAAAAAGGAGGGGATGATAAATGTAATTAAAAGATAACAATAATTAGAATCAATAAAACACAGGTTTGAGATACTCAGTGCTATAGAGAGAAATGTACTGTGTCTCACTGGAAAATAAATGGAATGAGTAATTTTCACTTCAGATTTCTTTTGTAGGTTTGATTAAAGTAATAAAATCTTATGCTATGAGATAAAATAGCATTGGTAAGGAAAAAATATCACTGTAGGAAAAATTATCACTCACTAAGTCAAGCTTGGATTCATCCTGTATAGATCCAGGTAACTATCCATGGGTGGGTAGCTTATAGTAAGAATTTAAATTCCTTCTCCAGTCAGTGGAGAGAAATAACCTTTCACATTCAGCTCACATAAGTGTATTTACTTTGCCACTTCAGATTAGACTAAACGTATAAAAATAGATTAATCAGAACAGAGCTCTGATGAAAAACTGTGCACATGTGTGATGGTGATAATTACTAAAGCAATATAAAACCTGCAATATAGCAATAAAAGCAATATAAAAGTATACCAGTATAAAAATTACTACGGCACTATAAAAATATATTTACTTTATTGTTTATTTACTTTTATTAATTTTATTAAATTATTATTGAAATTTATTACGTTTTACTTGCTTCTTTCTGTTACAATTTTTACAGATGTACCATGAAGTGAAAGATGGAAATATTCTAACAGTAAATCATGTGAAAGATGTTCTTAGAAGCGAATACCCCGACGCTGATGTTCAGAGTATACTTGGTATTCATTCTGAATACGATGAAGGGAGGAAGGTATGTTGAGAGCAAAGCGGTAAGAAATATTGGAGGACACGATTCATTGCATTTGCTAAGCTGAAAGACTGCTAAATGTTAAAGCATGTAAATGCAGGATCTTTGAGTTAAATTTTTCTTCAGCCACCATTCAGGCATTAGCAGAAATGTTCGAAGGGTTTCTGCATTACTACTCTCACTATTAAAATTTACAATTCCCTGCTGCTTTCAGGAGCACAAGTGTTTTTCTAGCAAGTATGTTAAGGGCTCTCTCTTGCTCTACAGAATTCGTTTACCTGTGTCTTCTGGGTGAGGAGCTGGAGCCTGTCTTCTAGGCAAATCGTTGTTTCCTTTAATTGTGCTTTCTGGTTATAATTTCCTTTGGGAAAGACAGCTATGGATTTTTATTTAAGGCCTACAGAGAAGATATTTTTATCTATAACTGATTATGTAGACAATTTTCTGCTAATATACATACATAAAAATACATATTTTTTTCCTTCATGTGTTTCCAGCCATGCCATCTATACGGTCTTCTGTTTCTGACACATGCCATCCATTTTATTTATTTCCTTTTAAAATTTGTTATACAATGCATATTATGTTCCTTTAAAAAGGTTCATCTGGGCAGCCAGAAACAGAGGTGCTGTTTGCCCTACACTGCTTGTTCCTCACTGAGTCACAGAGGCTTTGTACAGAAGGGCTGTTTGAGTCTGCCCTAGAAACAGCTGGATACACTTAGGGGAGGAAAGCTTCCCACAGAGAATATTAAAGGAAGAAAACTAGACGGAGACCCACCAAGAGGAAGCCCCCTGTATAAGCAGTGACTATGAGATTGCGATGAAGAACAGGGAGGAGACAGTAGGGTGACAAAAAGATGGACACATAGGTACTGCCATAGTTTGTAGCCATCCAGAAAGTGACACGGAAAGAAAACATGATTTGATACAGAATAGGAAGGGAGAATTACTTCTAAAATATTATTTCTGTTTGTCTCACTGCATTTTCTCTGTTTGGGAAGAATTAGCCTGTTCTGCTGTCTTATCAAATAAGGCTTGGCTTCTGAAAATAAAAGCCTTGTGAAGGTTTTGGGGGTCCTGTATTTGGGGAAAAGGTCTAGGTTGATCCACCTCAAACTAGGAGTATCTCGAGGTCCTTCTCCAGTGTTACTTGCTTAATATTTTTTGCTAAGAATATTAAGCAAAATAAACTGTTTCTCAGCAAGATTATAAAGCAAAAGTTTAAAGTACCATATATAGATCTATCATTTTCTTTTGTCATTCCACTTGAGAAATGAGTCCCATGTGTCCTGTTTGGTTTCCAAACATTTCCTGTTTTGTCCCTGCTACTCATGAGAAGGTGTGACAGTGAATAGTGCTTGGAGATTAGAGTTCATTGTCTCTTGATATTAGTTTCATTCTTTTCCTACAGTCAGCCACAGTCTATTTAATCCTGTGATATTTCTGATATGATCAGGCAGGAGCAACCTTTTATAAAAAGACTGGCCTGGGTCCATTGCCTCAAGCTCTGTTTAATGGCGTGCCCTTTAACAGAGAAGAGATGGATGCTGCAGAGTTAGAGACAGTTATTCTTCAGAGGATTATTGATGCCACCGGCTTCTTCCAGAGGGCAGTGTTCACGGTATGTTTAGCATTTCTGAATGAACGCAAGGTGAAATATTTGGCAGTGGGTTGTTTGAGTCATGTTTATATATTCAATCTTTTATAATGAGATGGCTTGTAATTAATAACATGACAACTGAAATTACGTTGTTACATTAATTTTTTGTCATGATTTTGAAACAGAATATTTAGATTATACAAGATTGAAGGATTAACTAAGCATATCATAATCATATGGAATTTTTCTAACAGAAACCGAGAATGTACTGCAATTGTGTATTGAAAAATGTCTCTCTGGTATTTTGAAACACTATCTGTGTGATATTTATACATTTTTGACTTGACATTGTCTATAATTTGGTGTACATAGAACCATTAAGCTCAGTTGAAAGATTGTACAATTACTTGATCTTTGTTTGTCTTAAGTTAAATCTGTACTTTCATAGTTTCTTTTTTCTTACTGCAGGGTTTGTTAAATGATCATATAGATGCAATAGATTTTCTCATGGATCAGCACAATGTAGTTTCCCGTATAAATCCCACTATTCTTGGAGCAGAAAGAAGATACATACTTTTCAGATCCACATCTGGTAACTACTTTTCCCAGACTGGCTGTTGTTATTATTTTCTTTTTCTTTTTTTTCTTTTTAAATCTAACACGTTGTTTTTGCATTTTGCAGTTCCATTTGATGTGGAAGACTTCTCTACTTTCTCATTTTTGGACTCACAAGATAAAAGCGCTGTAATTTCAGACAACATGAAGTATTTAACAAAAAAGGGTATATGAATTTTTTATGTGGGTTATATATATATGTATTAGAAATTATTGGAATTTGCCAGTAAAATATCCCATTAAGTAAGTATCCAAAGGATCCCATATAAATACATACACTTCCCAATACCCTAGTGTCTTCTTTCAGGAGCCAGATCATATCCTAATATTATAAACATAAATTATAGTAACAGAATAGTGATTTTTGGATTTGAAAGTTTTAAAATGGGATGGATGTCATGGCCAGTTTTTTGTTTCACAGACATGAAGTTAAAAAGCTTTGCAAGACTTTTTAACAGTTGAAAACAGTCTCAGTTTTCATACTAATATGGTTTTACTTGAGGATGTTAAAGAGTATATTCCATTTTCAAGTGACTCTTAGTTGCAGCATTATCAAGTGAAGAATGTATAGTCTTCGTCATCTCTGTATCAAAATCAGGCGTTTCTACAATTTAAGGAATAATTTGTTTTATTTCTTATTTATTAGCATTCAGTATCTATTTATTTTTCATCCAACTAGATTGTTTAATTTTGATATCTGAAGCTTTGTCTTTCTGTAGAGAAGAAAAAATACATATATTCTGATGGATTGTCACTCGTTTATACCTTTTATCTTACTAAAACTCAAACTTTTTTGTACATATAAAATATTTTTTGATGTAAAATACTCTTACTGCATGTACAAGTACTTTCCCTTGGAGTTAGAAAAAATCATAATTACAGCAGTGGGGACATAATAGTGCATGGAATTTTGCAGTAGTCTGTACCTTGTTAACTTCTAGGAGTAAACTGTTAACAACTGCTCATTTACATCAGTCCAAGGGACAGAATAATCCTGTTAACAGGGCTATTCTTTCAGTAATTATTATGCGATGTTAGCATAGTTTTTACTTATTCCATTATCAGAAAGAAATGCCATATACTTACATTTCTTTAGGATAAAATTGTTTGACTCTGATTCTCTGTCTACAACCGCAGAGATATCCCCACTAGTTGTCAAATGATGACTGGTTTTCAATCTGTAGGCTCATTTCCAAGATTCAGATCTCTCGTGTAAAACCCATAACCTTTAAGCTACAATCTACATTTCAAATCTCTGTCCCCACTGTGTTTCTCTAGACTGCAACAACGCTTAATAATAATCTCTTGCTAGAATCTCACCAGAACCTTGTAAAATTCTGATCTATACATATTGCCTTTAGGGGATGTATGATAGACCTGAGTAGGCTGATATTCTTCTGCAGATAATTTTGCGGAATTTTTCATGTGCCCTTCTATGAAGAATAAAGAACAGGAGGCTATAGACCAAGCAAAAGGGAAAATTTCTGTTATACACCTGTACTGTAGTTTACTTGGTTTGGGCTGTATTAGGTATATGCCTGTTTGTGTCCAGAAACGGTAATTTTTTTCCTGCCCTTAGCTGACGGACTCTCCTTTTGCTGCCAGGGAAAGTGAATAGAGCCTAACTCATGCATTCTTGCAACTAATTAATTCTTTCTGTGTCTGGCTGAATGACCAGCTTCCATCAGATGTTCGCAAGAAACTCTCGTAAAGCAGGTCTTGTTAATTGGAGCTGGCTTATTATTTAGGGCCATCTTGTTTCGATGGTACAATAATAAATTGGCTATTTAATGACTCTGTCATATTAACATGATAAAGTACCTCCTATGAATTTTATTTCAATTCAGAGGGCAAAGGATTCTGATGTGACACAGATTAGTCTTAGAGTTGAAGTCAGTAAACATGCACATAAACTTCAAAATCTCAAACAGAATTTATTCATTATTCATTACTTGTGAGAAAATTCTCCAAAATGTAAAGCAGGATTATCTTTAATTTTCAGATGAAGATGCATTATATGCTGTTACTATCTGGATTATTGCTGATTTCGATAAACCAGCTGGGAGACGACTGCTTTCTAATGCCTTGAAACACCTGGTGAGTTTCTAGAAGTTCTTATTAAAATCATAGAATGCCAGGTTGGAAGGACCTCAAGGATCATCTGTTCCAGCCTTTCTCAGCAAAAGCACAGTCTAGACAAGATGGCCCAGCACCCCATCCAGCCAAACCTTCAAAGTGTCCAGTGTTGGGGAATCCACTTCCCTGGGGAGATTATTCCAAAGGCTGATCGTTCTCATTGTCAAAAATTATCCTCTTGTGTCCCATTGGAATCTGCCCAGGAGTAACCAAGTGAAAGATTTTCCTACTGATTAAGATTGAAGCGATGAGCAGATAATTTTTCTTGTGTTTATTTTACGCTTAGTTTGATAGCTTTTGAAAAATAGAAAAACATCTACAAAACCAGTTCTGAAGTCTTTAAATGAATCCTTGTTTTCCTGGTTTCCATATCTTTAGTTAAAAATACACTTCTGCAGAATGCTCAAAGGCATTTTTTCTATTTAAAAAAAATCTTCTGTTTAAAATATGTTTTACAGAACAGGTAAATCCTTACTAGTAACATTTTTACTCCTAGTTGAAGTTCTGAATTAGGCATTGATGTATCTTTTCTAAAGACAAGTAGCTGCAAAAAATTAAATACTTAAGGGCATTTCACAGAGTTGTAATAGATACGAATACATTAGGTAACAACAGATGGAACTGTAAAATTGTGTATTATTCTGTATTTTTCTTTGCAGAAAACAAGCAGTCATACACGAGTTGGGATTTTGAACAATCCTTCATCAAAAATAAAGGAAGATAACACGGCCATTGCACGAGGAATTTTGACTGCTTTTCTAACCCAAAACAACAGCAGCTTAAAAAGTTTCCTAAGTAAACTTACTAAGGAGGAGACAGCAAAATCCCTTGCTGCTGGAACTAAAATTGTTAAATTCCTCATCCCAGTGAGTGCAAACTGAATTAGCTTACTTTGTTTTTCATTTTACATATATTTTATTGTAAGGAGATGTTGTTGAGAGTAACAATATTTGGCCAAACGCTATGAAGTTCATAACACTTATACAGTTTCTGCTCAAGCAGATTTGGATTTCTGACAACATTTAGGTGATGAAGAATAGAGAGTTTCTCTAAAGTAAATGAAGAAAGTACAAGAAAAGTACTGAAAAATATAGAGTATGGATACTGGATTATTGAGATCAAAATAGTTTAATTTTTAATCGGATTTTTTTTAGAGCTCTCTCTTAATTAAAATTACAGTATTAATGTTTGTAAAGATTTAAGAATTCAGAAGTAACTGTTTTTACCTTGCTGTTTTGGTTGTGAGCAGTAACACCACAGACTCAAGTGGTTGAGGTTAATGAGCATTGTATACTTCTGGCCAACATTTTCTGGTGTGCTTCTATGAAAATTCCCTGGTTTAAAATACAAATGTTGCTGATTTCAAAGTCTGCACGTAGAGTAGAGCTGAGTTACCAAATAACACCTGCAAACTACAATTTTTGTTTCAGAAGGAGCTGTAAATTGTAGTATTTTTAAATAGGAAGATTTGGAAGACTGAGAACTCTCTGGCACCATATTGGAAAATTAATGAGCTGGTTTGGGTCATGCTCTTATTTCATTGTCTAATACATTTTGAAAGACACAGAGGCAGCTAATTAAGCAGTGTATGCATATTACTAGTTTATTTTATTATATTATTTGTATCTGATTTAATTGATTTGCTTAGTCTGTATATTTCTAAGGAAGAAATGCGTATCAGTAGAGTTTAACACAGCAGGATAACCATTGTAAGCATGGCAAAGTTCCAGATTTTTTTCCCCACTTTGAACATTGGTTTGTTAATGTGTGTTACTGGATAATGTTGGCTTCCCCAAAACATGGTTAAGCTGTAGCAAATGACCATGTTAAAATTACTGTTAGATTTTTAGAGTAGTATGAATTCTTTTTATATACCTTTTTCCTAAAGGTAAGAATACAGTTCAGTTATTAATAGAGTATGTTACTTTTCATACAACTTCATGCTCCATCTTAGAAAAAGCATTTAACCTCAGGCTCAGCTTTCTTCTCATGGTTATTCACAGTTACCCAAAGGTAAAATCTGCACACTGTCTAGTTGGGAGACCATGGCTCCACACAAATAGTCATATTACATTGAAGCTGAGGTCGTTGCTTTATTTTGATTTCCAGTGTTACAAAATAATCATTCTACTGTCTCACACTGTACCTTTTGCTTTAGGGAATGGATGATGATGCTTTTGAGAAGAAGTACAACACTTTAGGACTGGATATAATTAAAACCCACCAGATGTTCTGCCAAGAGGTTCTTAAGCTGCTTCCTGGGCAAATGGCTGTTATGAGCAATGGCAGGGTAAGAAAGGACTTAAGTCATCTCTTAATATTTTTGTAGGTATTTTTTACTTCCTGGAACTTCAGTTTCAAGCTAAAAAAAATGCACTATATTGATTTCCCACTTATTCAGCCTGTTAGACAATTCTATGAATGTTGGCCTTGTTTTTTATTTTGTTTTACTCCCAATTTGTTTATTAGCTCCATGCCATTGAAGCTACTATGCACTCATGTCATTCTCACAGCTCTTTAAGAATTAATCTGACAAAATTCTCTAAATAGGTTAATATTGGATGTGTTATTAATGATAGTGAAGAATAAATTTTGATCCTGAAGTTGCCTAATGTTTAAAATATTAAACATTTGGGATAGGATAAACTACTGCATATATAATAAACAACAAATTACATTGACTAGAGTAGTATTTCAAGCTCTAAACCCCAAAATTATTTATAAATATTAAATTGTTCTGTAGTCTAATATTTATTGTTCAAATAAAAGTATAGTGGTTTTGTTGTTTCAGTTTATTGTATGCATATTCTGAAAGCAATAGCTTTAATTACAGCATGGCTATGGATGAACTGTGATTAAAAAAAATACAATATTGGGTTCAATATTTAGTACTAACTCTTTTCTATTTTCTATGTATTGCTCCACCATTAGAAAGAAATAAGAGATACTATGTTGGCATCTCATTACTGGAAACTCTCTTTAAATTGTGTTCTTAGTTACTCTTGTGCATCCGAAATGGCTTCTGAGATACAACTGAAATACCACTAATGAACCCACAGAATGCATTTTTGTTGATGAAGCACAAAAGAATTGTGTTGGCTTTTTGTGTCAACCCCTCCCCCTCTAACTAAATACGCAATGTTATTTTATAAATGGCTATTACTGTTTTCCATGCCTAAAAAACTCAGATAATGTCATATTTTAAGGTTTGAGGAAATAAAAATACTTGGATAAATTTGGTAATGATATGGTATTAATATGATAATATTCATCTATCTGATAGTGTATTTTCACTTTAAAATACTACTTTTTCTTAAAAGACATCAGATATCCTTAATTTCTGTCCTTGCTATTTCAGCACTGAAGTTTTGTTTCTATGAGCAGATATTTTTTTCTAATTATGATTTCTACAAAAGTAGCATGGTGTTTCGTAATCACTCTATGGTTTTCTCTATCTCATGCATCATTAATAAAAAATTCAAAAGTGAAATTTTGTTAGATAACCCCACATTTCTAGGAAGCAGTTGAATTTTGGGGGAGAGGCATTCAGCACCAAACTTACATCACGGCATTCTATATCCTTGGAGCCCTGTAGGCTCTTCAAGTTGACTTGGGTCAGTTTAGCCTTGTAGACTACCAGTAGGAAATCAAAACAACATCCTCAAAGCAATTTGCTGAGACTTCAAAGTACCTTCTTTCCCTTCAGAAACCAAAAATCCTAGTAGCTCTATTCCTTGTCTCTGGATGTCCGACATTTCTTATCCTTTGCTCTTGTCTTCTTTTCTTTCCATTCCGCTTCGTCTGAGAAGACTTGAGAAGTTAAGATTGTGTTAATAGGATTGAACAACTAAAAAGTGTGGTAGGCAGATAGTAATTTGAATTTCAGTTTAAAATAATGTCCCTAACAGAGCTTTTTCTTAAACTTAGATTTGTTATTTCTAAATAGTGGACTCCTTTACATAGGTATGTGTAATGAAAAATGTAATGGATATTTCCATTGCAGTTGTTCTTCGTGATTGTTAAGTAACTGTAATTACATAACTGTAAAAAACCTAATCCTGCATAGTTACTATACAGTTTAGTACTATATTGATGCATATGGGGCTAAGGGTTGCATATGGAGTATTGTGCATTCATTTAAAATATTCGTATATTTTTGCTTACAGAAGAAACATTATTGGGACATTCTACGCTTAGTAACATTTTTTCTCTTTCTAAGGTACTGGGTCCTTTAGATGGAAATGAATTCTATGTAGAAGACTTTAATTTGTTGGAAAAAATAACATACAGTACCTCAGCAGAAAAGATTAAAGCTATTGTCAAAGAGATGGGAAACAGCAGTAAAAGGTAAAACTCTGTTGCATTTGAGGTTGTATGATATATTGCCTGAGACAAATTAATAACTCTTTTGCATGGGAAATATGAACAAAGATTCAAATATATATATAGTCATAGTGCTCTTTATACTATATACTCATATATATATACACACTCTACGTGCACTAAGTGTGTGTTGTTTGCATGCTACATATTTGGAATACTCCTACTTAGCATGTGAGCACTTCCATGTAGACAAGTTTAACTGTCCGTCATTTCCTTTTTAGCATTTCTCTGACAGACTTAGTATACTTGATGTACTCAAACGCTTGCCCTATTTTCTAGGAGAAATGACATATGGGCTAAATTCTGTATCACCTTTATGCTCTGCTAATTATGCTGTTTAACCTAGGTTTCTACTATATATATAAACTCTACGTGCTGGTTTTCAAATGGATGTGTCATTTACCCTGACAGCCTCTTTGGCACCTCATTGTCACAGCACAGGGCAGGAAAAAAGGCACCCTGGTGTTATTCAAGAGACACGCACCCTTTTGTCGTTGGTTACAAGAGATCACTGCTCATCAGAGAATCATGTCAGTCTCCCAACTTGCCTCATAATGTGTGCAGCTCTGCTGAATTACTCCAAATACTTTATTTATTTCCACTGTACTTACAACCAAGAGACAAGTACAGCTAGTTAAACAATTTCTACTAGCTTTTGTTTACTTAAGAGTAATTATAAAGAATAATAGTAAGTGTGATAAAATCCAGTATATCTCAAACCCACAGTAATATCTGAGTGTTAATATTTGAAGTAAGAAAACGCATTGTCTTTGTGAATCGTTAGAAAAGGAGCCTGTAGAGGCATGGACAGATGTGGTGCTCTGACACCCTGCTAGATGACATTCACACATCTGTTAATTGGAGAAGTGTAAAGATGAGTTCTATCCAGCTTTTGATTTTAAGAAGTGTGGAGTTCACAAACTCTTAAGGCAGAAGTTATTCTTGGCTTTATCATGCTGAAAGTTTTCCTCAAAGCTACAAATTCGAGGTGATAATCTTTTTAAGGAGTTTGGGATGTGTGCTTTATTAATATCTCTTACGTAGACAGACATCCATTCAAATGTGAATGTTTTACTCCTTTTCTAATGAAAAACAAATTTTATGTGCCTTATTTAATATAGTGGCAGTGATCTGATTATGAAAATAGATGCCCTGCTGTCGTCTTTGCCTAAAACTGAGATGAGACAAGATGCTGAATTACTCAAAGAACAGCACAGGTAAGTTCCATCTGTCATGATAATGCACTTGTAGTACTTTCATATTAAAATTAGAATGTACTGATTACTACTAAAGGTCTTTGGAAACTTGAGTAAGTTGTTGATTCTATGGTTGTATGAACAACTTGTTCATCTGCTCTAGCATAATGCATCTTTATTTCTGTCTTAATAAATCAATCAGTAATACCTAATGATTTTCCAGCCTTATCCTTTGCTGAAAAAAGAGTCATTACAATTGGTGTGAATAGAAATGGTGATCTGGAGTTAGAAAACTTGACTCCCTATGTTTACTAAAATGTTGCAAGGAATTTCACAGATTAGAGCTAAAAGAAGCTCCCACTAATTTCATTAACGTGGAAAACTGTAGCACAACTTTTTGTTTGTGGATCTTGAGTACTATTGTCAAGGCTAATACACACATACTATACCTGTATAACAAACAGTTGGTGGTTTAGCAGTGTCATTCCTGACCACAGCTAATACAGCTAGATTACATTCAAGTGCAAATGATAGGGCTCATTGGTACATTGGCTCATTGTGCAGACTGTCATCAGCTGGCAGATTTACACTTGGCAAGATGTATTGCCGTCATTAGTGTACTTGTGTGTTGGCTTCTTGTGTTTCTGCTCCTAGATTTAGAAAGTGAATATGCCCCAAGCATCGTCTTTTGTTGTCATTGTTAATGAATGAGACCTAAAATACCAAGATGTCAATCTGTGAATCCTGTCTTTGTAATGGGATTCTAACACTAGCCAGTACTCACGTAAACTTAGCTGGGGCAAGCTTTCTGGAGCAAAGAACAGGTACAGTTTTTAAAAGGCCATTTGATAGCTCAAGAACCATGATCAAAATAAAAAGTTTTGTAATGCTATTTCCAAATCCCTACTTGTTTTGATTGGTGAAGCTGCTCCAGTGTGCTGTGCTAATGGGCTGGCCTTGTTGTTGAGAAGAGTCGTCAAGTAGCCTGTTCTAAGTGGCTAACACCTTTTCCAAAGTTGTGCTAATGACAGTCAGGACTATGTTACTGCCATATTGGAGGGAGTTTGACTCACATTTCTCGGTATATTTTTTGTGGAAAACAAATTCAGATAAATAATTTTGTGTACTCACAGCACATGATTTTTATTCTTTTTTTTCAAGTGAGGTTTACTGACATTTCCGTCCTGTAGATCCAGAGCACTTTAATCAGGGTCTCCTTGACTTATTGTAATCAAGTTTATCAAATTAAATTATTTTCTGGAATGCATAAAGCTAATCCATCCTATCGCGTTTCACCTTTCTCAGTTGCCATTTTTCCCACTGTTTTTTTAAAACTGTCACCGCTGGCACTTGTCAAATCTGATGATTCCAGATATTGGTGAAGGAAGCTATAGACCAGTGACAAAAAAAGACCATTTTTAAAATTTTGCTGTGTGTTTCCTTTTATTTTATTGATTTTCTTATGGGTCATGTATTTAATCAATAACCAGTGTGGAACTGTGGAGAGTAATGCTAAATTTTTAATTGCTGTTCACATTTAGCTTTCCTAGTGATATCACAGGGAGCAATAATGATTACTACTTGAAATGAGGGAAACGTCTTCATAAGCAGTAAAATCTAAAGTGCCTCTGATACTACAAATTCGTGCCTAAAAATGTTTGCTATTTCCACAAATTCAGTTTGGAGCTTTCATGTTTGGTGGTTGTTTTTTTTTTTTAAACAGTGTAGTAAAAGTCAATCCTCAAGAGAATGAACCATTCTATGATGTTGTTGCTATTGTGGATCCATTGACAAGAGAAGCACAGAAGATGGCTCACTTATTGATTGTAAGACAGTGGTCATTTCTTTTAATTTGCATAGTTGTAGTTTAATTTTTACTAATTTTTTTCTAATTTCCATGTACAGTGTAGTAAAGGGGCAAACAAAATTAAGCTATTTTAAAAAAATATATATTTGGTTATTTAAAATTCATAATAAAACAAAATGGGGATGATCTAATTCATCATTGTAAGTACCTTATCTGCAATTAAAATTCAGGTGCCCCATGAACCAGTGAATTCTTAAAAGTGAGTCCATAAATGCTCTTTATAGTCAATAGAAGGAAAAGAGGAGATTGTCTGTATAATGTAGAGGGAAAGGATCGCCCATCTCAAAATCTTAAGATGCATATGCTTCTTTCCATTAAACCAAATCACCTTAGTTTTCCAAGGTACCTAAATGAACTGGTCTAAATCTGACCCGTAATATCATCATAAGAAGATTGGACTATAAACCTTGCAGCTCTTGGAAGGGTATTTCTTGGCTGATTAATGCTACCAGGTATATCTAGAAGTCTTCCATTGTGGGTAGCTATTGATCATCTAAAAAGAAACTGTCCTAAAAACTGCTGCTAAAATGATTTTCCTTCTTCACTAGCTGCAGAATATCACTCTACCTCAGGTTCCTTTATAGTTTCACATAAAAATGTAAATTTTGTATTCTTTTTATGGTCTGTTACAATTCTGAAGCTTGTAACTTGATTTTTGCTGCATCCTGTTTTATCTTTTTCTCTGCAGTAATTATGAAAGTTTCATAAATTCTTACCTTGCTTCTTCTCCTCCCATTTTCATACCCTTTATGCCTTTTGTATGAAATGTTGAAACATCTACTCAGTCTTCATACGTAATAGTGAAGCAGAGTATTTAAAAATTTCATTAAAATTCTGATACTTCAAGAAATATACTAGCTTTTCTCCAAAACCAGATCTTTCATTTCACCGTTCTCAGTTACAACGAAACCTTGATATTACCAAATGAAAACATTTTCATTTTGGAATTGACTGGGAAAGCTCTGTTCAGCCAGAAGTTGGTATTACGGTTAAGTTGCACCAGGGACCTCGTAGCTCAGCTCCCAAGCCTCCCTCCGGCCTGGCGCCTCGGGCCCCCTGAGGAGCAGGACCTTCCCCTGACGCACGCCTAGGCAGATGACCCCCGCGGTGTACCACGCTGTGCAGCCGTCACAGATCCTCCTGGATTCATGGGAGCTATAGTCTGGTTCCAAAAGCCAACCCTTAGGAGAGAGTAACGAAATGCTGTTGAAACTAAACAGGTCAGAAATATTTTAATGCAGATGAAACTATGGTAGCAAAGCTTGTGTAGTAACTGCCACAGCAAAGCACACCATTCTTGCCCCAGTCCATGTTGAATGCATCTGCTTTACGATATTTTTTTTTTTACCCTGGTGAAAGCGTGTTGTTATATTATGTTGTGTCACTTGATAGTCACTTCGAAGAAATATTTTGGGTTTTTTTTTGTAATATAAACAAAAAGTTACTCATACTAAATGGGACTGAAATTGAGAAAGTGTGGGCAGCTGTAGGCAAATTGTATCTAACTTTACTTTTTTAGTGTATCTACCTTTTACTGTTCAGTCTGAGAAAGTGGCAGTTTAAGGCTGAGGCAAGGTATGAGTGTCCCGGCTCTGGCCAGGCCGGGGTTAATGCTCAGGCCTGCGCCAGGTGAGCCGGGCCGGCCGGGTCTATCCCATATCCTGTGCCATCACGCCCCCATAAAGGGGGTCGGCGCTGCCCTGGGACAGGCTGGGCGGGGGCTGAGCATCTGGTCCGTCGGGTCGGTTATTGATGGGTAAAGTGCTCTCTTTGTTATCGCCTCTGTGTACATCCCGGTGTAACTGCTGCGGCCCTGTTTTTGTTTCCCTGTCCCTTTGCTGGCCCGTTGTGTTTCCTGCTCTCCTCCCCATCCTGCCAGCGGGGAAGGGGTGAGCTGGGCGGCTGCGCGGTGCTCAGCAGCCGGTGGGGGCCAAGCCATGGCCTAAGGTGGTGTGGAGAGAGTAGGAATTCCTCCTTCTAAAAATGGGAACAAAATGGAAGAGTTGGGTTTTTTTTTTACTCATGGTTCACCAAAAACTGCTGAAAAAATACAATACGTGGTGCCACTGAACGTACTGTGTGTCCCCTTGCCTAACTGCTTTACTCCAGCAGTATGTAACTGTTACAATCATCTACTTTTTTTTTTCCCCTTCTTCCAGTAACTGTCAAAGAACTGAAAAATGTGGAGAAAAAAAAAATCAACCCTTTTCTTTTTTTCCTATCAGTTATCTTTTGCCTTTTTTTCTTTGTTCATTCTGTGTTCAAGGAGAAATTCTTATTCCATCCCTAAAATGAAGAGAAATCTCTGAAGGAGCCCCTTTTGATAATCTAGTCTGATTTCCTATAACACGGGTCATAGGACTTCTTTTTATCAATTAGCATTGGAAACAGTAATTATTTTTTTTTCATCTAATGCTAATTTAAATATTATCAAGTGGTTGAGCACAGGTCACAGCTCCTACTGTGCTTTTCCAGTGGCTAATTAACCTGACTGTTAAACTCAGACTTGGAATTGCAGGTTTTTATTTAGCTCCATGCTGTAAGCATTCACCTTCTCATCTTTTTGCCAGTTCTGTTGAAGATTCTGTTATAAGAGTTTGTTTTCAGTGTAGATGCTTCATATTATGGTGATGTTCACACACAATTCCAAGTGATGGGTTGAATAATCTTCGTTTAGTGAGTTAGTTCTTTTCGTATGAGTTGTGGTAACTTAGTGTTTTGCAAAGTGACTGCCCATGCAAAATTAAACTTGCTGTTAGATAATTTTCAAGCCTAGTAAACTGTAATAATTTAGCCATTTGTTACAGTTTGAAATAGTCCCTGAACAAAATCTCCATGCTCTTCTTTGGATTTTCTTAATTAAACAGACTGAACTCTTCAAATACTCTGCCCTAAAAGATGCTTTCTACTTCTGTAACCATTTTCACGTGTTTCCTTGAATGCCCTGGATTTTGGTGTCCTCGTAAGCCCCAAATAACAGAACTGAATTCAGCATTCCAGAAGTTGTATTACTGGAAAACAGAGATAACACTTTCTTGTCTTATTGGCATTTCCTATTTAAATTCCTTTGAAATGTTAATTAAGGATGTTATTAATCTTTTGGCTACAACACTAGACTAGATTTCATGGTCAGCTTATAGATTGGGGTCTATACCTGAGGTCTTACCTCAGTCTTTTTAAGGATCATTTCATTCTGCCCACAGCAGCCTATCAGTGCAGACTGCTGAAGTATCGTTCATACTAATGGGATGAGTTTTTTGTCTTGTTTGAAAATAAAGTCCAGTGCAGGTTGAAATAAATTTGTATGCAACATCTTTATTTGATAAATTGTTTTCTTTAATGTTGAAAATTCCAGGTATGATTTAGTAGATGAGACCAGCTAGCACTGGTTACAAATGCTTTTTTGATAGCTGGGTAGATGGATGGGTACTTGAGTCACTTTGATCTGTATTTTAATTGAGGTGGTCTTTAGCCCGTATCATGTAATACTTCCCCTTCTTATACTTCCAGCGCTGTTTAGGTTCTAGTCTCCTGATTCTTCACTTGTTGTCACCTTCATGCCATTTCCTAGTATTTTATTTTTAGCTCAGTAGTTTTTCAGTGATGGCGTTCAGGTGACCAGAAAGGATGAGAATGAGAAACTAGGAGCAGAAGAGATCTCTGGGATTATGTAAATTTGTAGCACTGTAGTAAAGAATATGCGCAGCCATGGGTTGAAAGAAAAAAAAAATACATATAATAAGAGTGATTTAAGGATGACCGTCATCTTGCTCTGTTCCCAATTTACTTGCCATTATAGTAATTGTAGATGTTAGCCTTAGTGATATCAGTATTTTAACTTAGCTTTCATATCTCATTTGCTTTTCTAATAATATCCATAAAAGTAGACACAGCTGCTTTATGCTTTCAAAAAGCACTTTGGATCAGAAACCACAGAAATGAAGATAACTTGGTCAAGGTTTTTAAGAGTGCTTTAAAGAAATTAATAACTTTGTTAACTTTAAACAAAATGGATTGCTTACAAAAATATAAAAAACCCTGTCCTATTATTACGGTTCCTATATAACAGCATCCAGAAAATTAATGTATGAGAAATGAACAGATGAAGAAGGTGAGAAAGCAGAAGTATTTTAACTTACTGGAATGTTTTGAAGTTGATTGAATAGTTTTATAGATCATTGATCTATGACTGACATTTAAAATTATTAAGTATTAAAATAAGTATCTGAGCTTTACTATATCTAATAATTTACTGTATGCAACAATTTAAATAAGAGTGAAAGTCACTGTTTTAAGAGTGAATAAAAGGCACATGTTGTACTTACAAACTTTAAACTACTTTAAAATGCTCTAGAAAACACAATATAAGAAAAGTCATAATTTACTCACGCATTGGAAGATGGGGATAGCTGCTCTTTAAAAAACTGCATCACTGGGGGAAAACATTAATGTTTTGACTCTCAAGAATACCATGTGCTAAATCACGCAGTTTTAGAAAAGGTCAAATCTTTATTTGCAATATCTGACAACATCCCTTAATACACCCAATATGTATCCCTTTAGAACTTAAAAATGTTTGAGATTTCTACTGAAGCTTGAGAAATGACAGGATGTCACAAGGGTGACTTTGGTTTACGTGCAAAGTCTGATGATTACCAAGAACCACTTTTTACACAGTTGTTTGGGTTTTTTTTTCCCTGTAGGTACTCAAAGAGATTATCAATGTGAGACTGAGGCTGTTTTTGAACTGCAGATCTAAGCTGTCAGAAGCACCACTGAAGAGGTAAGAAGTTTATAGCTTTTCTTACAAACATATGATCTTGTTTGGTTTAGAAAAATCAGCCTTCACAGCATATATTCCCTTAAAAAATAAAAAGTGGTTTGCATTTCTGGATTCTTGTGTTAGATTAGTTCTTTTCTTTGAAAGTAAGTTGAATATTACTGAAGCAGTTTGTGTTTGTCTAGAGGAAAATTCTAAGGTGTCAAGTATGGGATCACAAGGAACTGATCAAGTCCATCAGATGCACCTCTCCTATCAACAGAGAGTCTTTCATGCCTGTGAAAGCTTGGAGAGTGTCTGCCTAACTTGGTCACTTCTTACAGCCCACTTGCTGTGTAATGAATTTTACAGATTTAGTGCACTGAAATTCATCTGAGTAACTGTGCAGTCTGAATCTGAGATCTCATTATAACTTCTAAGAATGTTATACCCTGAAAGTACCTGCCCTGAATTGAAGTTTCTTTTAACTGTCTGTGAAAGACCAGAGTTCACTAATGTGGTTATAATGTTTACACTGAAGTGAACTCCCCAGAGAGGATTCCTTTCCCTCTAAGAGACAGGTTTAAGCACTGCCACCCCTTTGGCAGATACCGTAGCTATAGTCTTATTGTGAGAGAGAGCTGGTAGTCTGCGCTTTGCAGGTGTTAGTGCCTGGTTCTTTCCCTGTACTTGGGAAAGGTGAGAGGAAGAAGTTTTCCAGCATCATTTTGAGAAGCTGTGGCTGCCCCCTCCCTGGAAGAGTTCAAGGCCAGGCTGGATGGGGCTTTGGACAACCTGGTCTAGTGGAGGGTGTCCCTGCCCATGGAAAGGGGGCTTGGAACTAGACGATCATTGAGGTCCCTTCCAACCCAAACCGTTCTGTGATTCTATGATCTGCCCTGCATAGAGGTCATATTTTTCTTACAGCAATGGTTTCATATTAAATGTATTCATATACTAGCAGATACTTTGTAGGAATTGTGTTCCTCCTGATGGGTACAAGAGGAACTTTTCATAGTAACTGAATGTCATTTTCCCCCACCATATGAAGCACTCTGCTTGCTGCTTTCACTCTCTCCATCTTCAGTGCTGCTCTTTCTCTCTTCTGATTCTTTGCATTTTGCGGAATATCAGTAGAGGAAGAAAAAAAATCATCATTATGTTGTTGTTACAAGGATCTTTTACCTGTGGAATAAATGGAGTAAGCGTTGAAGAGGAATAGACAGATGTCTCCTTTCCTCTGCTCTCTGTCTTTGCTGCTGCTAGTGTCAGGAGCTGTTCCCAAATACTCTTCCTCCAGCAGAGATTAGTCCTTCTGCTTAGTTTAATGATACAGATTCTGAGAATTCAAAGCAGT
This sequence comes from Psophia crepitans, assembly GCA_013399095.1. NCBI lineage: Eukaryota > Metazoa > Chordata > Aves > Gruiformes > Psophiidae > Psophia > Psophia crepitans. Next base: position 161,732 of record VWZZ01002391.1, on the reverse strand, counting down.
TCACAGTCAAGATGTTTAGATGCACCTATTGGGTATTCACCTTTCCAGCCATTCAGAATGTTAAAGGGAACTGTGCATTTTCTCAGCAAAAAGTTATCAAAAGCAAATAGATCTGTGACATCTACCAGCCCATTTGAGATACTGTAGGTGTTATCTGACAGTATTCCAAAAGAATAGGAAGCTGCTGTGCCTCCAAACATCGTTAATTTGGTAAACATTCACTATATTCTAAAGTATTTAGAAGAACTTCGTGTTTGGAAGTTTATGCTTAAGTAAATGGGGTTTTTTTGAACACTTCTTCTTCAACAGCTTCTATCGTTTTGTTCTGGAACCAGAATTAACTTACGGGATCAACAAGAACCTTCCTTCTGAGCCTGTGGCAAAATTCCTACAACTGCCAGAATCACCCCTTTTGACTCTAAACATGATCACTCCTGAAAGCTGGTTGGTTGAAGCAGTAAACAGTTCCTGTGATCTAGATAACATTTATTTACAGGATGTAAGTAAATGTTCGTAAACATTATATAAAACTTGTGTCAGACCTTCTACCTCAAGAGGGAAATGGAAGTACTGTGGGATTTGTGTCTCTTGGTTTCCAGAAATGCTTTCTGTGGTAATTGATTTATTTGGTCAGTATTTTACTTTTTTTAATTTTGGTATCTTTTTTCCCCACATTCTCTCTTAGGTTAAAAAAAAAAATCTTAAAGCAATGAAACAGAAAAAAATCAGAATGCAGAATACAAGAAAGAGCAATTTATCTGCTGTCTTGAGCTTTAGAATTATTTTTTTAGTTAAAAATAAAGCAATCAAGCTATTCTGCATGCTAGCTTTCTATTTCTATTTGTAAATATTTTTGGTAATAATCAGTTTAACCTAGGTAAAGCTTCAAGCAAACCTCAATATGTTGCTTTTTATTAATATAGGTTAAAGTATATTTGACCCTTTTTTATGTCTCAATTTTTAAAATTATATTTTTAATCCCTCAGCTCTAAAATCACTAGATTTGTTTCAGTCACTACACCTGTGCAAATTATTGAAGGTGTTTGATCCATCAAAGCTGTGTATTTGGAAGCTATATTGTGAAAATAAAGGTTGGGATTTACCTTACTAAATTTGAGCTTCCTCAGCAGTCAATGGAGAGAAGGTCCCTTCAGACAGTGATTCATCCTCTTTATCTTGGATAGCTATTTTAAAATTGAGTGAAGCTCCTTCTGGAAGGGCCCCTCTTTTTTTTTTTCTTCTTTTCTTTTTTCCTTTTTTTTGGCAGTTGAATTTAGATGAGGTAAATCCTACATGTTTGTCAATGTACTATGTTGCTTTTCCCACATAGTTGAACAACATAATTTATTGATGAAATGTTCCTTTCACAGACAAAAGGGTCAGTTGTAGCAGAATATGAACTAGAATATATATTGCTTGAAGGACATTGCTTTGATGTGACATCTGGACAACCTCCTCGAGGGTTACAGTTCACTCTGGGCACAAAGAGTAATCCTGTCATGGTTGATACCATTGTCATGGCCAACCTGGTAAGTATTAGGTAGAGAAATAGTCATTACAACTGCACACTCTTCATGAGAATTCTTTATGAGCTTCTTGGTCTTTAAATCCATTTCTCTGTGTTGCAACGCTAAAAGTAACAGGAGTGTCCTGGAGTTGAGATCACCTACAAAAGATGTGCATCACTAATTTGCTGAGCTGCCTCTGCCCCTGCCCCTGCACCCCACCCCCTTCTCAGCCAATGTAGGTTTAGGTGTAGCCTAACTTTAGATCCTTATCTGAAGTGCCTAAACTGGGAGTCTAGTTGCGTTAAGTGGATGGTAGGAGGTGTATATATTCAGATGGAGATTCCAACAACAAATGTAAAGTGTGAATCATATTCTGGTGAAAATAACCATTTTTGTTACACAGTGATCCAGGCAAAAGAAGATTCCTCGTTTAGATGCTTCAGTTAAGTGCTTAAAGCCTCTGTGGGGCAAATCCACACCTGAGAATTCCTCTGGTCATCCAAAGTAATTATTTGGGGGTTTAGCAGGCTGTGGAGCAGAAGATCTTGTGATTTCTGAAACAAAAGATTTCTATTGGCTAAGGGAATTTTATTGGGAAGGATTAATTTTGATGTGTGAGATAGGTAACCTATCTGCTGTTCTCTGTAAATATTGTATCACAAGGAATAAAATGCTTAATAAACTGCGAGTCTTTGATTTTTACTCAACAATAGATTATGTTCAACGTGATGAAACTTCTAATGATCCTTCGTATTCCAAAAGTCGCTTCATCTGGCTTTCACATAGTGATAGCTGTATGCAGTGTTCCTGAATTGGGAAGGAGCTGTGTTGAATTGGAAAGCTGTTCGAGACAAAACTTTTAGGTTTCGATAATGCTTTTTAGTTTAGGGTCAGTTTAATAATCTATTTCCTTACTTCTTGCTCACTTACTGTTCTTTTTGTATACAGTTCAAATTCAGCTAGAAACAGATGGAGCACTGAAAGGCATTAACAAGGACATACAGGAAAAGTGATACTTGGTTGCATCACTGCCATAGTCCTTTCAGGGCTAGTTTGACAGTACACCATGGTTACTAACCTTGGCTGCAGCACCAAACGTTGGTTAATTGCTGGTTGTATGTGTACGTAGTTGGTTGTGAAATGCTGACAGAACAAGTGACTGCCTTTCCTTTTTTTTTTTCCTTAGGGGTATTTTCAACTGAAAGCGAACCCAGGTGCTTGGACGCTGCGATTGCGTGAAGGAAGATCCAAGGAGATTTATCAGGTTTTTTCGTAAGTATTAATCCATCTTTTGGATTTATAAATGAATCTGAAAGTGCAACATATTTTGAAAAGATCTGAGACTACTGAAGGAAAATGAGCAAAAATAATATGAAAAGAATAGTACAAGAAGCAAATGATGATTTAAAGTTTACAAGAGATACCTTATTTTCTGATAGTGTAGGTTGTTGTTTGATTGTTCCATGTGTTCTTGAAGGCATTTGGATCTGTTAGTATGTAATAAGCCTAAGCTCTCAGCTAGATTTGATGCTAGCAAAGTCTCTTACTATACAGCTACAACAGCTACCAGACACTTGCCCTGTCACTTCCAAGCGTGTTTAGCGTTGTCATGCAACTGCCTGCACCAAATTCTGTAGAAATGACACTTATGCTTTTATTAATTAATATTTTGGCATGCCCAACATACTTAACATGTAATTCCAAGAATATGTCCGCTGGAGCATTGCTGGCTCTCCAGCAGCATCTTGATCAGCTGGAGGGAGTGCCATGAATTTTCCTTTCATAATTTTATTCAGTCCTGAGGGTGCCTCTGAGTGTGGTGTTATTGACGGGTGACATCTTTTTTAACAGGAGCATTATATTAATTTCAGCTCTAGGCTTTTTTCCTCAATGAAGTCTGAGGGTTTCCTAGTCATCTGTGTCATCTAAGAATCACTGTGATTACACCTTGGCCCTTTAGAAGCACCTTTAGATTTAGAAGCACCCTTCAGTTCTGTACCCTGGCTGCATATTGACTGCTCCACATTTCCCTCTCTTGGGAGAAAACCCTGTGCATGGAAGGAAGTCACATTGTACCTCAGTAACTGGCATCTAGTTGCCACCCATATGGCTTATAGATCTGTAATTTCCATGGCCGTTTTTGTATGAGGAACCATGCTAGCCATCATTCCAACTGTTCCTTGGAATAATCATCTTTTTCTTATGTTCTATGAAACAGCATAGATCTGTAGTGTACGAGAGCTTCCTCTTGAAGCTTTGGATCCGATCTTTTCTAGAGGAACAATATCGTTTTATTTTATTTCAGCTTCAGTTCTTCCTTTCCACCCCGCCCACCCCCTCTGCACCACCATCCCACAATTCTGTGGGCTGACACAGGCCTATTTTTTATAAGATACTTACTGAGTTCAGTAACGCCTAGTTCCACATTATGTTTAGTCATCAGCTGCTATTAATAAATAAAAAAAGAACTTTCTGTTTTGAATATTTAGATAATGCATCGATTTCAGAGTTACAGGAAGAAGTGTTAACGGGATATTAGATTAATTCTATTTGTTTGCAATTTTCAATTTATTTTTTTCCAGAAACCACTCACAATATGTTGAAAAAGCAGAAAAACGTAGTCTTTATCCTGACAAGTTCTCTTAATCTCCAACAACTGTACCTATATCATTTGTGATTTAACATTAAATTCTTCAGATATATAAAGTAATTTATGACAGATATCATGGTTAAAAAAAAAATGTAATGAGCTGTAGTTGAATTAAAAAATGAAACAGAACGAAACAAAACCACTCTACATTCTAGGCTGGATCAAAGGAAACTTAAATCATCTGCCCTTTTTTAGGATTACTGACTTTCCCTAAGAAGTGATACAGATGAGCTTAACTGAGCTCAGCTAAGTCATGTAAAATTAATACTTGATGAGAAATCTAAACAATAACATTTATTTAATTTAATTACAAACTGTAGGCTTGGAGTACAGCAACTAAAGTATGTTTGGGAGGCTGCTGCACCAGGATCTTTGATACTGCTTTTACTCGTATCAGTATTTAAGAGTATCAAATTGCTATCAGAACTGAAGCATGGAATTTTGCCAAGAGACGTTACAAGATGTTATCCATCCTCCTATTCTAGACATATCCTCTCCTGTTGAATTGTGGGATGAGCTGTTTTCTTTGAGGTACAGGCCTGTGTATTAGAGTAGGAGTTTTAGGAGAATAGAATAGAATACAGGATTTTGAAGTTACAGCATGTTCTGCACCTCAGCGCTTATTCGCTTCTCTCATAGTAGCATCTAATAAATATGCAAGTAATTGACTTTTACTCTATGTAAATACACAGCTTTTGAATTAAGCTTCTTTTTTTTTTGTCCCCAAACACTGCTTCTAACAAGAATTATTATTTTGAAGCAGTCACACTTGTAAATGAATTTGTTATTAATAAATTATGAATATTGGGAAGATGAAAATTGGTATACTCAGCAACAGTGCTTATTATTGGAACTTTGATTCTGTGATGCTGGTAGAAAAACAGGTAGGTATTGTAAGATAAGACTCTGCAGAAAATAGCTTCTCTAAAGATATATATGTGCTCCTGCTGAATATTTCATTTTTTAAAAAGGCAGGTACATATAATGTATTAGATTTTGATGGTATGCAGACTGCCTAACAGAAAGTTGTATCATTTATAATTCAGGCAAGAAGTTTTGTTTGCTTCTTTGTTTTGAGATTTTAAAGGGTCTCCATTTGTTGAATTTGAATGCTCTTGTTCTCCATATGAAAAAATATAATTTATATTATATTGATATTTATTTGTATTTATTTTCCAAGTATGTAAGTGTTCTGAAACACTTGAAAACTGTGACGTAAATAGTCTGCTGGACATGTTTAGTTGTGTATGACAATAAAATAGTTGTTAAATATTTAACAGTGCTGTCAGTATGCAAGGCATTTTGCTCAGATTTAAAAAGAAAGTTGTGCCTACTTTCATTGAGCTTACAAACTAAGTTAAACTAACAGCATGCAGAACCTGTTGGACAATTATTGCTTTTGTTAAGGGAGTTTATAAATCATGATCCCAGTTGTTCCAAACCCCAGGTCACATTCCAAACCTTATTCACATGATCGCTCATTTGAAATGTGCATCTGTTACATGAATAAAATTACAGCATGCTGAATGTCGTATGCGCAGAGGCAGAGGAGGGAGGAGAGGTCCTGTATAAGATTCAGCACGCTGATTTAGTATTAGAGAACAGTATGATGGACTCAGTTTTCTTTCAGAGATACCTACCTAAAAACAAGTGAATATCCTGGTCTGTAAGTAGCCACTGAGCACGTAGTTGGGTGACCAGGAATTGAAATGAAGTATTCTGTCAGGAAAAGAAGTTACCAGAGTACAATAGGAGGAAGTATACAAAGATGTGAATGGAGAAACAGATAAACTGGATGTTGAGACCAAAGTTAAATGTCCAAGGTAACTAAGGGTGAGGTGACTATCGCTGTTTTCAGTACATTGTTCATACTGGGACAGAGCCTGATAGCACTGAGTGCTGTGCAGAGTAAAACAGCTGGTACCCAGTAAAGATGGAGTCAACAGTGAGGGATCCACAGAAGAAAATTAGGGAGACAAAGCGATGTTATTAAATTTACGGCCAAACCAAACACTTTGGGGATATTGTAAAGACTTTGGAAAATCACCTTCATCAGCAGAGCTGCAGAGCCAGATACAGAATTCATAACACAGAGAGTGAATTGGTAACAACTGAGTCAACAAAAAAGAGAAAACTTGGTGTAAAAAATGAGGGCAAAAATGGGAACGCTGTGCCAGCTGCTGCCATTTCTGTCAGCAGTTTGTGTTTGGCTCTAGTTTTGCTATTTTAGAGCTTTTTAATGACACACATTATTTAAAATGGAGAACTGTGCCCTTTTGTGGTGAGTACCATACATCCTTGTGATAAAAAGACTGTTCTTGGCCAAGTGTTCACATATACAGTATTGTGTAAGTGTGAAAATGAAACTAAATCAGAAAGTAGAAAAGTCAAGGCAGTTCTGAACATTGTTTTGTGCAAGAATCAGCCATCTCTATGAAACTTCATAATCATAGGCACATTTTACAGAACTGTGTTAAATAGAAAATTCAGATAACCATATAAAACCGTGTCATTTTTAGATAAGTAGTATGACACAGATTGAAACAAGATTTAAATATTTCTGTTTT
>VWZZ01002391.1:133811-144957 GCA_013399095.1 Psophia crepitans | reverse complement strand
GAAACTTCACAAATTTTTCTCTTTTTTTTTTTTTTTTTTTATCTTTGTAGTGCCTTATATGTTGTGGATCTTAAGAAGTTCAGGAAGATTGCAGCAGGAGATAGGCTTCGGGGCCAGTACCAGGCTCTTAGTCAAGATCCAAACAGTCTGTCAAATCTAGATCAGGTATATATGACTTTAAGCAATTTGGGTTTTATTTTCTTTATCTTTCTCAATATGCATGGAGTTATTTTGTATCTCAAAGTATATATCATATAATTCTGAAGCTATTTGCCCTTTACTGCTGTTTTAGCACATTTTCAGGTGTACATATGAATATGCACAGTTCAGAAAACTGAACACTCGATGATTGCTTTACATAATTCTTTAATATGAGAACATTGAGGGGAAAACAGCATAGAAGACTGCTGTCCTTCGTTTGCAGTTGTTCTGTATGCATTTCTGTGTTTATAATGATAGTCTCATTAAGTTCAACAAGGCCAAGTGCAACGTCCTGCACATTGGTGGGGGCACTCCTGAGCACAGCTACAGGCTGGAGCACCTCTTCTACAAGGACAGGCTGAGAGAGTTGGGCTTGTTCAGCCTGGAGAAGAGAAGGCTCCGGGGAGACCTAATTGCAGCCTCCCAGTACCTAAAGGGGCCTACAGGGAAGCTGGAGAGGAGCTGTTTCTTAGGGAGTGTAGTGACAGGACAAGGGGTGATGGGTTTAAACTAAAAGAGGGGAGATTTAGATTAGATATTAGGAAGAAATTCTGTACTGTGAGGGTGGTGAGGCACTGGAACAGGTTGCCCAGAGAAGCTGTTGAGGCCCTAGCCCTGGAAGAGTTCAAGGCCAGGTTGGATGGGGCTTTGGGCACCCTGGTCTAGTGGAGGGTGTCCCTGCCTCTGGCAGGAGGGTTGGAACTAGATGATCTTTGAGGTGCCTTCCAACCCTAACTGTTCCATGGTTCTATGATAATATTCTGATAATGGTAATCATATTCTTATTTAGTAAGAGCTTTTTCCTCTTTCTTCATTTCCTTAAATGTAAATTCAGTTTTTGTAAGCTAACTGCTAATGCACTAGTGTAGTCACCCTGGGGTGACTGTAGTCTTCGTTTATATAACTTCACCAATTTTTAAAGCTAGGTAGAGTAAGTCAGGGTGCAAGTCCCAAGCATGTGAGTAGATCTCAGATGTACAGAACACACTTAAATTTTTATTTTCTTCTGTAATAGAAGTTCTTTAACTCAGTAGAAGATTGATAATCCAGCTCAACCAATTTCTGCTTGAGTAAATAATACTTTATATTTATGTCTCCCTTTGTGTGAATTTCAGAAGGCTTCATAAGTGAGATTGTCCCTGCTTTTACAGTTGTCCTTGTGGAATTACTAAAGCACAAAAGGTTTTTATCTGCCTATATCAGAAAAGGGATCCCACAGTAGCAAAGCCCACATCTATTTGGGCCTGCATTCCACCCCCTTACTCTGCAAGCGGGTTTCTCTCTTTTACATAAGTACATTATTGCCACTTGCATTTTTTCCAGAAATAAAACTTAAAATTGAAAATAGGAATTCTTACGATACTGGACAAAGAAAAGTGCAAATACAGCTACACTACAGACTCAAACTAGACTGGACACAGGGAGCTGGAGCAGCCTTAAGCTGTAACTGTTAAGAGCATGTGGTGGGTTGACCCTGGCTGAAGTCCAGGTGCCCACCAAAGCCGCTCTGTCACTCCCCTCCTCAACTAGACAGGGGAGAACAGGTGTAACGAACGGCTCGTGGGTTGAGATAAGGACAGGGGAAGGCTGTTCACTAATTACTGTCCCAGGCAAAACAGATCAGACATAGAGAGGAATTAATCTTAATTTATTACCAAGCAAACACAGAGCAGAGCAGTGAGAAATAAAACCAAATCTTAAAACACCTCCCCCCACCCCCTCCCTTCTTCACTTCACTCCTGATCTCTCCCTGCCCAGCACAGAGGGACAGGGATGGGTGTTACGGGTTTTGACCGCTCCTTCGTCCTCAGGATTAGGACTCTTCCCCTGCTCCAGCATGGGGTGCCTCTCATGGCAGACAGTCCTCCACCAGCTTCTCCAACATGAGTCCTTTCCACGGGCTGCAGTCCTTCACAAACTGCTCCTGTGGATCTGTCCCATGGGTTGCAGACCTTCAGGAGGAGACTGCTCCAGTGTGGGTTGCCCGTGGGGTCACAGCCTCCTTCAGGTGTCTCCACCTGCTCCGGTGTGGGGTCCTCCATGGGCTGCAGGTGAAATCTCTACACCCCATCATCCTTCCTCCATGGGCTGCAGGGGGACAGTCTGCCTCACCATGGTCTTCACCACAGGCTGCAGGGGAATCTCTGCTCCAGCACCTGGAGCACCTCCTCCCCCTCCTTCTGCACTGACTTTGGTGTCTGTGGAGTTTCTCACATCTTCTCACTCCTCTCTGGCTGCAAAAGCTCCCGTGGTTGTTTTTTCCCTTCTTAACAATGTTACCCCAGAGGTGCTACCACTGTGGCTGATGAGCTCGGCCTTGGCCAGTGGTGGGTCCATCTTGGAGCCAGCTGGCATTGGCTTTATCAGACACAGGGGAAGCTTCCAGCAGCTTCTTGCAGAAGCTGCCACCCCTGTTCCCCCCGCTACCAAAACCTCGCCATGCAAACCCACAACAGAGCAAAAAACCTGATATAACAGCAAGAGTCAGATTTTGTCTCTCTCTTCTAGACAATAGAATGAATTACGGGCCCTGCATCGCACGCTTACAGAATCCTGTTGTGATATAGCTGTACGTTTGTCAAGCATTGTCTTAGCCATACGTACAAGGTGTCTTTCAGAAAGACCTTTAAGATTCAGAAGATAGTTACAGGGCTCCCAGCATACTACTGCTTTTCAGAAATAGTAATTATTTCTGTCTAATGTTTTCAAAATATTAATAATGTATAGCTTTCCATTTTAAGATTCTTATATTTTCAACTATAGCATTAATACCTGATAGCATATATCTCTTATCAGTCTGTTGGATCAAATCGAAAGCCACTTAAGTGTCAGCTACCTTTCCCTCAGCGCGTCAGTGCTGAGAGCAGATGTGAGTTAGCTAAATCTTGGCAGAATGGAATTAGAATTACTTTGGAAAGGGAAATATTTCAAAATAATAGTTTCATAGTACTCTGCTTTCGGACTGTATTGATAGAAATCACTTGCTGTCTTCATTGCTACTACTTACACCAAATACAGCAACATCCCTAGAAATACAAACCACAGTGCAATATATTGTATGAGTCCTGGAGAGCTTGTATCTACTCATAAGGATGCGTTATGATAAATGTTTTTTCTTTTTTTTTAAATATCTCACTGGGGTGCTCACTGCCCTTCTCAAAGAAGAGGCAGTCTCAGCTCTTTGCTAATCTGCCAGCGCTGCTGCCTTCATGGGTGGTGGTGAAGGTTATGCTAATATAAACCACAAAACAGAAGTAGGTGGAGTGGGGAAGAAGTAATTTTAAATGCCAAGAAGAGTAAACAAAGAATTCCTATGGAGAAAAATGACACATGATAAAAACTAGACTTCTAGGACAGCGTATTTAATTGTACTTTTTAAAGAGAAGCATGGAAATGTCCATGTATAGATGACAAAACAAATACTTGACAAATATTTATACTAATAGTAATTCATTAAAAATAGATAATTAACCATCTTGTTCTTTACTTAAAGAATAAAATCAGCAACAAGGAATGTAAAACTCATTCTTTTGTTAAAAGGCAATGGGTTTTATATTTAAAATTGAGGTTTTGTTTTCTAATAAAGATGCTGCTGTATCTTTGAATTTCTGTAGGTTATCTGACTAAGTCATATTGTAAATCAAATTGAAGAACAACTTTTAAATGATACTATGAAAATCTAGAAGACTTTCAGCAGTTTATATATTTTGAATGAACAAGAATTTTGGCACTGACAGTAAAAACAATCTGGGCTTACCTTTGTTCATTTATCTTTCTGATTTATTAATATTTCCTCTAGATGATCTGATTTCCTCTGATCTTCTAGATGTATTTCAGTGTTTTGGAGGATAAATCACTTTCTTCTGAAAAGATAAGCAACTTTTTGTTTAGAATTTTTTTATTATTATTATTATTTTTTATTTACTTGAAATCCTGGAACTAACAACTGTTTTTCAACTCCATAGAACAAGTTGTAGAGTAACAACTTTGAGAGTTACTGTAGTAACTCATGAATTGTGATTTCGTCTAGAAAGTCAGAGTGGCACAACAGAAAGCCAGTCTCTTTTTCTCTTGAGATTGAGATGGTGATAAACCATTTATATTATCTTCCAAAAATTAATAGAGTTCAAGTTTTTCAACAAATAAAGCATTTAAATTAATGTTTAATGTCTTGACTCTCGGTATACTTACATTTGATGTAATTTTCCTGTACTAATGTCTATATTTGAATTAAATTACATGCCTTTCATAATGCCGCTATATGTGCTATTTTATTCTGTCACATTTAGCAATGTGAATTAGCAAAATGAGATGTGACCAGTACTTGAGTACTGACACTGATTTTTTTTTTTAAATACACTGGTAGGGGTTGCACATACAAAGGGGCGTACAATGGATCTACCAATTATACCTGTTACTTTTCACTATGGCCACAGTACGTGCAGCGCAGGAGCGCCTGAGGTTTTTCTCATTTACAGGTGCTCTTCCCTACATTCAGCAAGACACTGGTTCAGAGTTCTCATGATGAGCGTGCTCGACTATATAATAAAGGTTAAAAAAAAAGAAAGTGAAATAAGGACGATAGCAGTTTAATAACTTTTTCTTTTCATGCTCATGTTTCTGGAATCCATTTTCCTAGGAGAAGTCTAAATTTAGAGTAGTGGCATAATTCTGGATTCTATGCTTTTGAGCTTTTTTTTCAAATTTGAGGAATGGAAAGATGGTTAAGGTTTGCTTTAATAATTTCACAGAGTCTAATTCTGCTTAGTAGTATCTATAGTATGACATGCAGTATCTGAACCACAAGGATCAGACAGTAGTATTGCTTATGTCAAGCTAAGGAAGGACAGGTGTAAGTACAAGAAAAAACTGCTTGAGAAATGAGAGATGGAATTGGCCATCAAAATAAGCTTGACTAAGTTTTGAATCTACTTGAAAAAGTACTAGGTGAGCACTTAGAAGAAAATGCAAGAGGAAAGAAACATAAGAACAATTCGCAATAGTTGTGATAGACAGATATTCTGCTTTTAAGTAGTTTCTTGATAACCAGTTACATTAAATTCAATGCTAATTTATGATTTTACAAAATTTTTACAGGATCTTCCCAATAATATGATTCATCAAGTAGCTATTAAGTCTCTTCCTCAGGAATGGCTTTGGTGTGAAACCTGGTGTGATGATGAATCCAAGAAAAAGGCTAAAACAATAGACTTGGTGAGTTGAATTTGAGTTAAAATTAATTTTACAGATTAAAAACTTTGCTGTAATTTCTGCTGCTTTTGAGATGCGAGTATGTGGTGTCGTGGAGGCAGCTTTGCTACAAGGGACCAGCACACAATTTCCCTTCCCCTACAATACAGCGACTTTTCTCCTTTCCTCTGAGACCTCGCCCGCTTGCTCTGTACCACATTTACTTACGTTAAAGCTGAAAACTGTACCCAAAAATTAAACGTTGCTATCTGTAACTGGGCAGGATCGAGGTTTTTCACCCCTGTACATGTATTTTCCTTATCTTTCCCTATTCGGCCAGGTTAGCGGAACTCTGGGGAAGTACTGTTAACTCTCTGGGTGTTGTGTGCTGCTGTCACGCTCCCTACAAAGGTTCCTCCTGTGCAGAGGACTTAATATTATCGTGGTTTCCTCTATTTCACCACTATAAACAGGAGATAGAGGAGAGCTTAAGTGGTGTAATGCTGAGGACACTACCCATATTTAGAAAGAAGAAAGTGTTTGTCTTTGGGAATTGGCACAGAGAGAGAGAAAATGTTCCTCTCTGTCATTTTTTCCCCCATTCTTATTTTTGAAACCCCCATGGACTGTAAGTGACACTTCAGGGATGTACTTCTGAAGAAACACAAACAGTTGGAACCCAGTGTGAATATTCAGAATGTAAATAGTTGCAGTTTTTTCTTTGACTTTCCAGTTGTTAAAATAAGCTTTTTCATGCACTAAAGATGGGGCGCTCTCTTCAAGAAAGACTGAAATTAAGTTACTAGACCTTCCTTCAGTCCCCATTATCATGTACCACTTCTTACTATGATTTCCATTTATGTTTTTTGATGGAAGTAATCAATACCTTTTCTAGACAACACTAGAGGAAGCGTCACAAATTTAATAAAAAACATTTCAGATTCACTTTCAATATACTAATGTGTGTCTTGTATCTCCCCGTGTAACTGTCTATATCTTGGTAGTCTTGTGCTAGCCCTGTCTCTGCTATCCCTACAGTCAGGAGCACATGGAAAACGAGAAGTATTTACAATAAGATTTTTTGAGTTATTTAACCAAGGTTTATTTCCAGTTTGTTTGTGTGATTATTTTGATTAATATCAAGGTAACTGATCTTACATGTTGTCCTTCAATGAAATTGTAAATGCTGACAGAATTATTTTAGGTAAGTTCCTTGCAAAGGAGATAGTTTCAGATTTGTTTTGTTTACATCTGTTATGTTTTAAACTTCCAGTGCAACAATCCCCAAACCAAAGAACCAAAATTAAAGGCTGCTGCCCGGATAGTTCCCGAATGGGTTGACTATGACTCTGAGATACGAGAGCTAATACAGCATATTGAAAAAGAGAAGAAAAATCTTACACTGTTTGTTCAAAAAGGTAATTTGAGTGCATATTTAGCTGTTAATTTCAACTCCATTAATATTTCTTTTTAAAAAGCTAAGATCGGGGTTGGTAGGGGCAAATATTGTGTAATTTTCCCTGCTCTTGGAGAAATCGTGTGGGTTTTAAGAGTCACGTGATGCTTCTTTAGATAGGAGTTACGCTAACAGGATAAAATCTTCTGTTTCATGCCAGAATCTAAGAGAAAATGTAGTGGTGTCCTATTCTTGTGCCTCAAATACAACCAACTGTTCCACATCATTTGAGCCACAAAGATTAAATAAAACACATTAGCTTAGACCTCACGTAGCGAATCTACAGCTAATGTCTATGAAGCAGTAGGTAACCATGTCTCCATTAATTTGTCTCATCGCTCACTCTGGGCTGATCTATGTGGGGCCTTTTTGCACCAAACTAAACGGTGTTTTAGTTTACAAATAGATTTGTTTGTTTTAAACTGAGTTAGTTAAATAGCACAAGAAAAAAAATCTTCTATAGGACTTCCAATAAGACTTGTTAGTTAAGAATCAAGCGACTAAGCTAAGTGATCTTAGCTCTCAAAGTTGAAGAAGAAAAAACTTGGCAGATAAATATTTAAAAGTCTTGAGTCAGGGACCAAATTCACTTTTAGTTTTAAAGTTTTTATTCTTTGTGAAAGCTTATGGTGAACTTTTAGCAAGGCTCTAAAAATGAAGTTCACGTTGCTGAACTGACTGAGTAGCAGTAAATAGAAAGTAAAGGGCTTTCTCCATATTTTACAAAACTAGTCATTAAGTCTTTATATAACTGGGTTTTATATTTTTTTCCCCTTTCGTTACAGGTCTTAAGCACGATGAACTTTAGCAGAGCCTGTAGACAGCAATCATGACAGCTCAACAGTCCTCTGCGAAGGACTGAAAGGAAGTTCCGAATGTTACACTGGGGCTGTTCGTAACATTCGTTAATGTGAAGTCAAGTATTTCATAACTTACAGTGTTATTTAAAACATTTTACACGACATATGAAACCTGAAGAGAAATCCACAGGTACTTGTTTTTTGGGTTTTTTTTTTCACCAGTGTAGAGTAGCCTTCCTAATTTCCTTGGTTTTCTTTTCCTTTGCTAAAAGACAGTTTGCACAGAGGACTTTAGAATATAAAGAACCATGTGTTCAACTCTTCAAAGATATATTGTGTCTGTCTGGGAGAGGACACACACGTTAAATATATACATGAAAACTGTCTTGTGCGTATTACATGCATTAAGCTAATGTATTTATATTTAAAGAATTTTGGTTATATGTCCATGGTTTTGTCCCTGGAGAAATGCTGTGGTCACAAGAAAAAAATCTCGGTGTAGCAAAGACATCAAAAAACAGCTTGTGTCATTTAGACCACAGAAATCTAAGTCAATTTGGAAGCTTACTAAAGCAAAGAATGTCACTTTTCATTTATTATGCAGGATTGTCATTTCAATATTATGTCACAAAATTCCACTATGGTTTTTGGTTAAGATAATTCTCCGAACAGCATACGTTACATCAGAAGGTCAGTACCTGAAAGCTGTTTCCCCTCAGTTTTGATTACCACCCTCAACCTGTTTAGGTTCAATAAAATAATAAAATATGTGAATAATTTTGACTGTCAGTGGTGTCTTCTGTAATTTCCTAAATATGTACTCACAAAACCGTTGGCTTTAGTGGGCTACAGACATTTTGATCCCACAAAAGCTGGAATTTATTTCTTAAACTGAAACCTAGTGCCTTAAATGCGTACTGTGGCGTTTACATTTCGAAATAGATTGGATATGACCACAAATTCTTCTAAGAACAGCTTAATGCAGTCTTTCAGTCTAAATGCTTGAATTTATAAAAGATAAGGTAATTTGCACTATGTGGATGAATCCATGATGAGTTACAAAGTATTTCCATACCAGCAAGTCATTGAATAAATAGTAAGAAAAATGAAGCACATTGTGTATGTACTGTCATTGTCCTCAGGTGTTGGTTATTTAAAAATCTCTTACTGTAAGAGCAAGTATTTAAAAATCATGTTTTGCTGATTTTTTTTCCACATCTTAGTAATATGAGATGTGCACTTTTTTTTACAAGTTTTTTTAATATTTTCATTGTATTACCTTAACGCATTTTGAACAGCTTTAAGAGGTCACATACGGATTTTAAGAGGTCTGTTGTGGGCGTTTGCTTTGTACGAAATACCCGAGGAAGTATTTTCTGTGTAACCCAACAGCCATCATCAGTAAATCCCAATGTCAGTTCTCCTCAGCCATCCCACTTCGCTGCGCTGTTTTGTTCCGCTTGTTCCCTAGCAACTTAAGGATAGCAGGCAGCAGGGTGAACATACTTGAACACAGAACTTCTTTCAGTTGGTATTTTTATACCGTATAGATGGACTTAGAATTGACTTAGCAGATATATATGCACCACAACTATAAATTCAGTGCATAAAAAGGAAACAACTGCTGCTCTGTATGAGAGGAAAAACAAAAACAGAAAACAAAAAGTTAATTCAACTGCTTGCTGCTTTTTTCTTTTTTTTTAAGCTTATACTTCCATCCTGAAGCTTCACTCTGCAGCAGCGTTTCATATCGATCTCCCTTGGAATTTCATGCTTGAAGCATACATTGGGCAACTTTTTTTTTTAAGCCAGAAGTTAATTGTCCTTTAAGAAACCTTAGTTGTCATTAATTATGATTATCTCTGTGGGAAATTTCTGTTACAAAGTATAGAAAGTGGATAATTTATGCACTGATTGCTTGTTCATTTTATCTGTAGCACCCTGTTCTTTTTAAAGCTGGATTACTTCTACAGGCTTTAAAGAAATAGCTCTTTAAATACTATTTCCTTGAAATTATTGAAGTGATTAGAATATAATTTTTAGAAATATAATTTTCTGGAGATATTCTGAAGATTTAAAAGGTTTCTTGCCATTTTCTACAGTGTTGTGTGTATTTGTAAAAACTGTTCTACAGCATTTCTTCTCCTGCGTAAGAATGCTTTCAAGGAAAGCTCTTTTCAGTTATATATTGGTTTATAAAACAAAGAGGGTCCAACAAATATATTCCCTACCTTTTCAAAGGTCTCTTATTTAAAGCAGCACTTTGCATCATTAGAATACCATTGTATTTTATATATCAAATCAATGAATTGTGTATGATGTTGTACAAAATATTAAAAGGTGCCACTGGAGGAAAAAAATCATTATTTTCTGTTCTCCTATTTTGTTATTCATTAACCATTAACTACTTGGTTAATAGATCTAAGGCAAAACCATTGCAGCAAGTCCTCCGGTGTCTTTAATGTGAAGGTGTTTGTGCTGGGAAACAGCAGCAACGTTCAGAACCAGGAGTCTGCTGTTGGGTGAGAACTTAGAGGTGCAGAGACAGCTGATTTCTAGTTTCCAATCTGTGTGCTCTGTCCTGCAAAAGGGAAGAAAACGCATCCTGGACTACAGGAGCGTTACCAAAACCAGATTCAAATCAGTAAATAAGCCAAGTAATATTTGAACGGTTCAAATAAAGAGATTAAACAATTTATATTCATGTTACTATCACAGTGTCATTTCTAGGTCTTCCTCTTCTTGATATCAACTTGTATGTTAAACAGAAAATGAACAAAGCAGATATTGCTGGTTCAGTATTGTTGATAAACCAGAGCTTTGGTATCGAAAATATTTCTCAGTAAGGTTCTTTTCAACCTTTTTCCTAAATTAAGCACTCGATAGAATCACATCATCACAAAATCATAAAATACCAGGTTGGAAGGGCCTCAAGGACCATCTGGTCCAACCTTTCTTGGCAAAAGCACAGTCTGGACAAGATGGCCCAGCACCCCATCCAGCTGAATCTTAAAAGTGTCCAATGTTGGGGACACTGCCCTGTAGCCACCCTGTAAGCACTGGAACATGGTGATGAGGTCACCCCTAAGCCTTCTTTTCTCAAGGCTGAACGCAGTTCTCTCAGCCTTTCCTCATATGGCAGCTTCCCTGTCCTTGGATCATCCTGGTGGCCCTTCTCCCCTAAGAAGCAAGTTCTGTTGACCCAAAGCTTGCTTCAGTGACCCAATTACTGCTTCATTTGCCTTATCTTGGTGTGGAGGTTGGTCGCAGCCTACTGTAAGATCCCCCTTGGAGATGACCCCTCTGATCTTGACCCAGAGGCATTCAATAGGGCTTCCACAATTGCCGTGGTCAACTTCTACACATTCAAGGTTCTGCTTAACATAGAGTGTGACTCATCCTCCTCCTCCTCCTCTTCCCTGCCTGTCTTTATGAAACAGCCTATAGCAATCCATCGCGATCCTCCAGTCACGTGAGTTGTCCAGCCATGTTTCAGTTA
>VWZZ01002391.1:92282-133627 GCA_013399095.1 Psophia crepitans | reverse complement strand
ACCCCCCCCAAGAGCGTACAACAAACTGCTTCCAACCAGGAGCTCCTAACCACGAGCAGTTTCTAAGGAAGAGGTTAGGAAAATCAGGCGCACATCTTGGTGACCGACAAGGAGCTCGCTTCCTTACTCACACTGTCATTCACGTGCGTATACGCGCTCTGGGTGACCTCAGGCAGGATGTCATCCACGTGGCTCTGCTGCATTTCTCATGTTGCTGCGCAGGGGTTACATCAGTGACCAGACAGAGCCCCGGGTGGCCGCTTTATGGCCTTGGGTATGAAGGGGCACTTTAATGGGTGAAGTCAGCGGCAGGGTTCACGCTCCACGGGAGTGCCCGTGATGCCGTTTCTGCTCCAGCCTCCTACAGCCTCTGCCTTTGCAGGGGAGCGCTGCCTCTTGCTCTCCTCAGCTGGCACTGAAGTTCTGCTGAAAGAGCTGCTGTCCAAGTAAGCAAAAAGTTGTGGCTGTGAGAGCCAAGACCTGCCCTCAATGTGCGAGGATTAGGCAGAAGAAAATACCCTGTACCCACAGAGATTACAGCAATCGTCATCTGGAGCCAGTCCTGATCTCTCAGAGCTGCACGTCCGAGCCCCAGGACAGAGCCCCAGCAAAGGCAGCACAGCTTTAGTTGTAGAGGAGGAGCTCTCAGACTGACTGACCCAAGGAACCCCCTCGGTTCTGCATTCTGGATTTCTTTTCCCCAGCCTCTGACTGCAGATCAGACCTCCGGCCACAAGCTCTTCAGTGATGCAGTTCCCACCCCTCTCTGAAGGAAAAATTCCTCACCACCACAGGAGCTTCCTTCAGCCTTTCTCTGCGTGGTGCGAAGAGGGAGGTGACCCTCACAGAGGCACCTCAAACCCCCACACAAAATACCCTCCTGCCCACACACCAGGGCCTGCACACAGAGTATTTCTCAAGGCCAGAGCAGAACCAAGGTGCTGCAGCTCTCAGCAGTCCCTTTCCAGGTCGCTAGGCTGCTGATAGCGGAAGGAAACCAACGCTCAAGCCACCATCACCAAAATTAGGAAAACTGTTACAGAGCTGAAAATAAATGTTGGTCTTTACCAGAAGACGAGGCACGAACCCCCACCCGTATGCCCCCTGCCCGCTTCTGGCTCCGTCATGACGCTCTACAGCTGCTTGCCATAAAGACGAGGCTGCAAAGGCAGGACTCCTGCAGGCCCAGCAACTTCTCACCCGCCCTCCAAGGTCTGGCACTTTTGTCAGTCCACTTGGAACATTCACTGGATTAAAAAAAATAAATAAAATACATATTTTTTAAAAAATTGAAATCACTGTTTGCTGTCTTTAGAAATGGTTTTCACCATTGCCAAGAAATCAGAGCTCAGAGCACACGCTCGTCCCGCACACCCCTCGCCGCCCCCTCCCCGCAGCCGCGGGCTGGAGGACAGGCAGAGGGGGTTCCTCCTCCCGCAACCAAGGGGCCAGGGGCCTTCCCGGGCAGCAGCTTCCCGGAGAGCCTGGTCAGGACCTGCCCCTGCCCCCACCCCCCGCACCTGGTGGGGGATGGTTTCCCAAACGCCACCATCCACCTCCACCAGCAGACGCCCGTCCTGGGAGGCCGGGGGGCTGCACCCTCGGGCGGGAACAAGCTCGGCCTAACGGGATGAAAATGGAGTTTTAAAACCCGGGTGTGACGTACCCAGACGCGGCTTCGCTTTGTGCCGCGCTTGGTAAAGCCCGGCAACTCGCGGCAGCTGCTTAAGAAACTGTGATTTAGCCCCAAAAGCAGCGTCTTAACAGACCCCTCCTGCAACTTCTGCACAGCGCTAGCTCTCAAACCGGGCCACGGGATGAGGAAAGAAGGGCCGACAACTACGCTGCGGTGCTTTCTCGTCATCATAAATAGCTTTATTGTGAAAAATACCATAAAACAATTCCCACAGTTCTAGAAAAAACAGTTCTTGCTTTTTAGATTTATGATTTTATATAAAGGCATTTTATAATTTGAAACAGTTGATACATCTCTGGCTAGCTTTGCTTATCCTTCTAAAAACATAAAACAGCTACTTTGAGATTTGCAGAGGGCAGAAAAAAAAAACCCCCACCCCACCCTACTCTCCCGTTACTTTTATTGTTTTATGGATAAAGTGTATTACAGAGCAAACAAACAATACCTTACAGTAAGGCACTTTTAAATACAGCTAACCTGCTACGCTACGCTGGCTCATTTCCAGCAAAGCTCCTACACGTCACAGCCCTAAACAGAAGAATTCTTAATCCAAACACTGGTCTGAAAACCGAAACGCTAAGCAGTTTGTTTATTTTTTTCCAATCAAGTTTAAGCCGAGACATTTTCTGCGCATGTCACGAGCGTGAGCTCTTAAGTTTAGAATTCACTTTGCATCTGTTTTAATACTGATTCGTGAATACATCAGTATCAAGTAAAACACCCCCTCCCCACACCTTCATTTTAAAACAAGTTGGAAACTAGTTTATTCAGACTGAAAGAGAGAATTCCACAGAAAAAGTTTGCACCTACATATCGGCCAATTACCGTAACGATGCTTCATGCACACCTCAGGGTTTACAAGCTACCAAGACACCTATTTCAGCGTTCAGTTACCGAACGTTATTGCACTACAGACACCCACTAATAAATAAAAAGGCGGCTTCAGCTTCCTCGTGCCTCACCCGCACCATTAACACTCACCGCGTTACCAGCCCTTCATTTCCTAAAGTCACGGCAAGATGGGCATCACCGGATCCGGAGATCCCGGTGTCCCGGCACAGCAGTGTCCGCCTGCGCGGTCAGGAGCACCTCGGAGCTGGAGCCAGCGCCCGCTCCCTTCGGAGCAGCACCACCGCTGTCAGCAGCAGCTGCTTAGTATCAGCCGGCCTTGTTCTCCGCTGCCTTTGCTTTTGTTTTCAAGACCCTGTCTTCTACAGAGGGGATCTATGAACAGCTCCACACATTCATCCTCTTCCTTCTTCTACTGACGACATTCAAGCCTTTTCTCCTCCCCCAACACGCAGTTTTCCCTTCCCCTCCATCCTCAGAACAAACGCACGCCTGCCTGTTCCCACCTACAGCAGGACTGCCCAGCGCCTTACGGGAACAAACATGCGCTGCTCGAACATCGGTGCCTTGCGGGGATCATCTGCTTCTGAGGGGCCAACTTATTCCTTCCCTAAAAAAAAAACATCAAAAACCAGGAAACAATTTTCTCAGTCGCAGCTTCCGAAGGAGAGGGATGAGGAGAGCTGAGCATGGGCAGTCCTTTACCAGAAGATGTATCGTGGCGAGCACTTCCCCAGCACGCAAACGTAGCTGCCTGTGGTGGTCACTGACCTCCTGGAGCTGGATGTCACCCCCCATGTACGAAATGACGTATTGCTTACACAGGTCATTCGATATTAATTTTAAAACAGCCCTTCCACAGTGGAGAAGGCAAGACAGAAGTGTTTAAGAGCCACGGCTCACACCCAGACATGTACAAGAGGTGACCCACGCAGCACCCAGTTGGGTCAGTGGTTGGGTCCTGCTCAGCCCTCCAGGACAAAGGCTGACAACAACAGAGGCGCCGCTGTCACCTCCGACCTGTCCCTTGCTGCCAGCAAAGAGGGGGCTGCAGCAGCTGATCCCACGGGCGCTAGGTCCGGCTGGGGCAGAGTTAGTTTCCCACGGCAGCCCTGGCAGCGCTGTGCTGTGTGTGGGCAGGAGCAAGGTGTTGGTGACACCCCGGGGTTTGGCTGCTGCCGAGCGGCGCTGGCACAGCACCGAGGCTGTGTCTCCTACACTGCCCCTCAGCAGGAGGGGGTGGGCAAGGCCTTGGGAGGGGACACAGCCAGCACAGCTGGTTTCCTCCTGCTTCTCTGGTCTTGCTTTATTAAACTTTGTCTTGACACACGAGGTTTTTTTCATCTTACTTTCCTCCCTTCCCTGCTGAGGAGGGCAGCGATACAGCGGCTTGGTGGGCACCTGGTGTCCAACCAGGGTCAGCCCACCGCAGGGCAACGGGTTATTTGTTGTGCAGCAAGTTCCTATGTCTGAGCCCGAGAGCTCCCAGAAGAACCACACCAGACTAGAACGGCGTGAACAGCGTCCCGAGTGTCTTCTCCAGAGTCTAAACAAAAAGCTTGCAGCTAGGTCAAAAGCCGAAGTCAAACTTCTTAGAAAATTGTTCAACTTGGAAAACACCTGACACTGGGGTTTAACAGGCTGCTGGGGTGGTTTTGTATCATGAACTGGTAGAAATCACCACGCACACTCTTCAGCCTGAAGACAAATTTCTGCTGAGCAAACACTGCCCTGTAAATTGCTGCTGGAAAACGTTCTGCCAGGCCACGCGGCCTCACGACTCTGTCTGCAGAGTACTTGAGGCAGGAGACAAGGGTGACGCTTCAGTAGCGACTCCGATGACAGTGTTACAAAGCCCCCTCTCAGACTGAGGCCTCATTAGCTAATTGCGTTTGCGTTACTGCGGCTGCTTACGCTTTCAAATGCCGTGAGTTGAAGCAAGAGACGATTCCTATCGACCAATTATTGTTTTCCAGTTAAAATCCAACCAAGAAAACATGGATGAACTCTAATTCTTGCATTCTAAATGGCTGCTGCTGAAACTCATCCGCATTGAGGGTATCACTGGGCTACAGAGCGATGGTTCACTCGCAGCAGGTACAGCCCTGGCCACACCTCCGACCGCGCTCACACAGCTCCATCCATACACCAAAACCATTTTAGCTACATGCACACAGAAAAAATAAACCAGGCTTTTGCCTACCGGGAAGTTAGTCCCCAGCTTTGCACCCAGCAGCTGTTACCGCAGTAGCGCGCCTGTTACATGAAACACACAATTTCAAACAGTTTCATCTAGTGTTAACTCGGCGTTGCACCCCCCAGCAGAAAGAAACGCGGCTGTATTACGGAGGAAGGGTACAGTTAACATCGTACTCGACGGCCCGCAGCACACTCACCTCACAGCCTGTATCGGTTCCCAGCTCCCAGACAGAGAAGTAACAAATTGCTGCACAGTCAGGGGAAACATCACATCATTTTTTTGCTCAAATCTCAAGCAGGTATTTTGTTAAAGTGCAAACTACCCCAAACCGGTACCTAAACACCCCAAATCACGGTCAGATAAAGTCTTTCCAAAAACATCAGCCTTTTTTTTTAGAACTTTCACATTTGACCACTACCGCCAAGGAAACCGTCCCAGGCTGGTTCAGGTTAACCAACGATGTGAGGAGACGCGATCCAACACAATTAGTTCCTTCTTTCCGAGCGACTGCCCGTTGAGCAGGCGGCCCCCGCGCCCTGCCGGCGGCCCTGCCCCAGCCAGGCGGGAGGTGGGCATGAGGGTGTCCTTTTAAGAATACTGTGAGATGGATCATCCCATGAGTACGACAACTAACAGTTTGTTAACGTAGCAACTATTGAAACTACCCTTTCCACGTTTATTAGGCCCCCATTCAGAAAAATATTTACATGCATTTTTACCTTTAAGCATATACTTGAGTCCTAAATTTATGTTTAAGTGTTGTCCTAAGTAGCCTCTTACTGGTTTGTCCATCCGCAGGAACAAACGCGTCCTGCATCTCCACAACAAATACTTAGGTAGTAACAAACCCCCCCAAACCAGCAGGAGCTTTTCGTCAAGTTCACCACAAAGCCAACTCTCCGAATGCTAAAAGAAGGAGCTTTCTTCTAGTGCAGTAAGACTCTGGGTTAAGGACAACATCAGAAATTAAGATATTTTTTTGGGGGTCTTGAAACTGAGAGACTTTTTATTTTTCAGCGAATTAAGTAAAAAACAGCTGCAGCCACCAGGAACAGTCTTGGCTCTAACTGAAGTGGAATTTGAATGTAAACGGTCCTCCTCCAGAGCCAAAGGGGTTGAATCCTTGCCATGTGTTCCAGTTCCTGTGGAAAGGGTTGCCCCCACCCTGCTGACTCTCCGCGTCCAGTGGATCCTCTCCCGCATCAAACTTCCGCCTCATTTCTGAAGGAAACAAAACCAAGGTGGAAACAAGGCACAGTAGTTAGGGCAGCAAACACCAGGCATCTTTGATGACCCAGAACCAGTTCAGAACCCCCCCAGGCCAGAGAGCTGCAGTCACCACTTGCACTGACAGCATCTGTAGAACCAAATCGCTTTGAGTTTCTCAAAGCCGGCCAGGAGACCGGCAGAGGAGAAGGCACTAACTGTGTGAGGACACTGTACGGAAAAAGTCATTTAGCTTAAAACAAAGCAGCCAGAACCTGGCTGACCGACAGGACAGGTATGAATTTCAACGGGGACAGGACAGTTGTACTTAGACCAACTGTCCCCCACCAATAATTGGGACATTCTCTCCTTGGTGAGTTTACTGTACCTCTTCTCTCATGGCTGCACCCACTCGGCATGGTCCCAGGACCGCCCATGCTGTACCCTGCCAATACTGATCATTCACCGACAGAATGGAAGTCACCGTGCAGCGCCCCAAACTTTTTCAGTCTCCTCCACGCCATTCAGGTGGAGAGCTCTCCAGGGGACGGCAGTTTGGAAGCAGAAAACATCTTTTTAAAGCAGTTTTTTCTGGTGAGGACAAAGCTGAAAGCCTTCCCCAAGACCCACAGACAAGTCACAGGCCACACCGCCACCCTGTTACTTACACACTTAAAACTTTCAAGCAGCCTGCAAGCACCACAGGGTTTTAGATCACCTGGCACTTTTCCAGGACACCCATTTTATCAAGCCAGAGAAGCAAAGGCGTGAGTCAGGGGGAAATCATGAAACTGGCTAGAGGGAGAATGTGGAAGATGGCCTCAAAGTATGCCAGAGCCCTGTGATAAGCAGCTTGCAAATCAAAGCTCAAGAGATTCAGAGACCCACAGGCTTTATAATTTGTCTTTACATAATCAAGATCGTCACTAGAGCCAGAAAATGACCTGGGAAAAATATCTGGATGAAAAAGGGGAAGATGTCACTGCAGTAAGAAGAGACAGAAAGCAATACAGATGGCATTACAAAAGCCAAACGCGACCAGTGTTACTTTTCTTGCCCAGCTGGTTTGACAGGAATGATAAACATGATGTAAGAAACAGCATCAAGGACAGAGTAGATGCTAAACACGTCCTAGAGAGGCTGACAGGGCGAGCAGCACCTCAGTGTGTTCATAATTATGAACAAACATCACACTAACAGGAAAAGATTTTCTGACCAGAAGTGTCCGTAATATAGTTCACCACCCCTAGATCCCTCCTCCCCCTCAGAAAATCTGAGTCATCATCACTTAGATGATCCTGAACAGTTGACAGTAAAAACAGGAGTCTCCAATATCTACCACCTTTTACATGCTTCTCTTTCCAGTGACCATACACGCCACCCTGTTTGGCTCTGGTTGAGGGGCTTGGGGGTTGGGTTTTTTTGGTGATTTGTTGCTTTGTTGTTGTTGGGGTTTTTGGTGAGTTGTTTGGGTTGATTTGCTTGTTGGTTACTTTTGGGTTTTTTAAAGGGAAGTGAGATAACCACCCCGCTCCATTTTTTTGTCACATTCTTGAGACTAAGTGGTCCAAGCCCTTCTGATCATCTCTTAGCAAGACAGACATCAGACCTCCTGGTCACCACCCCACAGGGGCTCCCAGGAGCGTGACCACATTCTTCACTTTTTTCCCCTGCCCCAGAGCTGACCAGCACGCAGCTGGATCTGACAGGACTTCCTGCTCCTAGGGACTGGGCCAGCCCCTGGAGCCTGGCTACAGACCATCCTCTCCCTCAGGCCAAGGGGAACAGACAACATGCCCTGCCCTCGGGGAAACGCCCTGTTTGCAGAGTATCAGTTTGCAAAAGCATCTAGGCTTTGATACACACAACAAGGGCCAATTTTGAGGGCTCCTCTGGAGTACTTCAGGTGCTGTTAATCTGAACATGGTTTGGAATAGAACCTTAAGCAGGAGGAGATTCCCACAACCCTCAAGTAAGCATCTCCAGAGTTAATCAACCCTGGAAACCTCTGCAAGATGATATCCTGAAACCTTTGAAATAGTAAGATCTACTTGACTTCAAACAAAAGTCACTGCAGCACAATAAATAATTCCAGGTTTACATCTGACTTCTTGAAACAGATTGGATGCAAGTCAGTGCATTGCTTTCCCAAGATGGGTAAGGGAAGAAAGAAAGAGGGAAGCGGTAATGCCTGTTATGACTTACACTTGCTGCGCTTTTACATTGCTGTAAAAAAGCTATTAGAAAAAATGAAGTCACTGCATAAGAAAAATCATTACCTGGGTCAGTGAGGACTTCTTTAGCAGCTGCTATATCAATGAATTTCTTCTCTGCTTTCTTCTTTTCTTCCTCACTCTGAAAGTTGTCTGGGTGCCACTGGGATGCCAGCTTTCTGTAAGCTTTTATGATTTCTTGCTTTCGAGCATTTCTGGAGGGATAGAATTAGAGATAACTTTGAATTTTCTAATTCTTAAGCACCACACCCGTGAATCTACAGGTTTATTTTAAGCACTGAGACTGTAATTAAGGGCATCAGGAAAATTATATGGTCTGAAGAATTTACAACAGGGTGACTAACAAAACCCACAAACATTAGAGACCAAATTAATTCACAAGTGGAAGGATGACCAATACTAGTTCAGAATGGGACATCTGTCAGGTCCTCATAAGAAAGTGAGGTCATTAGTTTCTCAAAGTTAATGGCAGGAGCATTTTAGATACCTTTCAGTTAGTCCTTTCAAACTCTTCCAATCTATCATACTATATGCCACAATTTTATTTTATTGTTGCTTTCACAAATTCTTTCCAGTCTTTGTTTCTTCCCCTATTTGCTCATCTATACTAAAGATTTCTTGCCAAGCGATTTGTTTCCTTCCTTCCCAATGCTGGGGGTTTTTTTAATTCTTTCTAAAGAAATTGTACACACATGCTACTTAAAAGCTGAACACCGCTGAACTAGTGCGGTAGGAAGGTGAAGGTAGCAAGACACAGAAAAAATGAACACTCAGCAGAATAAATTCAAGTGATCAGCCCTAGGCGTACTGGTTTAATAACCAGCCTTCACATCGTCTTCTCAGATATTAATATCTCACCTTTTCACTCCTAAGATTTTATAGTAATCCCTCTTCTGTGATTGCTTCAGCATCCTCTGGGCACGTTCCAGCCCCTCCCGAATCTGCTGGTCATTTTCACTATTGGCTTGAGCAGTCTCGTAATCTTTAATAGCTTTAATACATAAGTGAAGGAAGAAAAAGATTACACAAGTCTTTACAAACTTAAATTTAAAGAACTCAACCACTCACCGAAACTGAGGCTTTGTTATTACCATATATAAACTGCAAAACTTATTTCAACTTTCCATGTTTGGGGGGTTTTTGGTTGTTGTTTTGTGGGGGTTTTTTTGTTTTGTTTTTAATTAAAAAAACCTTGGAGTAGAAGAGATTCCTTTTCACATTGGAATTAGGTAGTTTTCTTTCTTCATGTTCATCAGAGTTTTGGAAAGGAAGGAGAAGAGAGGTTACTAGCAGCAGGCCAGAACACTCTCTAGATGTTAGAACAGTCACATGGATGAACCTAAAGAGCACGTAGGACTGGGACGAAACATAAATCAAGAAGCAAGTTTCAGCGACTAGTATCTGAAGAGCCCACTGCACAATGTTAGTCCCATATGCTGCTGTTCAACCAAAGGATGCGTTGTACAGAGTCTTTAGATTAACATTCCTTCTCCCACAGTCTGCACTCAATCAACACGACAGAAAGCCTCTTCCTCTTTAAGGACAATAAAGATGGATTTCAGATTACCAGGAAGTTCATGCATAATTTGGAGACAGTTATGTTTTAAGGGGTTTTTTTCTCCCCAAAGGCATGCTCTCACTTTTATGTCAAGAGTTGCATTTCTCAGGAATGAAAGCAAGGGAAGTGCTGTAACATATTCATGCATTTTTTAAGAAATTCTGGGTGTACACTTTTTTCTTTTTCAAATAACCTATATTACTATTGTAAGTGGTAACTGAATGCTTAAGACACCAAATTTAAATATTCTTTGATATCAAGATTTATCAAGGGAAGCAACTGTTGCAGTCTTTGATGAGACAGCTCTCCTTTCACCGTTATAATCCTCACAGTCTCATTTGCAGATCCAAGTCTCCTAGGTTTCTTAAGTTAGACGAAGTACTTGCATCAGATTATTTTCAAGCAGATGCTATTTCTCAGCAGGTGTTACATTTGTTTTTCACTGTTTCTGAGCAAGACAGCAGGAAGTGCTAATGAATTTGTATTACCCAGACATCTGATACCGCTGCAATCTTATTTTGGTTATTGAAAAGAAAAAAAAAATCCAAAAGTATTTCCAGTGCCCCAACAATTTCATATGCTATTACAAACAAAAAATTCCTTTTCATTTTCACATCACTGCACCCTATCATTTGCTACTTGAACAAAGCATTCTGGCTTCTGCTGTTATTTTTTATAATTTGTCCAGTTGTTAAAAACCCCACACCAAATGGAGGCATACACTAGCACGTGTACCCAATATATGCTGTCAAAACTGATAAAAAATAATGGAAATGCAGGGATTTCATTATGCCGCTTTACTGCTCCAACAGCTTTAAGCACCAGCGTACTTAATCTGCTGCATGTAATAACGGGAGGTCCCGTCACAACATCCTGCCAAACACAGATCAGATTGCTCAGCTTCACTGAGCACGTCACCAACAGCACACACCACTGCTGGAAACCAAGCTGCTCAGCGGTCAAGCAGGAGATTTCTCTTTTTGTAAATGGACTCCCTTTTTTATAGGTTGCAAGTATTCATCACACGGGAAGGTATGTTTTTTAGTGCTGCGCAACGCAGAGGGAATGTGCCAAGCACACCTGACAGCAAGTACGGTTTGCACCTTCTCTCAGTTGGAAGAGACTTCAGTTTTGGTGATACTCTCCAGTGCAGGAATCTTTCTGTTTCAGAGAGCTAATCCCTCTCCCCGCCTGAGGGGTGAGGGTTGGAAACAGGATGACAGCTTTCTGGCCACAAGTTTGCTCTGAAACCAGGAGACTTATTACTAATTCACACTATGTCGAGCGAGATATTTAATCAATTCTTCTCATTTGCTACTTCTAAAAGCACCAATACTCCACAAACCAACTCAAGAATCACTGCTGCTTCTTACTGGCCTGCTATTTCAGAAGAGATCCTTTCGTCCTTTCATCCTGCCCCACGACACGAAAGGAACAACCAGTTTCCTGTATCACTTTCAATTTAAATCCTTCAGTCGAATCTAACTCTCCTTCTCTCAACACAAGAGCCTTCACAACCTCTCAAAGAGGAAAGCCAGCTAGGTTGTTTAGAGATATGATGCAATTACTATCTTGCCTGTGTCTTTAAAACAGAGTGACCAAGACTGGCCGTTATTTCGCACACAGAATTCATTTCCTATGAAACACCAGTACCTGCAGACAACCTATGTCCATGCCAGCTGTTCGAGGAATAACTGAATCAGTTATGATCTCACTGAAATAGACACTGTTTCTTCTATAATAGTAGGGAGGGAGGAAAAAGAGAGAACAAAAAATACTGAAACAAAAAAGAGAAAGGATGTCCTGATCAAAACACCAAACTGTGCTTTAGACAGACTCCTGTACTTGAGGTAAGCCAGAAAAGGAGTCATTACATATCTGTCTCTGTAGACAAGCCCTGGCTTCCATGCGATTATAAAGTAATTAAAACTATTTGATGGGAATCAGAACTCAGCTATACATACTGAAGTGCATCTTGAACATTTAACAGTAATCGCCTTCGAAGTTCTCAATTGCAAGTACTTTGAAATTTCCTGTCTTTAAACAGGAAAATAGGGGCCTCCAGCTTGAAATTTTCTTGAGGGAAGAACGAGAATCAGTTTGTCCCTTTAAATATGAGACTACAACTTTAACTGCTCTACTGTTCTCTACAGCAGAGAGAAATCAGCCACCATTTTATAGCCATTTAAGATAAGAGAAGCCACCTCCAGGCAGATTAACATTAACGGACTATAATACTGTTTACGTAGGCTCTGCTGGAAGGCAGGACGTAACTACAACCATCTCTCTGCTGTCAAGGGCAGGAGCACGGCAGGGGATACGCTAAACAACAGGGATTGGGAGGAACACGGTCAACTCTAGACTGGGGGGTCCACTCAGAACCAGTCCAGGCCAAGCCCAGCAGGCTCCAGCCCAGGCAATAAGCTCTCCCAGATCCCAGTGTGTCATTGCTGTGCTTCCTTATATCCCGTAACAGGGAAGTATTTGCTTCAGCACAAGACCAAGTTGGCTCTGGGCATTTGAGCAGGACCTTCTCACAAAACTTTTTTTCCCTCTAATTCGTAAGAGTTGACAGATTCTCTCACCCTGCAGGAACCAGAATTAGATGAGAAGACAGTGTTAGAAAGATCCAAATTGTAATTCATCAATTTCAGGAAAACAAACAGATCAATTCTGTCAATTACTAAGATGCAAAAGGTGCATCCAAGAGAACATCACAGCATGGCCTGTTTGGCCTGCCCCTCTGTACCCTCCTCTAAGCTGAAGATTCAGACACCTTGAGGGAATAAAATAATAATCCTTTTTTGGGGGGGGCTTGGCTTTTGCTGATACTCCTTTCTCTTAAATCAAAAGCCTTCGTACAAGCCGTAAATCTATGTAGATTTGTATTCTGTACTTTTAACTATTTTTAGGGAAGTGGTTATTTTTTATTAATTTGTAAATCTACTTTTCCCATCACTGACTGACCTCATGTCCCCTGTACCAAGGTACAGAAAAGGGTGGGAAATGCCCAAAGGGAGCCTCATCACTGTGAAATCTTCCTAAGTCTCACTTTTAGGTTGACAGTGCAATTCTAAACAAAAGATGGAAAAACATTACTCTAAGTAAAAAAAGGACAATTTTTCCTCACACTTTAGTGGTGTTTTTCATGCTTTTTTTTTGTTTGGTTGTTGTTTTAAGCAATCCCTTTATACAAAGGTTATCAGTTCTCCAAAATGCTGTTGTCTTCCACCCTTTTTCTTATACAGAGGAAAAAGGCTTGTCAGCCTCAGCAGAGGAACTATGACTAGGTCACTTCAGAGGTACAAATCCTACAGGGCTGATGAAAAGAACTGCCTGAAACCACACCAGTCCTCTTTATACCATGTTTTCATTTGAGTCAAGGAGGCCTAAAAAAAGAGAACAAAATAGCTATCTTATTTTTTAAGTGAACTTCAAGAGGTGAGCAATATCATCTCTCAGTGATTAATTTCTCAGACAAAAAAAGATCTGAGTGTGCTATTAATGAGAACAGCTGCCTTCATGAATGTTTAAATCAAAAAGACTTTTTCTGTGCAGTTGTAAGGCAAAAGATTCGGTACCAGAATACAGAAAATGAAAATTGTTCTTTGAGTACTAAAATTAATGGAACTAGTTTTCTGCAGATTTAAAGCCTACAAGTCTTTTCCCTCATCACATTTGACTGAAACAGCCCAATGCTTCAAAAACTGCTGTATGACTGAGCATAGGGGTGGAGCAGACAGATTGTCCAAATTCCCTTCTTAAGCCTGGTTTCTTGTGGAAATGAGATTCACTAAATTAATTTTTTTTACAGCACATTAGCACTTAGTACTCTTAAAGAAGCTAGGTCACAACATAATGGTGTACTCAGAGACACTAAGCCATTACTCAGTCCCTACTTTCCGAGGCTGTAGATAGGACCATGTAACAGTATGCGTTTTATGAAAGCCTCATATAGAAAATGCAGCCTCAGGAGTAGAATCAGTTTACTGCCCTCAACAGCACTACAGAGATCCACGGACACGAAGCAGTGGCTGTTACCTTCCTCTGTCCTCAAGATGTGCTAAGGGATAGAACAGTATTGTTTCATGCTGCCATCTAAAGACATTAGAACGGAGTTCCCAAAATGGATTTACATCACCCTAATTACCTTTTACCTCAAGATGCAATTGTCTGACATTGCTGATTATGCAAAATGTATTTAAGTTAAGCTGTACAGTCTCATAAAACCTCCTGAACACAGCCCACTGTTGTAAAGACAACTCAGCTGTAGATAAAACAAGTACATTCCATTTATACTAATCAAGACATAATTAACAGCAGGTATTTTTATAAATCTGCAACTACCAGTGCTGATTAGGGATAACAACACAGTGTAGAATCGAAGTGCATGTTAAAATTTTGAAACACCGACTGCATTTTAAATGCTCACAACAAGGTACGTGCAAACTGCACACAACCGTACCTTCCTCATACAGGTCTTCCAGCAAATACGCTTCTGCTCTGTCTTTCAGAGCATTCACGTTGGCTGGTTCCAGTTGCAGAACTTCTGTACAAACTTTTATGGCTTCTGTAGCCTGCTGATTCTAGAGAGGGGAAAGTAAAACAAAACTCATGTAAGTTGTGGGGTTTTGGTTTTAAATAAATTTACAGAGGGAGATAGAAGCAGAATTACCTTTGATAAACAGTGGCAGATCCTTTCTTTGGCACGAGTAGTATAAATTGGGACTTCTGGCTCGGTTTTCATTACAGAATCATATTTATTGATAGCATCTTCATACCTGTTTCAAACCATAAAGATAAGTATAATATCATGAAATGCAGTAACTATTTCAGAGTGTTGTGATTTCTTTACAAGTTTTAACATTTTAAAATTCACAGATTTTCACACCCTTCTAGCAATTTGCCTTAGTCTTAAAGGTGCAGTGTGAGATAAAAGTATGAAAATTTTCAACCATTTCAAGAATTACATCCCCATTCCCTTTTCTGTGCAATGAGACAGAGGAGTGGGCACTATACCTGGCAAGCTTTTGCAAAACATAACAACTAGCATCCCTCATGTGTGCACAGACAACAGTCTCTAGATTTGCCTCCTGTCCAACATGCCACTCCGCACTTGAAAAACACAGTCCATCTCACCCGTCAGAGAGGGGGATAAGTGTGGAAATCTTGCTATGAGCACTGCACTATTTGCATTTCTTGGTACAAAAAAGCTTTATGCCAGCTTGAATCGGGCAGCAGTTTTCTCCTTTCCTTCTTCTGAAGTAGCAGCACAGTAAAAGGTATTTTTGCTGTGAAGGTTTCAAAGACGCTAAAGTTCCACGGTTTGAGTAAGAAATGGATTAGAATATTCACCTAAAATTGCAAGCATGTGATTGAACCCATGAGTTACTACAAGCTAGGAGAAATTCAAACTCTCAGAAGACTCCCTGAAAACATGCTGATCCTGGATTAAATAGAAGACTAGAGTGAAAAGAGTTCAAACAGACAGCTGCCTTAACAAAAGTGTCTTCACTTGTGCTGATTCACATTCCTGATGTACCTCATTTTGAAAAGCTACCTTGATGATGTTTAATCACTTGTTAGGGGTCCTTACAGCTGGATGTCATGTGCTTGGGAACACAAAACTGAAATAAAGCAGGAAGTAGAAGAATAGAGGCATCGTCTACCATTTAACAAGGTGCATAAAAAGAAGCCCAGTCGGGTCCACTTTTGCTAGCAAGGTACTGCAGAGTTACTACATGATTTTAGTCTGAAGAGGTAGTCTTTTAATCATAGAATAGTTGAGGCTGGAAGGGACTTCTAGAGGTTATCTGGTCCAACCCCCCTGCTCAAGCAGGGCCAGCTAGAACAGACAGATTTTGACTATCTCCAAAGTGAGGAGACTCCACCACCTCTCTGTGCAACCTGAACCAGTGGAAATGAAGGAGTGGTGGGAAGCATTTTGCTATGTTCAAACAGAATTTCCTGTTTCAGTTTGTGCCCATTGCCCCTAGTCCTGTTACTGGACTTCACTGAAAGAAGCCTGGCTCCACCTTCTTTGCACTCTCCCTTCCAGTATTTCTGTACATTGCTGAGATCACCCTGGGGCAGAGAATGATCAGGGGAACCGCCTCAGCTCTCTCAGCCTTTCCTCACAGAAGAGATGCTCCAGGCCCTCCGCCATCTTTGTGGCACTTTGCTGGACTTTCTCTCCCAGGAGCTTCATCTCTTCTACTGGGGAGTCCAGCACTGCAGGTGTGACCTTACCAATGCCGACTAATAACGTGCAAGAGCTGACAAATATTATCCCTATCTTGGTCTTACTACCTGCACTACAAAGAAGTCAAGCATGCAGAAAGAAGACAGTGGCATCAGAAGGAATCAGAATAGAATTGTCACTATGTGAGTCAATATTTATTTTAATTGTAATTTGAGAGCTGTGCTCAGTTATCCACTTCAACTGACAGATGCAAAAAGCATCACTTAATCAACTCTTCAATCAATATTTTGTACCTCAGAAGTGATTTTTTTTTTATTTTTTTTTTTAAATACAGCAGTGAACACTCACCTGCCTTCTCTGATGAATTCCTCTGCTGACTCGATCTGTTTATTGAGTTTCTTTACTTGCTTATATAGAGAGAAGCATTGCTTGTGGTCTTGATCCAGCTTCAGACATTCCCGGACTTCACTTTTCACAGGAAGGGAAAAAAACAACCACCAAACCAAAACAGAAAGACATCACCACACATTATGAAGTTTCACCTAGAGACAGACTGCAGCATCTATAAACTGTCCAGAATCATCAACTACTTTACACTTCTTTTCTTCTTTTCTCTCCCTTCATCCAAAAATTACAGTGAGAGAGAAAAAGTCTTCTAGAAAATACAAGGACATTTGTCTGGTGCATTTTGTTGGGTTTTTTTGGTTTTGTTTTTTTTTTGGGGGGGGTGGTGGTGGTTAAATTATTATTATTTTGCATTGCCAAATTTGCAAAGATTGAGAAGAAGTGTTAGATTAATAACTGACTAAACAACAGAAGAAAAATATACCCTGGGAAAGAAATTACATTCAGTAGTTATCAGATACAATCGTTTGTAGTTTTCCTGTATATTTAACTCAGCTATATTACAAAATACCTATGCAAAAGTATATTTTATACTGCCTGAAATGGGCAAAGCTCACGTAAAACCCAAACCTCCTTTTGAAGGAATATCAATCAAGCCTGAGCCTGACTTTTCACTGGGAAGACTTTTTAATGAGACTCTGATGAGGGCAGATACCTCTTAAAATAGTCAAAAGTCTTAAAAAACCAACCTCCAGAATGCAATCTGATGAAGAAACAGAAGTTATATATTGTACAGAGTCATCACAGCACAACCAAGGTGTTATTTTCAGAAAGAGATCACAAAAATCGTTTTTTTCCTAACCACAGACAAAAATATCTATTATTTGAAAATCACTAAGCCTGTAAAAGTGAGGAAGAAGGCAACCTAAGGACAAGATTAATCACCAAGCAAGTCCAAGAGCTATAGGACTCTTAGTACATCTTATGATGCAAAAACACCCCATAGTATCAGAGAACAATAGAGAGGCTTATCCCTTCATTATGACACCATTCTGTTCTTCAACAGCTCTCTCAATTGTACTTAGAAAAATCTTAAGATTTGGTTATTAACAGAGGAAGTCCGTGTGTGGATTTGAGACAAAAAAAAACCAAAAACAAAACCAACAAAACAAAAACCCCACAGAACCAAAACTAGGCTAAGTGATGGTCAGCTACCAAAAGTCACCACAGAAGCGACCTACGAGCTCTAGAGATTAAGTGTACTCTAGAAAGGGGAGTCCTAGTTCAAACCAATTAGTTACTTGGTGGTTACTTTTGCCCAGCTATAAAATGAATTTTTGCAGTTATAATCACACACAGCCTCCACCCACCAGCCTTTGTCATACATTGCCAAGAAAAGAAACTCAGGCTTCTGCAACCCCCTTCACCCCTTACTGACAGATTCTGGGGCAGAACGATGTTGAAAGGACTTTGGAGATGCAGGTAAAGCATCTGAGATGATGAGCTGCACAGAAACCATTTATCTGCAAAAAGGTGGTTTATACCATGTGTCCAGCTGAGCACAGATCATGAAGTTAACAGTCCGGACCGGGCAAAGGTACTTAGCTACAGGACTGACTAAGGACATATGGCAATAACACCTTAAACTTAACTGAATATGAATAAAAGGGTAGAGTGTTATCAAAAGATCATCCAAAGCACTGGGCACTGTCTGCAAGAATGAAAGACTGACAGGTTTGAAGCTCCTCGTACTTGGATGCTGCTGTACTTTTCATCTATTCTTTAACTCGTAACCTTCTGTTTCCACTCTTGAAAATAAAAATCTAGCCCCAAGACTTACTTAATACTTTTTTCAGTTTGCATTGTAACTTAACTTGAACCGACGTTCAAGGTTAAGAAGAGGGGAAAAAAAAAAAAAGGCTCCACCAAAGCAAGTGTAGAGGAGGACTTTTTTCTAGGGTGGAGAAATACAATAAAGACAAAAAATGTAAACAACTCTGATGGACCTGCATTGTGGTTCCAAGCATCTTGTTTACTTCAACAGAAGGCACTGATGGCTGGTCTGCCAAGGATAAACATGCTGTCTTCACTGCCACTTAGTTTCTGGAAAGAAGCTTCCTTTATCAGACCCAGACCAGCGCTGCGACTCCATTCAAAAACCAGACAACATAGACATTTCATGGTTTATCATGATCTATACCATCACATCTTCTGTCCCAATTATAATGACTATAGCAAACAGTAAAATTACCTGAGTGATAATTCATGGTCCCCCAGCTGATAATAGATTCTGCTGATTTTATAGAAGGCTTCAGTGTTATCATTCTTTAATTTGGCAGCAGCTTTCAAGTCACTAATGGCTTTGCTTGGCTCCCCTTCCTTTATGTAACACTCGGCTCGAAGTTCCCGTAGCTCTGCATCCCAAACACAAACCTTGAGAAATCAAAATTAAAACTTGTTTTGGGTCCATAATACTTCTTTTTCTCCCCAACAGAAGAAAAATCCCATTTAATTTCACTTTGCCAACTGCAATAGCATAAGGTTCAAGCCGCATGCAGAGCACATGAAATTAGCATCTCTGCTTCCTGGTGGATGCTGTGATGCACCTGCCCAAATGAAAAACAAAGGCCCGCAAAATTTCTAAATGATTCAATAAACTCATGCAGGGAGATGAATTAAATCTACTGGCACTGCTTAAGCTGGGACAGTCTGTTGAGCCTCCAGGGAAGGATATCAGAATCATAAATTATTATATCCTCTTAGAAGAACAGGAGTAATGAACAGCAAGGACCAAGTAGTCAGTTGTCCTCTAGAAAGAAGCCTGGGGTTAAGATTCAACTAGGCAAGATTTGACCTTAGTATCTGGATTTTAAAGATACATCCCAAAGTAACAATGTCACAGTATGGCAAGAATAATTGCTGAAAAGGAACTGCCTATCACAATTTGGTTTAGAGAATTTGTTATGGGTCTTATTGTTTGTTTGTAAACCATCTTAGAGAACAAGGCTTTTCTGCTTTTCCACTTTCCCTCTCAATAAACAATCTCCCACACTTTCGCAGTTTCCTCACCAAAAGGAAGAGCTGTAAATTCCAAGCCAACAGTGTTAATTTGTATAAGAGGCATAGCAGTTAACTGCCTTTTAATATAAACTTTTATGTGACACACAAAATGCCTGCATGATTATTTACACTTATACTATCAGATTACCTATACCGATTAAGATTCATCAACCAGCTAAGGAACAGGCTGAAAATCTAGATAGCTATGTACATTTTTAACTTTGTGATTTATTCTTTTTTTTAATCTTTTGTTACTTCATTTTCTCAAAAGTGCCTACTTCATAGTGAAGATCTACCATTTACCAAGTTTCTTATAAATCACATACAAATTGCCTGCACACAGGCAACAAAGAACACCTAGATTAAAAAAAAAACAACTGTCTCCTGTATTTGACAAAACTTCATTGGCTTGAGAACAACTTATTTTTCCCAGCTTTCCAAGAACACTGGACTGTGGAAAAATTCAAAGTATAATCAAGAAAGTTATCTGCAACAGAAGTTTGGCTGAAGCTGTATCTTTAAGCCTAACTACAATCTATTACTTTAACTTTTTTTGCTGCTAGTGCTCAGCATTCTCCACTCTCTGACTTCATTATGGACTCATGGTGCTCAGCAAAACTGAGCCAATTACATACACCAAGTGTTTTCACATCAGTGAAGAAGTTACTAAACAAAAATACACATCTGTCACACAGGAGCTCTTACTTCCTTTTCACAGTACCATTTCACTTAACAC
Source organism: Psophia crepitans (assembly GCA_013399095.1). Classification (NCBI taxonomy): domain Eukaryota; kingdom Metazoa; phylum Chordata; class Aves; order Gruiformes; family Psophiidae; genus Psophia; species Psophia crepitans. The sequence continues at coordinate 113,541 of VWZZ01002391.1, read as the reverse complement.
TTACTGCCAAGATTTCATCAAGAAGAGAAATAGTAGCTTCGTAATCCTCTTGCTTGTAGGCAGATAATGCCTGTGAATGCAGGCGCTGTAGCTCATCAGATTTTGTCAGCTGAGTCTGGGCTTCTTTCTCCTCATTATTGCTGGGATTGGATTTGAGCTGCAAACATTAACAAGAAGAGAGACTGAAATGCTTGTTCAAGGATCTCTTTCTGTCCCATTAATAATCATACCACGGAGAACTGACTAAAGCTGCAAATAAAGCAAAATTAGTTTAAAAATTCCACTGGAAATGTTTCCAACTCCAAACTTCAGAGAAAGAAAGGTATTTTAGTTTCGAGTTGTCAGAGACATTCAATTCCTCCCCCCTTCATGTCTGATCATTCACCATTGGGCACATGGTATACAACAGTCCTTGTCCCCGTTGCAACCTGGGAATCACAAACATCTCAACTGTAGCCTAGTTAATTCGTCTCTCTGCAGATAGTTATTTAACACTGGATTCCTCAACATCAGTAGAAAGTACATCCACATGGCATAATCACATATCTCACTTCAAGCACAATATGTATTTATAAATTCATGACAAACGAATGCAACACACCACAGATCATTACTACGAAACTGCGGGGTTTTTGCATTTTCCCCAGAAAGACTGGCTACAGATGCAAGTTAAGATGCTACAGATGGGGCAAAGGTTTAACTGGGACCAGCAGGGAATTTATGCACTTTGCTTCATATTCAGTTTTAAACAAGTTTAAAGTTTTGTCTACAAAGGCTCACATCTCTCAAGCCCCTCTCTCCGAGGAAGCAGAAGAGGTTACACTGTACTTGCCTTCATTTGTTTAGGCAGCTTTTTATTACCAAAGGAAAAAAACCACCAAAACTCCCACAGGCAAGTCTGCTACCATCCAGGAAGACAAATATGAGCCAGGGAGAATCTCAGCTACTCCCTTGTGAAGCCAGGAAATCATTTGTAAAATCAGCATAGTTTGAATAAGGTACTGACTTCATGCTTGCTGCTGATCATAACAACTTCCAAAGTTTTAAAAGGGGCAAGTCAGCAGGTCTTGAATTTTTTAAAAATTGTGTGTATTTGTTTTAAAAAAATCAAACCTTGCACTACCTTGCATTTTATACAAGGATGTTGACTAAAGTTACTGAGTCCTCAAAGTCATCCAGTACTTTTTCTTTCCTCTTTCTTGATGTTGCTCCTTCCTTTTCTCTCATCAGTAAGTTCTTCAAACACTCATATTTTCTGCTTAAGTCTCTAATGGAATTCAACATCAGCTCTCAGAACCCCTTTAAACACTATTTCCTCTGGTTCTAACACTTCAATATATAACAGAAAAAAGCCTAAAAGCAACACTAAAAGCATACACAGGTTCTGCCTCTGTCTTAGATTCTTCATTTGGAGTCTGATGCAGTTGTTTCATTTTACTCTGACAAAAAATCAAATTGTACTTAGACCTGAAAATTCTCCTTTATCTCCTACCCTGTCTTTTGGCAAGAAGAGAGGAATGTGATCAGTTTTCTTCTTTGTAGGCTGACTCTTAATAAATGTCTCAAAAAGCTTTTCTTCTGCTTAGAAGAAAAACTCTGCCTATACGCACCCCTGATGCTATGCATCCTTTTTCTCCCCCAAATCTAGAGCTCGTAGTAGAGGCAAATTTCTGCACCCGTAATTTTAAAAGTTCCAAGACTACAAAACTCTTTGAAGTTCTGAACTCTATAGTTCCAGACGACTTGCTTAGTTTCTCCCTCAATTTCTGAGCATTTTCCTCTCAAAAATTAAGAGCTTTTGCTACGGATGAGCTTTATGCTTTCATTTAAACTCATCTCACAATAACACTGCACTCCTTAGACATATAGTATGTTCCTTATAACTTATTTGGAGCAAAACATCAGTGGAACATGAAAAGCAATGTTACAACCATACAGACAAGTCCAATAGTAAACACCATTTGAGTGTAACTTCCTAGATAACTTTAGGTAGTACAAACTGTCCACTTAAAGGGAAAATTTTGAAGCTATCACTCAAACTAAAGCTATCAAGTGTTTGTGTGCTACAGTACGGTGAAAATATACACTCAGAAACTCTTAATTAGCATACTGCTATGATGTTTTCATCAGTAATGTTAACTAAAGCAAAAAGAAGCCTGTTCACTCAGCTCCCAGAAAAAAAAAGCTGGCAATGTCATGCAGTTTAATGCTCTCATGTTGGTTTAGTTCCCTATTTTTGTCGTCTTTTTGATCAGAGGACTGCCACATCACTATCAACAACGAATCACGTTTCAATTATCTCTCCTCTTCCTGTGGAGCAGTAAGCTTGGGGGTGACAACTCAGAAGAACTGCTTGTTCCAAGTGTGCTAGATTTCCAAGAAAGGAGCAAAGTATTAAAAAAAAACTTTAGCCAAATTTAATACAGATCTAAGGCAAACCCAGCACTCCTCTGCATGCTTCACCAGCGGCCTAAAAGCACAAAGTCAGAAGCTATGCTCTGCCCAGTCCTGCTGGATAAGCATATTGCTACCGGTGAACATGTCTTCAGCACAGCATGCTTTGCTGTCTTTGAGGTTTACTACACTTGGATTAGAACACTAAATTTGCAGTTTAAGTTGCGGCAACAAGAGCTAGCCATCTGTTACAGCAGCCTTCATTCACTATGGACAGGCCCCTCTCTAAACCTAATTCCTTTACAGAAAACAAAGGCCAGTATAGAGGAATGGCTTTGTCACTGTAAGCCTCTATCACACATTTACTGCTACAGGTCCGGCTTTACTTTATAGCTTAGTCTCAGTATAGAGAAAAAACACACCCTAGGGTAAGCAAAACCCCTCTTTTTTTCCCCCACAAGCGAGCAAGATTAAAGAGAACAAAATCATCATCCCCACTCAATTTGTCAAGTGTTAAAAGCATTTGCATGTGTATGTATCTTTCTCTCCATTACTGTCAGTGAGGAAGCTAGCTCCTTCCAGAACTTTATCTCAAGGACTTGACTCAAAACTTTGCAACATCTCCCACTGTTCTGAATGTAGCAAGGTAAAGGTGTCAGTAGTTCCCTTCACGAAATCCAGCTTTTTCCTGGCATCTAGAAAGTGCTTATATAATTTCGATTCAAAGCAGGCAGGCTTGGAATGGCTACCTTGTATTCGCAGTCAAACATCAAGTATTTAAAAGTTTTCTGCTGGGAAAAGCATTTTAACAAGCTAAACAATTTATGTTGGCTTTCAAGAAGCAACATAATCCCCCCCTTCAAAACTGTCACACTACCTTGTATTTCACAAGTCTGTCAACATGACTTTTCTAACCATAGACAGAAGTTACACCAGCCAAACATAAGGCTATGTGAAAAATACAATGCAGCACTACTTCAGAAAAGTATTGCTAAGAGGCCATCAATAGAGCCAAACCAGTATATCAGCAGCGACAAAACACTGAAGTGAGACCAATGTTAAACTACGCAGGATTTATTTATGCTTTCCTAAAGATGCCATGTGCCAGTCTGAATTAACATACTGCAGTGCGTTGCACCTACATGTATATTGTAATTATGCTTTCTGAATCAGCAATAGGCTTTTTATTTAACAAAGCTTTACAATATTATCCATTATCATGCTGAAAAAAAAGGATCCCCAAACACAGAACACTTACAGAAGACAGAAGTGGAAATCATAAACAGAGAGCAAGTGCCTCTTGCCTATTAAATTCAGCAAGGACTTTTCACTTCAAGATCGTTTTTTCAGAAGTATAGGGAAGAGTTACAACACATGGCTAAGTTAATTCAATGGCTTACCATGACCTGCACAGTCCTACATACTGAAGTAACCTCCACGGTTTGTGTTATCCAAGATAAAGACATCCACGCACTCAAGAACGGTGCACAAAGGAGAGATCTACATTGGCTGAACGATATATTAGGTAACACAACTGTGATGTTAGACAGATGGAAAAAAGCAAGGAAATCTTTGAATACCTTTTATTCTTTACCCAGGAAGCTACAGACAATCACAGTGCCACAAAGAAATGTATTTAGAAACAATCTAATGTCACTTTGATCTTGTTAAGACAGCTTCAACTACCCAACCCAAGACTGCCTAGTAACTTACTCAAATCAGGTTAACTTACATTGCAGTAAGATGATGTCCTCCACCTAAATCCAAAATACATTATTACACATACCAACCAACCATGGAAAACTATTGTCCAGTGAATTTTGCAACAGCTGAGGGCTACTCTAGACTAGAAAACAAGAATTTGCATATGTACAGTACTCAGTCACTTGGTCTTGGCTGACACCTAGTGGAGCTGGGAGCGGCACCTACAGTTTCCAGCTTTTAAGCATTTATGCTTCCATGGGAGACAGAATTCCTATTTAGGACACCTCAATCACAGTATTTATGGCACCACACTGCAACTGTGAAAATCACAGTCAGTCTAAAAAAAAAAAAAAAAAGACAATTTAAAATAAATAAGGCAACTCGGTCCTTTCCACACTTTACAACTGACCAGGCAGAAGTTCTGAACTATTTGTGCCTTCTACAGTATTCAGCAACTCAAACACTTGGTCATTTTCTCTAGGAAGCAAGCAGGGCCAAAGACAATATTATGAGACATATAAAAAGGGCTTCCAGAACTTGCATTACTTTGGTTGATGGAAGGCCTTCTGAAAAGGTGACAAAAGTATACCAATATTCCTTTTATTCTTACTAAAAATCACGTGCCTAAAGACAAAATATTCCAGGGCTTTCATGGATTGAGGCCTTAGCTGTGAATGCTGATGTGCCCGCAGATCTGCCCTGTTGACTCATACTATTCAGAAACTACTAATCAGAAGGATCTTGATATTAAAGCATATGAACACTCAACCAAAGTTGGAGTAGAGAAGTCAATACTATTCATATACTGTGAGCAATGACTTTCTGAAGTCATCTAAGGACTTCTGCTTAATCCCCATTCCATCCTGGGCACAAGAATTAGAGCCCTCTGCTGACACCTGCTGAAAGTTTTATTACCCTCTAGGTCCTAGATTTCCAAACTGGTAGCTGAGTCGCAAAAGGAAAAGCTTCTAAAGATTAATGAGTTGTGATTCTGTATTGCTGGAGAGAAAAAAAAGCAAAATACCAAAAACTGACCCACGTAAGGAACTGCATCAGCTTGGTGCATCTGCTAGCCAAAAGGAGGTTTCTAGAAATATAGTATTGCTTAATATGTCAAGGCGTAAAGTCTGAATCACACCTTTCAGCCAACAGGGAAGTACAGAGGAGGAGAAGAAAAAAAAAAAGGCAATCTAAAAATAAGGCAGGAAGGCTGGGGTCTCAAGAGACTCTGCTCCTGAAAGGAGAACTCCCATCCTTTCTAGTCAGGCATTCCCACTGCCTACTCACACTGCCTCACAAAACAGCCAGCGCCAATATGCCACAAGGAGTAGAAACATCCAAAGAGAAACTGCTCTGCTTAGCAATCCTGCAACTTCAAAAAGGTTTAGGATACTCATGAAACTTTTCCCACATACTATAAAACTGTGTGAAAAGAATTTAAGGGTACGATTTTTTTTTTCTTTTTTTCATGAGTATACACTAAAGGATAATTTTACTATTATATGTAAAGAATAGTTTCAGTGATTCTTTTAAGCTCTAGACAAAATCTCTGCTGTCACAAGCTGGGAAAGTTTACCTGTCATCCTCCACTCTGTTTAGATGGGCTGAACTTTTCTTATTCTTTCTCTCTGTCAATGACTGCATCCCCTAAACCACTGAGAGCCCTTTCAAGAAGCATGATTCCAAGAGAGTGAAGAAGGGATGGGATGAAAAAAAAAAGCTTTTCAGAGTCTCCACTGGGATTCAACAGACTTCTGGAAGATGCTAGAAAAAAAACAGCATCAGTCATCTTGCAGTTCTGGTGAGCACAGAAAGCAACACTTGATGACACTGACTCTCAATGAGAGAGTCAGAGAGTTACAAACCGTCTCACTCCTATATGTCTGTCCTTGAGCAGTCCCAAGTAAAATTACTCTTCTTCATTTCCATACCCTGACCTTGTTTCTCCAACTCCAAGGTGGGGAGTATTTTAAAATCTCATCTACTTCCTTGGACCCAACACCTGACCCAACCAACCAAGCTCTTGTGTGAACTATTACCATTCAAGGATATACAATCTACTTCAGAGAAGACTGGCTTTACCAGAAGAAAGCCCATCTCATTTACACAACTATCTCCTCAGGGGGGAAAAAAAACCAAAAACAACCAAACCACAACAAATCCTTAACACCGAAGGTAAACACTCTAATATTTGACAGTCTGCAAATCATTTCTGTATGCATATGATATCCTCAGGACCACCTATTCTAGATATCCCAAAACTCAGCAAAGTAAAGAAAGTGGATTATTTTTCTTCGAATTAAGACTTCCCTTTCAGTGAAGGAGGATGGATGAGGTGGAGGCTTGTTTTGCTTTTTAAATACAGCATTTCCACCCCATCTTTCCATGATACTCAACTTCTGCAGACACAAACATATGAGCAGGCTGCTGCATGCCTACTGACTTACAGTGACTGCAAATTCAGAGCCTATGCTCTACTCATGCAGAATGGCCAAAGTTTTTTCTCCAATTTAGGTCCAGATTTGGACACCAAAGTTTGCTGAGGTGATACACACTTATCCAGAATGAGAGCATTCTAGTCAGCTGATACCCAGCCAAAGTGAGAGGCTAGAGGGCTGATCAGCTGAGTAAATGTAGGTCAGGATATGAAGAGCAGAAGCATACGTTACATCCTCTGTTCACGTGTAAAACACACAATTTTAGGTATCCAAGACCACAACTAAATTCTAGCCTAAAAGCTACTGAGATCCCACTGGCATTTCTTTGGACCATATATGCCCTAATAGTAGGAGGAACTTTCATTTCAAGGTACAATTTATTCTTTATGGCTTCTTGACAACTGACTTAAAGTATGAGTCAAAACTTACTAGTGGCTACTATTTAGCTTTCCCCTGTCACTTCTGGTAGCAAAGATAGAGTCTGGATGTAAAAGCCTTGAAATAATTTGGAAATATACTCAACCCTTAACAACCTTCCCCCTTCCCTCCCCTCCTCTCATATACAAAAAAAAAACCAAACCCACACCACAGAATGTCAATACATTTCACAGTATTGTGACTCTCACTTCCTCTTATATTGAGATTAAATGCAACTTTAGTTAAATGCAACCATACTGCCAGAGTATACTGGGTATTTTAGACACTTCACAAACTGACAGAATAATCAGACTATCTGAAATATTTAGAAGAAAACAAGGGAAATATCTCAAAGAAATATGTATTCTACTTAAAAAATTCAAGGCACATAAGACAACTTAATCCCTTCCCCCATAAGAATAAATTAATCTATTACAAAGGATTACTTTAATATTGGCTTATTTTGCTTGAGCATACTGTACTTAACTGAAAATTGTGCTCTTCAGAAGACACTGCTTGCCATATTCTCTAAGTACACAAGGCAATATTGTTCACGGAACCAAAGAAACTGCAGTAAGATTTAGGACCAATATGATAGAAGTCAGCTTCTGAAGAAGGAACTCCCTTCTACTTCAGATTTAAAACTTGACTGAAGACTGAAACTATTTGACTGACCAAAGGCAGCAACCTAAATTTTTCCACCTGGTCTGAAAAAAAAGGCAAGCTACTTGACAGCGGACTGGAGCAGCACTTCCATGTGTAGTATTAAGCAATACTCCAAGAAACAGTGACTGCAAAGAGATGCATACACAAACTCAGAATCAGCACTGACATCACATAATTGCTATTGCAGCAACTATGTCACCAGTTAATCAGAGCTGAACAACATTCTCCCACGTCTGCACGCAGCAGGGCTGCACCATGATCAGCTGTGCAATTGCAGACCACACGCTCCCAAGAAACTTACTGAGGACGCAGCAGCACAAAGAACCATTGGTACATGAATTTCAGAATAAGCTACTGCAGCTTTGCCATAAGCAAAGACCGGCTGGTGCATTTATACCCGCAAGAGCCATTCCTCCCAACTGCCCTGCAGAGCGTACAGAATAACTGCTCTGTTTTTGTCATACGTACTCACTACTGAGATTTCCATTAAACATCTGTAATCTGCAACACAGAACTGCTTTTTCTATCACACTCTATAAAGAAAGCAAGCCAAGAAAACAGCATCGGTTACACTTGCAAATTCTATTTATTTTGGCATAAGGGACATGCAAGCTGTTCAAGCTAGCAACTCTTCAAAAGTAAGCAAGAATAAGAATGAATCTTTTGTTCTCTTGCTTACAGAACTTTTGTGCAACAGAGAGGGAATCAAGTTTCACGTATTCTCTGAGGAATTTTGTTCCGGGGTTATGTCGTGGTTTAACTGTGCAGGCAGCTAGAACAATCACACAACCGTTTGCTCACTCCTCACGCCCACCCCAACCCCTCCGCCCCCAGTAGGATAGTGAAAGAGAATCAAGAAGAAAAAGATAAAAAACTTATGGGTTGAGATACAGACAGTTTCAGAGGACAGAAAATGGGGAAAAATAATGAAAATAATAGGATATACAAAACAGGTGATGCACAGCACAAATGCTCACCACCCAGAGCTGATGGTCAGCTAGTTCCTGAGCCATACCACCTCCCTGCCAACTCCCCAGTTAAATGCTGTGCATCACATCACATGGAACGTCCCTTTGGCCAGTTCGGGTCAGCTGTCCCCTCCCAACTTCTTGGATGCCCCCTGTCTTCTCATTAACAGGTCAGTATGAGAAGGTGAAAGGTCCCTGACTGCTTAGCAACAACTAAAATATTAGTGTGTTATCAACATTACTGTCATACCAAATCCAAAACACAGCTGCTAGGAAGAAAATTAACTCTGTCTCAGCCGAAACAGGTTATTTCAGTTTATTTTTGCAGCATAAAGCTGAAATGCACAAAACACCCATTGAAAGACAAAACAACCCAAGTGAGTTTTAGGTGGATAATCTCTGTGTTGCATGGAAACTCTGGGCACTCCTTAATCATGGAGAGAAAATATTGTCAACACACTCATGAAAGATGGAGAATTCCTCTGTAGACGAGAGGACAGGCAGGATGCCTGTCTCTGAAATTAATTGATTTTAACAGAGTAGTGACTAAATTAAGAGCCCAGGATCCTTCTGCAGTCAGTGAAAAGAGATAGGAACACTCAAAGGTTGATCCATGAGGCCTCTGGTAATTTTCCAGGGTGACCTGAATAAAGCGATGCAAAGTAGGGTTCAATTACATACTTGAAGTCCCAATGTCACTTATCCTTCCTTTCTGGATGAAGCCTGTGCCCCAGCACATGCAGCATCATCCGGACATCATCCAGCAGAGATCATAAAGTGCCAGGCACACACACAAAAAAGAGACTTTTCAAAGTGCTGATCTACTTCATGCAACAGCTTCTGATTTCATCTTCATCAATGCACTGCAAATTTATCAGTCATTTATTCAAACAAAGTAGCTTGGCTACAATACCTTTAAAGAAGAGGAAAGACAAACTTGGGTATACATACACATATGCTCTAGAGCACCAGAGCTGAGATTAGACCTTGGTTTAGAATCCAACCTTAAAAGCAGTGATGTAGTTCAACTTAGGCCTCCAACTTACCACATTTTTAAAGTCATCCTCTGCTTCATCAAATTTTCCTTGCTTGAGCAGTAAGTGTCCTCGCTGTAATCTCGCCTGAAATGAAATGTAAGATAATTTGTTCTGATTTATGAACTAGAATTCAAAGTATGAAAATAAGCTTCAGTTTCCTTCAGCAGAAAAAAAAAGTCTCATTTTACTACACCTAACAAGCTGAAACAGATTACAACACCCATTCTTTGTCTTCTCAATTTGACAACGTTCTTACAAGGCCTCTGATGACAAAAGATCACTCCGCACCAGAACTGAAGTGAACGTTTACCTATACCACTTTCCCGATTCTAACTGCTTACAGATTTTAAGAAATTAGCAGAATAAACAAACAGTCCCCATATTTAATTCTCTCGCTAAATTTTCAGAATAATAGAAGCTACATAAAAACACAAGTTAATGATTTAGAAGATTTTGATTTATGATAAGACTAGTTTCACACAGCAATGAATTTAACATTTGCTGCTTCATTGCAAGCTATCCAGGACATGCCACTGCTCATGCAAAAGGCAGACGAGAGAATCAGATGGAGAGGACTCCAGCTACAGTCTCCAGCTAACGAAGCAGCCTCCACTTATGGTAAGCAGAAGCGAGCAAGGGATAAGTAAATTAGAACTTGCAACAATCTCATAGGAAGGCAGTGAGATTAGGACAGGTCCTGTGGAGAAGACAGGCCTCAAATCAAATTCTGATTAAGACAGAAGGAAAACAGAGGCATTTGTGCGCTCTCTTCCCCCTACCCCACCCCCAGGGGGCATAGCCTTGGTGACTTGAGAGGAGAATGACCGCAAGTGAGAGAAGGAAAGTGTTTAGCACCAAGTCATGAGGAACATGAACTTAAAAGCTACTATCAGTTGTTAGAATAACTAGCTAGACTGTACTCAGCATAATTGCAAATTCAAGTACACACACCACTGCTATTATTTTATTCCTACTTAAAGCCTTCTGAGCGATAACGTATTTTCCATTTCTGTTTAGTAAAATCTGAAAAAACCCAACCTTCTTCGAAGCAGGTTTTTTTTACGCTTGAACAATTTTCAATTCCAGTAATACTTACTGATGTGAAGTCCTGCTTTAATTCAACCACTTTACTTAAATCACGAATTGCTGCTTTAGATTTGCCCATGGCTAAGTACACTGTGGCTCTTCTGTAATAAGCAATGTAGTTATCAGAGTCTCCCTCTGCAAGTGAACAAACTGCAATCAGAATACTATCTCAAAGCAACTAAAACTTTGGGTACAGAAAAACTAACGCCTAAAAATATATTACCTGAGTTTTAAGCCACTGGAAAAAAAAGTGTATTTATCAATAAAATATAGTATTTGTAGTACTATCCAAGCAGTATTTTCTATGCAGTTTGATTATTTAACAATAAAGATTACAGAAAGACAACAAATGCCAAGTAATTAAGAGTACTGGAGTTGAAATATGTACGTGTTTTTTCAGCTTTGCACAGGAAAACAGCCACTACACACTAACACTTTATCTCCAACTGCAGGCCAACATTTGAAGTCACATTAACTCATCATCCTTCATCCCAATCCCTGTCCATCAAATGGGATGCAAGCAAATAATCCCAAAATGACCAATATGTTAGCCCAATGTTGTCACAAACACATCAAACCTTCACACTATCCACTGAAACAGCAGCAACTTATTTCTTTAATACTCAGTAGGCACCAACACCATCCCTCAGCAGCAGACAAACACACACCTACATTATCAAAACCCGAATGCTAACTTCAAGGACACACTCCTTGTTGTCTGCTGGTCAAACTTCCAAGATCCAGCAATTTCAAGACTCTCTAGGTTAGCACATACATACACTCTTACAGGAGACAAATATCAGTCTTGGAAACCAAGAAGAATTTTCTTAAGATTCTCCTCTATGCAGCATTTCAAAGCAACATATGACAGTTACTGTGGGCACTCAAGGAAAGGTAACTTCAACCACCCAAACCACCACATGAGCAGAGACTGGAGCACCTCTCCTACGAGGACAGGCTGAGAGAGTTGGGCTTGTTCAGCCTGGAGAAGAGAAAGTTCTGGGGAGATCTAATAGCGGCCTTCCAGTACCTGAAGGGGCCTACAAAAAAGATGGAGAGGGGCTGTTTATCAGAGAGTGTAGTGACACGACATGGGGTGATGAGTTTAAAGTAAAAGTGGGGAGATTTAGATTAGATACCCTCCTCTGTGAGGGTGGTGAGGCACTGGAACGGGTTGCCCAGAGAAACTGTGGCTGCCCCATCCCTGGAAGAGTTCAAGGCCAGGTTGGATGGGGCTTTGGGCAACCTGGTCTAGTGGAGGGTGTCCCTGCCCATGGCAGGAGGGTTGGAACTAGACGATCTTTGAGGTCCCTTCCAACCCAAACCATTCTATAATATGCAGTAGAAGACAGTAAACATTTTATTGTGCTATTAAAACAATAATTTAAAAAATTGAATCCAGAATTTGATAAAAACATCCACATCTGAGGAACAGAAGTATTTATCTTCGTAACCTCATTTGAGATTTAAGTTGAACTTTAAAATAAGTGGAACAAATAGCATTGTCAAAAATCTTATGGTTGGTAACCAAACTTCCTGTCTGGCCACCTCCATTACCAAAATACTAGTTCAGGTCTCACTAGAAAAGGTACCTGCACTCTTCCTCTACAATGTCTTGGCTGTGGAAATGCTAACTTCCAGCACAGAAATTTAGTAACCACTCCCATGCTTGTATGCCAACATTATGGACATCAAGTAAATTCAAATGTTATTACCTCTAAAAAAGTGAAGTATTAAGTCCTACTGCATTCAGGTAAATATATGAAGTAGGCACAAATCAACAGCTGAAATTAAGGAACTTGATTATACACAAAGGATGAAAGATAGGACAGAGCTAACCCAGAAGCACATTCCAGCACCAGATAATAATCTGACAGTCAGAATATGGTTTTGTCTCAGTTCCCCAGTAACAGCAATGAACAGCAATTGACATTTACCCAGAGAGAAGGCATAAGCAATCAACCTGACAGGATTGAAGAGTTGAAAAATTAACTGAACAAAGAAAACAGACGGCAGCTTTCTTTCGGATATCTGTGTATTGGGTTTGTTTGGCAAGGTTGGTAGCAGGGGGGTTACAGAGGCAGCTTCTCGGGTATCTGATAGAGCCAATGCCAACCAGCTCCAAGACAGACCTGCCACTGGCCAAGGCCAAGCCCATCAGCAACAGCGGTAGCACCTGTGGGGTAACATTGTTAAGAAGAGGAAAAACAACATCAAGAGCAATTGCATCCAGAGAGGGAAGTGAGAATATGTGAGAGGAATAACTATGCAGACACACCAAGGTCAGTGAAGGAGGGGGAGGAAGTGTTCCAGGCACCAGAGCAGAGATTCCCCTGCAGCCTGTGGAGGATGATGGTAGAGCAGATATCTACCCGCAGCCCATGGAAGACCCCATGCCAAAGCAGGTGGATGCACCCAAAGGAGTCTGTGACTCCACACGAAGCCTGTGCTGGAGCACGCTCCTGGCAGGATCTGTGGACCCATCGAAAGAGGAGCCCACGCTGAAGCAGTCTGCTCCTGGAAGTCTGCACCCCATGGAAGGGACCCACGCTGGAGCAGTTGGTGAAGAACTGCAACTGTGAGAAGGACTCATGTTGGAGAAGTTCATAGAGGACTGTCTCCTGTGAGAGGCACCCCACGCTGGTGCAGGGGCAGAGTGTGAGGAGTCCTCTCCCAAGGAAGAAAGGGGCAGCAGAGACAATGTGTAATGAACTGACCACAAACCCCATTCCCCATCCCCCTGTGCCGCTGGAGAGAAGGAGGTGGAGAAAACTAGGAGTAAAATTAAGCCCAGGAAGAAGGGAGAGGTGAGGGGAAAGTGTTTATAAGATTTGGTTTTATTTCTCATTATCCTACTCTGTTTTGATTGGTTATGCATTACATTTATTTTACTGTGTTGAGTCTGTTTTGCCTGTGACAGTAATTGGTGAGTGATCTCTCCCTGTCCTTATCTCAACCCACAAGCCTTTCATTATATTTTCTCTCCGCCGACCAACTGAGGAGGGCAGTGACAGAGCAGCTTTGGTGGACCTAGCATCCAGCAGGGGTCAACTCGCCACAGTTTGCAAAAAAGAAAGAGGCTGAGGCAAGACAAAAAGATCTATTTACCTCAGCCTACAATGATGCAGTACAGGCAAAAAAGGATTAGGGAAATTTCTTCTCCCCTCCTCTACAAACACAGTAGACAAATGATGCTTAAAATCTTTTCAAAAAGGCAAAATACAAAGAAAGAAAGAGAAACCTAATTAAAGTTTAGGCAATGAAGCTCAAATTAACATCCAACTAAGAATGACATCAGGTCACAATGGAGGTGATCACACCATAGTTCTATCAGCTGCTCAAGCACTGCTGGCAAGGCAGAGGGTTTCCCCTCCTCAGGCAGGGGCCTCACTGCTCATCTCACCTCACACCGCTGCTGCCTTTGCACCACCACCAGCATTTGCACAGCCATAGACTGAACTGGACTTCTCACCAACCCAAGTTACAGCTCACCAACCAATAATAAAGGAATAAACCACACTGTAGTACTAACTCAGCTCAGATCCCACTGGAATGCTTTGGCAGTGACAGTGAAGGCAAAAGGAGCAACAGACCACGTCTTGGTTGAATGAGGAGCTTCCCTAGCACAGAAAAAGAGGAAGTTTCCCCCCTCCACTCCCTTTATATAAGGGAAGTTTGTCTTGGGGAACTCAAAAAATATTAATAGCTCAGAATCAGCAGATATTTCATTTACACATCACTACTAAAGCAAGGCATAAGTAGAAAAGTCTCAATAGTATGCTTCATTACTGTGCAACACCTTGGTATTATTCTTCTCAGAGAAAATGATGCACTTGTACACATTATAGCAAGGTCCAACAACTTTTTAAAAAGTTAAAATCCCATGTAATTAAGAAATTGTAGTGTTAATGGACACTGCTCTTTACTGGTGCTGTCTGTCTCTATGCTTCAATTCAAGGACTTTAACTAGCAAAGTTGCTTTAAAATTTATAGAAGCAAACATTTAACTACTCAGTTTTTCAAAATGCAGAACAACAACTCACTAGTTGAGTATAAGAGGGGGACAGTTAATAGAGTCTTCACTGCCAGTTCAGTATCTCAAACTTGTAGCATCAGTTTCACTGAGGTATAGTTCACGTCAAGATTTAATTAAAAAAAAAAAGGAGGGGGGAGCTATTTTAAATGTTGCGATTTTTTACAGTGTTGTAGAAAAGAAAGCATGGATAAACTTTCCAAAGACATACTCTGAAAAACTTCGTAAAGATAAAAGCTAACCTTGATGGGATTAGATATAGGGAATACCTCAAACAATACAACAGTAAATTATAATTGCTTCCATAGAGCTAGCTTGCAGAACAACAGTGACAGCATTCGTGCATCATGTAGTTAATTTAAGTTTCTTTTATCAAAACAAAAGCATAAATATTCTACTGTATCTCTGTTGGCTCCCATCCAAACAGTTGCATAAAGATGCCCCAACTTCTGACTCATGCAACACTATTTGCAAGAAACCAGGACACTTAATAAAGCAAATAGTAGGAAGAAAACCCACACCTCACCCAAAAATATTTCAGTGAAAAATGTTACTTTCCTGGGATACATACCTATAGCTGCATGAAAGTGAGACAAAGCATCTGCTAGCTGTCCAGCAGCCAATAACTTCTTTCCCATTTCAAGTTGTTTTTCCACTTCTGCATTTATACCACATTCAGCTCCTTAAAAAAAAAAAAAAAAAAAAGATGAAGGTTTTGAATGACCAGTTTGATTATACCAAGAGGATACAGTGATAATACAATACAAACTATTACAGATAGAGGCAAGTCACATGTTCCCATAGTAAAACCTGCAGTCTAAACCACACAACATGTTTTCCCTGTCCCAAACAGGATGTCAAAGTAAACAAACACTGTAAAGCACTGTGATGTGAGAAGGTACCAATTACAAATTTCTGTTCCTGTCTATACCTTCAGTAACATACTCCTGCACATCAAGCTCTGTACATCAATTCTAACAACAGTTTGACAAAATACATTTCCACGTGGGCTTTCAATTTCAAAAGAATCCGAAAAGACACTCATAATGCACACACAGAACATAAAAAAGGCTTTAAGTTCAATTTCATGATCTATCAATAACTTAGGATCCAACTGAGAACTGTAAGCCACTGCAAGGTGGCTTCTCATCTACTGCACTTCTGTCTCAGCTTTATCATTTCCAAGGCACACTGTTTCCAGAGCACAATTTTTGATATAAACAATTAAAATTCTCACTCCCTTCTCATTTAAGTGGTAGCAAGAAAATCATATTAAAGTGGTATGCTTTTGAAGTGCCAATTTTAGTTTAAAGCTACTAAATTGCTGCTGCTCAACCAACAGGGAAAGACTATTGTTGAGAAGCAATGAGTTGCTAAGTGCAAGTACATGCTGTACACACATCAATTCAGAGACAGAGGTTTTTCATTTGTACTGCTTCCAGCACTCTTCAAATCAGGACAGAATTTCACAACAACTTACTAGTTTACGACTATTAAAACTTTCACACTATAAACAGTTTTCTTTTACTAAGAGCATACCCTATGCATAAATTTAAACAAGGTAATATATTAAAATCCTGAATAAATACATTACATTAGAAAACAATGAACTACAATTACTTGGAACCCATTTCTTTCACTCAGGTTTTATATCGATCTAATTCAGATAGGCACTTGAATTCATCTTTAATATGAAAATACAGCAGCACTTGGAAGTAGTTTCCTACAGTCTGAATAAAAATGTTAGACTACACAGACTGAAGGAGAGTATATTAAAACTTCTCACACTGAGAGGTGATAAAAACCAAACTATTTGTAATGAAAGAACAATAATTTCTGATCACCAAGTCATCAAGACTTTAGAACTCTGAGCTCTCAGCACCTAGAATGTTAATTTAATTTTCCTTTCCTACTCATTAATACAGTTCATAATTCTTTTAATTCTACATTAAAAGAAAATCATTGAGTCATCTATACTAAAATGAACAAAATGTCCCCATATCCACTGGAAAAAGCTCTATCTTTTGATAACAGTTCAGCAAACTGGATTCAAGGGTTTCAATTCAATTATTTGCTTTAGAAAAATGACAGCAAACAAATTCCTTTTTTTTAATTAATGGAAATTATAAGCACTAAATTTCAAGCACTTTTTTTTTGTTTATACAGATTAAGTTAAAGTAATTACTTATCATATAGCCAATTTGGTGATCTTATTAAATGATGCATTTTAAAATCCATTCTAGGCATATATAGCTCTGAATAGAATATAAATAGCTCCACCGGCAGTGGAGATGTATTTCTTGACAGTGATTTTTTACACACACAGCATTCTACTTCAAGGTAGTTTTTATGTGAACATCCAATTTTCAGAAAAATGGACATTCCTCTGCCATTTTGCTTCTTCTTTACCTTAAAGCTTTGATCACTGAGTAGTCCAGTGTTCTCTAAAATGATAAAACAAGCATTGCAGAGGAAAAAACCCAAAACCAACGAACAAAAAAACCAAGGTGCGGAAACCACCACAAATTTCCTTGGCTCTGGAAGTACACTGGCAACAAACCAGATATCAAACCATAAACAGACTGAAGTATTTAACATGAGCTAAAACAAAGAAGCAAAAAATTCTCAAGCTTCATCCCTCCCATCACACCCCACAAATGATTATCTGAAATCTTTCAAAACTTGTCACTTTGGAGTGCTATCCTAGAAGCCGGCTGTAAATTCCTCTTTGATGAACCTTCCATCCACCTAAATATGACATTCAATTCTCAGAGTCTCAGGCATGCGAAGGAGTGTCCTTGTTCCAAATTTAGTCACATCAGGATAGCTCCAAGAATAGATTTTCCACAATTAAAATGTACCTATACTATTCAGTGTCTTTCATACATGTTACATTTAGTACAGTTCTGCAGTTACATAATACTTGAGGCTGGAGAGCCACCTTTTTCCTTGGTAACACTGAAGATAATAAATCAAGGAATTGGGAAAAGTGACCATTAATAGTAAACAGGTAAGAAAAGCAGGAGCAACGTGGATAGAGAAATGAGGCAAAGCGTAAAGGACTGCAGGTTTCCCGCAGAGCAAGACTAGACATACATTAAAACTTGGCTCTACAAGTTGCTAAACATCATAAATTGATGAGGAAGTCTCCAGCAGGAGCCTATACAGTCAGTGTAACCCTGATGAAAAGTGACATTTACTACAACTACTCAGGAACACTGCACACTGAGCTGATAGTTGGGCTGTTTATTCATATAAATATATTGCTTATTCATTTTCTGGCTGTAGGCAAACAATTGCTCTAAATACACCACCCCACAGTAGGTACCTGAAAACTGTTAACGGAGGTTACACAGAACTTGAGTCCTTAGACTCCTGTGCCTATTTGGGTACCTATTCACCTTTGGTCTAGGAATGAACATAAAGACTCAAGTTTAACCAGAGGCAAAACCAAACCAGCCTGACAGAGCTCTTTCCAACAGAGAGAGAGTCCTTAGTAAGCTGGATAGCAAGGGCCCAGCACTATGCCTGAAGCAGCTTTGTATGTTCCAGCAAGAAAAAAAACTTATGCAAGAGATACGCAAGCGTACTATTTATTTTTTTAAACTTCCAAATATTTTAATCTGAATATTATTTCTAAAGCCTAACTTATCTATTCACCAAGGACCTCAGACAATCACATGCAAGAGCCCCAGCTGTCCAGTCACGTCAGATACTCTGAACAAATTCAAAGTCTGTAGTCCTGGCACTGATGCTAGAGTGAAAGACTGGAAATAAAAAAAAAAAACACACACCACAGAAACCCAAAACCAAACAGAACCACTATCAACAAAAACCCCAAACTACTCACAGATAAGAATTAGTACCAGTCCTTGCAATTCCAAAGCAATCTGTCAGAAGGCATTGGAAAAATAAGCAGGTGCAGCTAACCTGTTTTTCCAGTTAAATACACTCACTTCAAATAAATTGTAACTTCCTGGTAGGATTTTGTTTTACTAGAATAACTGGTGCTAATATGTGGGTACTTAAGCATATAAACTTCAACTATATCCTCACATAATCTGTCACATCTGCAGTGTAAAAAGCTTAAGAAAGCCCTCCAACTTGAAAACAGTTCAAGATTTTACATTTGCCTAGACGCTCTTCTTTGTCCCCTGCAGAATTTCCACCTAGTTTTTTTGTTTGGTTGTTTTTAAGTCTTGTCCCCAAGCCGGGTAATGGGACTATGAAAATAACAGTCGGAACTAATTCTGTGTATCAGAAACAGAATGGTTTCAGAGACAGAGGAGAAACATGCATGTCACTAATCTTAATTACAATGATCTCTTTTTCTTTTTTTTTAGGCATAAAAGATCTTGAAGATTTCTTTGTCATGTGAGTGAGAGATCCTGCTTCTGGGGCGTTTTTTGACCAGAATGACCATGTTTAGCGTAGCAAGTCTTAAGTTTGCTGTTATTTTTAAACAGGTTTGGGCTTTGCTTTTATGTGTGCTTTCAAGCGTTTTTCAAGGACAAGACTGAAGTAAGAAGTGAACAAGCACCCACAGTTTCAGGAGCAGTACAAAAAGGTTCACAAGGAGTCTCAGAGCATCCAACTGAGCCGTGTCTAACTTCCACCCATTAAGTTTTTACTTCCTCCATTTGAAAAGAAAGTTGGTAAATACAGCCAAGACTGGCAACCCAAAAAGCCAACCCTGACCTCCTCAAGTAGCCTTTGCTACTTCGGGTGAAGAAAAAAACAACCTCCCAAACTCAAGACAGAAACATACAGTGTGGGGAGTGCGGGTGAGAGAAACAAGGCTGGCAGTCTGACAAGGAACTGAGCTCTCTATGCTTAAATCCCGTTTCTTCTTCTCCTTATTACATTTCCTTTCTTTTTACTACTGGGAGGGGGAGGAATTTCCTCCTCAGTCACCTCTTTTTGTTACACTTAGTGTGGACAAACAGCCATGAAGGATGAATTTCCCCAAGAGGTGATTTATGTCAACTGGAAGCTTATTCAGCACAAGTTGGGGTACTTGAAGAGGAGGAATTCAGGAAACACAACAGTAAGGGCTGAGCTGCTCTGTCACACCAGCAAGTCTTCAAAAAACCTATTTACTGAACTCATTTATGAGCCAGATACAAATTAGTGTATCTTACAGTTGGTATCTATAAATAAAGTTAATACAGGCCAGCTGTTGCACTGATTAATGAATTTGAACGCACAAGGCAGACTTTATTATCAAGACAGCAAGATGCAAATTTAAGTGTGAATATGAACACCTCTGAGTTCAAAGAACAGTAATATTGGGGAGAAAAAAAATCCTGACAAATTATGTAACGCCCCTAAATACATACTCCGGAAGATTAACTCATGAACTAAGAGGTAAGTTGTGCAAATGAATCCAGAACCATCATTTTTCCTTCTATTACTGTGCATATTTATAAAATGAAGTTAAGAAAATACTCCCCAAATTAGGTAATGTGACCTTGGTAATTCCACATAGCCCTTAAAACATAGACTTGAAAATAGCCTGGCAACCCCAAATAAAGAATCCTCAGCAGAAACATCACACTCACAATCTTGGAGGGGGGGGAGCTGGAGGGGAGTATACTTTGCCTACCATTATTATTTTTCCTCTAACACTACCAGAATATACATCCAAAAAAGCAATTTAACATCACGGTATGTAGTTTTATACTACAGATCATCTCTGCCACAGTACTTTCCGCTGCCACTTGGCGAGCTTAAGTATTCGTTAGTTCAGTATGTCAGCTCGAGCCCAGGTCAATCTTAAGTCTATGTATTTATTCCGACTATATTTACGGCTTCAGTTCCACTTCAATCTGCCACCGGCAGCGGAAGGACGCTCCTCAGGTAAAACCCTGCCTATGCGCGCAACTGTATAACCAAGTTACTCACTGAGCAGGAGCCTGTGAATGTAAGTGCGACTCCGCAGCTGGTGTAGTCTGAGAGCAAAGAGGCCACACAGAGTGCGGACAGCCTTCTCTGGTGAACTTTAAATACTAACGGAGGGGGGGAAAACCCAACAACAAAAACATAAACAAGTGTCACATACCTGCCAAAATCCTCAGGAATTTGCAGGTCTGGCGTTAACAACGGCTGTGGAGGAAGAGGACCCCTGAAAGCACCTCTGAACTTGGCAGCCGTGCAGAAGTGAGAAACTCAAGGCCAGTACGGAACTGGCCAGTGCTCTCACACGGCTGCACTCGAAGACACCACGACAACTTCAAGACCTCACCGTAGCTGGCACCCTACCAGCCGCCCAAGGAAAACGACACACACATGGAGCTACCTCCAACGACACCGCCGCGAATTCAGGTCAAACCAAACAGGTTACAAGCCTTACACACCCTTCGCAACAGCCCTGACGAAGTGGCAGTTCCGTACCTCCTCCCTTCTCACACCCCTTTCAGAAACATTCCCCACACACACTCCAGGCCGGCCCGCGGGGGCTGCCCCGTCGCCATGGCCGCGGCGGCCCCTGGGCCTCTCCCCGGCCCGGCCAGCCCC
>VWZZ01002391.1:22121-77293 GCA_013399095.1 Psophia crepitans | reverse complement strand
CGCCGAGGGCCCCGCTGCCGGGCCTGGGCCTGGCCTGCGGGCACAGCCGGGGTGAAACGCTACTTTTCCCCTGTGCCACCCACCCCGGTGGGAAGGGGTGTCCGGGGGAGCAGGCCGTCTCCGCGTCCCACGACCCTCGAGTTACAGCAGTGCCACCCTTACCCGTGGGTGGGTGACAGCCCTAATTTCTGCGGGAGCACAGCTCCAAGAATGGAGTAAATCTGACGAAAAAGGAAGAAAAAAAAAGTGATGGAAACACATACGGGCTGAGATTGCTATTTTTGATCACTTTTTTTGTATGCTTTTCTGCCTCCATTGCAATACCCAGGCAGCTTGTGCCCCCCTCAACTGAGTGATGCACCATTACCAGGTCATACTCGGTTAAAGCAGGTTTAGTTGGAGCTGCATGAAACTCCATGTGGGTATTCCAGACTAAATACATCAGTCGAAGAAAATAAGCATATCCGTGGGTTTAGTTTAACTTTACTGGCTTTAAATAATGGTTTTTTTATTAAACCTGTGCGTCAGTGAATTGAAGGCTCTTACTGCGTATCTGCTTTTTAGGCTGGTGCTCGACACGCAGATTTGTAGTTTACAAAATTCATGTGTTTTCTATGTGAAGAAATTTCTCCTATGTTAGAGCAGATCTTTGGGAGATAGATTTAATTATGTACAACTTAGCAATTCCTTTGACTAGGAGAAGTATCCAAATAAAAGTTTTCAATATGTTTTAAGAAATTTGAGGCATGGACATTTTGGACAGTAGTCAGTATTTGAGCATTTTTAAAAAATCTAGCTGCTTGCAAATGAAAGTGTATTTATACACTAAATGAAAGTGAGTCTGCAGTATATTATAAATAGCTCTGAAAGAGATTAGTGGTATATTTTAATACTTTAGGAGTCAGAGCAGTGCAGAGTTCAGTGATAAACCAGGCAGATCTGTATTTGATATATATATGAATGTTAAATAAATTTCTTTGAAGGTAGCAATTGCTGGAGGCCCTCTTCATAGAAAGTGAGGGGGTAAAAACGTCACCCTTGCAGGAGAAGACTGCAGTGTTACAAACGCCGCACAGTATTTTTCTAAAGTAAAAGGGACCTGGGGCATTGACCAACATCTGGCTGACCATGAGCCAGCAGTGTGCCCAGGTGGCCAAGAAGGCCAACGGCATCCTGGCTTGTATCAGTAATAGGGTGGCCAGCAGGAGTGATCGTCCCCCCATACTCGGCTCTGGTGAGGCCACACCTCGAGTACTGTGTCCAGTTTTGGGCCCCTCGCTACAAGAAGGGCATTGAGGCCCTGGAGCATGTCCAGAGAAGGGCAACGAAACTGGTGAAGGGTCTGGAGCACCAGTCTTATGACGAGCGGCTGAGGCAACCGGGGTTATTTAGCCTGGAGGAGGCTGAGGGGAGACCTTACGACAACAAAAAGGTTGTCAATCATTGGAACAGGCTGCGGAGGGAAGGGGTTGAGTCAACATCCCTGGGGGTATTTAAAAGATGCGTAAATGTGGTGCTTAGGGACATGATGTAGTGGTGGACTTGGCAGTGTGATGTTAATGGTTGGACTTGATCTTAAAGGTCTTTGCCAGCCTAAATGATTCTGTGATTCTGTGGGGGGCAAGAGTTTGAAGCAACTGAGCAGGAGCAGGGAAATGGGACACACTGAGCTGAGGACTACTGGGGATTGTGGTGAGACAGGGAGACGGGCATCAGTTGTTGGTTGCCTTCTGGAAAAGTATTTGGGCATGCATGGTGAAGTAGGCAATGCACGAGGCCATGAGGTGCTTCACGGATATGAAGTGTTTGGGATCAGTCAAGTGAGGCAGGAATGACATGATCAGGTTGTAGGGTTATATGGTTGTAAGAGGTGGTCTGGTGTGTGGTGATACTAAGTGCAGGTGTGTTGGTGTGATGAGTGAGGAGAGCATCCGGAAGCAGCGTGCGAAGGGTGTGTGACTGTTAGGGTGAGGAAGGCGTGTGAAGGCACCTGGCAGGAGGTTGATGTGCAGGTGTTGGGGGGTATGGAGTGGCACTGCAGAGATGGTATGGAGCTACCAGCTGAGGCACTTGAGGGCATGTGAAGCCCATGTACAAAGGAACGGCATATGCACCATATGCTGATGGTGGGGAGGTGGCAGGTGTCACCATATCTAGGAGGTGAGTAGGTGGGGCTGGAGAAGGACATCAAACAGCACACAGGGGTAGAGCAGTCGCGATAGAGTGAGAAGGGTTTGTGAGTCAGGAGCAGCGTGGGGGAGAGATGGGGTGGTGGGTGGGAAGGCACGTTAGTGCCGAGAAGTGAAATGGGTCTGTAGCCTGCCACGTATGGACTTGTGGGGTGAAGTGAGGGGAACGTGCAGAGGGAAAACGCGCTGCGTCGCTGTGGTAAGGACCCGTGTGTGTGACAGTGTAGCTGAGGATGTGTTTGTAGGTGTGAGTAACGTGGGAGGATAGCGAAGGATTTACCGGTACAAGCGTACGGTGTCCGTGGAGCCGAATCCCCGCAGTGGGACACGGGTGCCAAGTGCCTGGGCGGCGTGGCCGCGGCCATCCCGCCGCCTGTCCCGNCTGCCATAGCGACGCGGAGGACGCCGGCGCCGAGCGGAGCCCGAGGGACGGAGCCCGGACATGGTGAGCGCGGGGCCGGGCGGGCGGTGGGGTGGCGCAGGTGCCGGCCCGGGCTGAGCTGTGTCTTTCTCCCGCAGCCCTTCACCGAGCGCGCCTACTACCCGCCGGCGGCGGGGGGAGCCGGGGCCGGCGCGGGACCGGCGCCGTTTCCCGCCTTCCAGTTCCGTGGCCGCCATGAGGGCCCGGACTGGCGGCGGCTGAGCGCCGTGGACGTGGGCCGGGTATCGCGGGAGGGGGACGTGGCGGTCCTGCAGGAGCACCTGGAGCACGTCACCTTCTGCAGCGCGGAGCGGGAGCGCTGCCCCCACTGCCAGGGCCCCGCCGACCCGCTGCTGCTGAAGCTGCTGCGCCTGGCCCAGCTGTGCACGGAGTACCTGCTGCACTCCCAGGAGTACCTCAGCGCCCAGCTCGGCAGCCTGGAGGAGACCCTGCGGGCAGCCCAGGCCCAGCGCGACCAGCTGGCCAAGGAGGTGGCCCACCACTTGCAGGAGATCAAGGGGCTCAAGGAAGAGTGCCGCCGGAGGAAGAAGATGATCAGCACCCAGCAGATGATGCTGGAGGCCCGAGCCAGCTACCACCAGGTGAGAGGTCCTGGTGGCCTGGTCACTGACACCTTGCCAGCTCTGAGCCTGCCAGGGATGGGTGATAGAGCACCCCTGGTCAGCCAGGGCACAGTCACTTGCTGGGCGAGAGGCTGGAGCTGCAGGGACCAGTGACCCTGCAAAAAGGGAGTGCATTGCTTGCAGGTGCTTCACTTTCATCTGTGTTTCACAAACATTTGGGAGTGTTACATCATCTTTAACAAATGTACTTTTTACTAACAAGTGCTCTTTATTCTTGGATTTGCTTTTGATGCATCTGAAGGGTCAGATACACACACGTACAAAACCTGTGATAAACATGTTACTAATTTCTGTTGCTGTCTCTCCTTGCCTATCAGCTACATGGTCAGAAAACAACACAGGGCAAGTACATCAGAACTGGTGCTAAGCAGTAAGCTACCTGCCTGTGAGTTGCCACTTTCCTGCAGTAGCATTCTTCAGGCACAAAGTTTCTACTTGTGTATATGACTCAGAAGTGACTCAGGATGATGGTAAAGAGTCCCAGTGAAATAGCTCATCCCTAACTCCACAACAATCTGTTCCTTCCTATGAGCCTTAGTACACTGCTGTTCTGACTCTCTTGTGTCATGGCACTCTGGGTTTTTATTGTGAGGGGTTTTTAATGTTCTGGGTGTAAAAGTTCGATTTAAAGATTTTTCAGATTTAGCATTTTTCAGCAGGTTTCAGGAATGCAGATTGCAGCTTCAAACGTAGTCTGAAGGCTAGAGAGTATACTGCGTGCAGACTTGGCACAATTTCAGGCTACTTCTTTGTGTCTGTATTTTTAAAGTTACAGTTTGCTCTTTATTTTTTATTCTTGGGATGCTAGCAGTCCTGATTATTGAAATTATTGTAATTATTGTTAATCATGGAGTAGTTGCGGTATAGAACTAATACAAGTTTTCTTACAGTATGCACAATTTTATCCCACAGTATAATACCAATTTCAGCAGGCTGGTAAAGTTTAATTTTATAAGACATCAGCTAAGTTGACTCAAGTGTTTCTGTAAGGAAGAAGATACCTTATGGCCCAAGAGCAGAGCTGTACGTATGGTAGACTTCATGGGAACCTTGTCTCAATGCATTCGAGTGTTAGTCTTAGGACAAGCTGCTGATGTGGTATCATTTTAAAGGGCCTTTATGCAACTTACAGGGTAGTTTGTCTGTCCTGTGTAGCAAAAGAAAACTGGTTGCATGCATCATTTTATGTGTAAATGTAAATAATTTTCATACTGTGATTGCTAGCTAAATATTACCAAGTTTTCATGAAATATTCATAGAATACAACTGTCTCATTGGAAGCTGAAGAACGTGGTAGTGAACTTGTCTCATCACTAATCTTCTTTTCAGCGGCATTTACACTAAAGCAGAGACAGAAAACTATTTCCGTCTTTAATTTCATATAATGTCTGCCCTCCCTCTTTTTTTTATTCTCTGTTAGTAAATTCTTGTCTCTAGAAGTTATTTAGGTTCATGTGGGAAAAGTGAGTTGGGAGAGTGACATTGAACAATTCCTGCCGTTCCTGCAGTATTTTCAGCATTCTGAGTGTGAATACCAGAGATAAATTGAACTCTTCCTAATGTTTATAAATGCAGGATAGCAGTGTGATCAGTGAACAACACTTAGGTGTTGTTTATCTGTGCCATGATCTTGGCTGACCTGCAATGCCACAATAGAGGTTTTGCTGGTGTTCCTGAGAGGGTCGTTCAGATTTCATCCCCTTAGAGTCTTGGCTGTTTTGCAAACAAGTCTGTAAATTGTTACTTGCCCTTTGTAGTGGAGGGACACTTTATATCTGATGTAACCCTGCTTCGGAATTCATGTTTATTGCTTTTAATCCACCACCAGTGTAAGTTCAGCCATGAAATACTACTGTAAAATGGTACTGGTACCTACACGTCATAAATTTGAGACTGGTTGGTTAATACCTTCAACTGAGTCATATAAATTTAATTTTAAATAATAATTTTTCATTTTTTTGATACTTTGTTCAGAAATCTCATATTCTCATGCACAGTGGAGTCATAAAGCACGCGTTGTGTCTAACACTATGGAAAGTAATTGCAAGAATAGCGTACCATAATTCAAAACCTAAATATTCCCTGTGTTAATCCTGTCTCCTGCAGTAAGAGCTTTCTTTCACTACCAGCAAGTCAAACTGACATGAAGTTTGTGCTTGAATGGATAACATTATTTCACAGCCAATTTCATTCCATAAATCATGTGCAATCTGTTACACTGTAAGCTCCCTCTTGGCTGGCAGCAACCCTTTGCTACCATACTATATCTCTTTACTTTGGGGTTTTTTTAGCTGTTTTTAGTATTTGTCCAACACAATTTGTCTTAATAATTCATGGCTTTAGTGTTTGCTGAAAGGTATTTATATTTAATAGGATACCTGACTATTGGTGGCAGTATTTTAAATATTAGATGAAATCTGGGAATTTGACTATGGTGACACGATCTTGAATCTGCTAAGTCAGTCTCTGACAGTCATACCACACTGATAAGGAAAAAGGACTCAGCTGAGTATGTATGGTTTGTTAAAATATATTTATTTGAAAAAAAAAAGTATAAAGAAGAGATAACAAGCAACCCTACCTATAGCGATTGGGGACTTTGATCCACAGTGTTACCACTATGTTGCAAAATTTGTAGCTTCTGTCTTTGTGATACTCATCTGTTTTTAGTATTCTGAACATTAGTGCGATGTACTTTGAAGGTGAACAAGAAAAATCTTTTAAAATAGATAGGATCCAAGTTTGACTTAGAATATGACTTAAAATTCAAAACTAATAAGTAAATTATAGGAACAGTAATTGAAACAGCTTTATGCTTCAGAAGGGTGCTACGTAGCACACTATTGTGTGTACCTTTTCTTGTGGACTGGTACCTTATTTTGGCTGAAACGTCTGACATTTTTACATATCTCTGGTCCTTCTAGTATTGTCATCTTACACTTCACTTATTCAGTCCCATCTTCGCTGTTTTTTCCAACTGCTGTGAATACCTGAGCTATTAGCTGGCTGGCGTCAGTGTGTGTTTTGCTGAATGGTGTGTCTTTCTACTTCTCTACGTACCTATATTCATCTCTTATCTGTGATTTATGTCTGAATTTGAACTTGCTTGGTCAAGGTCTTTTTTGTTCAGAGTTTTTATAGTGCCTAGCACAGTGAGGTCCTTGCCTGTGACCATCACCACGAGACATAAAATATCACAAATAACTTTACAGAAATCGGGCAATGTGAGAATTTTAGTCATTATTCTTGTGAAATGGAATGTATTAAAGTTAACTACTTTTGATGTCTAGGCAAAATGTAATAACCTGATAAAAACCTTAACTGCTATACTTAGCAAACAGATGTTACTAATAATAACTAAGATGTTTTTATCTGTTTTTTATAGTGTCAGTTTTGTGAAAAGGCTTTTATGAACTATTCCTTTTTACAAGGTCACATGCAAAGGCGTCATCCGGAAGAATCTCAGATTGGTATGTACTTTAATGTTATAAAAAAATTTGAGATAAATAGTTGAGAAAAGTGTAAATATAGCGAGGAGTCTGTGATTTTGTGTAGCTGGGAAGAATTATTTTCACATTCCACTTTTAGGTGGCAGATACCGCTTTGCGTGAATACAAGCAGTACTGACTGACAAAATCTATTAGGCCACATTCTCTGGAAAATAATTAACAAAAGATTGTATGACATATTTTTAGTACCTTTTCAAACTAGCATTCCCACCAAATGTTTCATTCAGTAACAGAGTTCAGAGCACAGTTTCTCTTCGGGCATGTGTATTATGAAGGTATGGGTAAAATGAAGAAGTTGCACTAAGGCAAATACATTTTGTGAATGCTCATGAATTATCAGTACAGAAATCATGCCACTCAACTGAAATCAGTCTGAATAGGATCAGACTCTCCTGAACTAAACTGACTGTAAAATGTAGTGAGAAAAAGAAACTCTCAATAATAATCTAACTTCATGTGTCTATGACAATCTTGGCTGCTATACCACAAACTTACGTACTTTTGTCTCTCTTAATTGAAAAATGTTTAGTTTGAAAAACATTACTCTCAAAGTTTGCTTCATTCATCTCTAAATTCTCTCTTCCCTGTTAGGCTGCATGCTTCTGATGTATTGCTAAGGACTAACAAGTATTGGCAAATGGCAGTGATTAGAAATGAGTTAGGAATAAAGAGCTCCTTTCTTAGGAGAAAAGGTGGGAAGAGTCTTGCGAGGTCTGAACTGTAGTTTGTCAGGCAAATAACAAAACAGAAAAAGTGAGAGGGGTCTGAGGAGGCATCGTTAACGTATTGGAAGAGGAAAGAAGCTCTTGTCCACTTTGTGCTTGATAAAAATGATAGTGGAAGGAGCTGCAGAACCAACGGAACTAATTATCATATAACAATTAGTCTGAAATGGCTGTATGAGGGAAATACTCTGTGCAGTTATTTCTGAAATAATATCCTGCATTGTGCTCAGATTCCCAGATAGTGGGCAGCCTAGTAAGTCCTGGGTAAATTGATAAAATGTTTCAATATCAAAGATTGTTATATTTACAGTGACATTCCCCCTCACTCATTCCATATAAAGAATAAGTTGTATCCCAAATGGACTCCTTACCAAAGTTATTTCAAATAAATTAAACCTAACAGAATTGAATCATTGAGGTTCACTTTGTCCTTCATACATCCTTTTTTGAGCCTGTATCACTTAGATTCCTTTGAAGTTAGATTATATAATACTTTTTCTTGTAAATACTTTATAAGCTATTTCACATGGCAGTAATACTGGTATTTTTTAATCTCTGAGGATGTTAGCAGTCCAGAGAACATATGTATTTAAAATAATCTTTGGAGGCTCATGATAGTCTATGTGAGTCACACTTCATGAAGATGTTACTGAAACACTGCAGAAGCGCATTTGCAGTAAGCGTCGTATTTCCCAAAATTACAACAAACGTTTTGAAAATTTGTGATTCTTTCAAACAGAACAGAAGAGGAAAGCAAAGACAGACAAATTGCAGGATGAGATTGATAAACTGAAGGAGCAGTTGCAGCTCACCAAGTCCCAGTTAGAGGCTGAACAGCAGGCTAATATGGTCAGATTTTCTAAGGTAATACGTAGTAAGTAATGTGAACCTTTCAAAAGAATTAGTACTTTGAACTGTGTTTACTCATTTTGTAACTGGAACAGAACAAAAATGTATCTACAGCTTGCCTGCCTGGCAGCGATGGTGCTTGGGCATTAGAGCATAACCCTCCATTACCTCCCATAATTTTGAACATCCACTTTCTCCTTACTTTCATTTTAGACATATTTTAGATACATACTTGAGACAACACCTCTGTTGGCACTAGTCAGTTCATAAGATGTGTGGCTTGTTATTGAAGCAGATAAAATTGTCTTGCTGTGGTGAAATATAAGCTATTTTTGGCATTATTATATTTTGTGATGACTACGCGTTTCTTAGGCTGACTGTTTTACGTGTGACTTTATAAACTGACTGCGATTTATTCTTTGCTGTGGAGAGCTTCACTGTCTAACAGAGGTGTAAAACAGCTCAAGGAAGAGAGACTGAGAAGAAACAAAGCAATCTAGAACTTGTATGTTAGTCTTTAAATCTTTAGGATTTGGCTGACAGGAGAGCCAAAGCAGAAAGAAGTCTTAGCTACTACTGTGTAAATAAAAAGACCTTAAAACAGAATGGCTTTCTAAATGGCTTTCCTGGTGGAGTTTGAGGACCTTCAAACATAAAACCAACCATTATATTTGGAAAAAACCCACTACATTTTGAATTTAAAGGGAATAGTGGCTATAATGAATTACTTTATTCCTGGTTTTCAGAGGAAAAGCTCATCTTCTGTAAAACATGCAATGTTTCTCAGAACACAGCTTCAGACTCTCCTTTCTTCCATCCTCTTGTTCCCTTTTCTTGGGACCATTCAGCTTCCTGTTTTTTTGGGTTTTTTTTCCATTTTCAAAAGTAATGAATGACCAAATGAAGAGCGTGGGTAGAATTTCACTTTGGTGTGCAAGACTATCAGAATAACGGGTCTTGGCCCTGTGTGGACATCTGCTAGGTATTCTGCTCATTTATTCTGTTCCTCACTTTTGAGAGGTACATCTATAACATATTTCTCCTGCCCCTGAAGCATTGTTTTTCTTACGAGGTGGAACTTGGAGTATTCATAACAGTGCAGCGTAGACTTTTTCGGTGCCTTAGGGGCCTATTTTGAAGTCCCTTGTCTTAGCTGAGACTCCTAACTACAAGCGGACTGCCTGAAATGTCCTGAAGCTACAGCCTGCAGTCTTACACAACAAGAAGCGTTCAAAGCTTCTGTGTTTTTCTGGGATGTCAGGGAAGATAGAAATGTGAAGGGTGACTAGGTGCAGTTTGTCTGCCATGACTGACATCCACTGTCAATCCAGGTATCACATTGTTGTCTTTTGATTGAAAGATCTCAATTCTTGGTCCCTTCTGCTCCTTTGAGGTGAAAGGATACAGAAGATCCTGTTCTTCATAACTGTACAATGATTGCTGTTAGAGAACAAATTTAGAGTGAATGTTGTGACGGAAAGATGTAGGGTTGCTTAAAAAGTGTGTATGTTCTGGACAGTGAAATGCAGAACTTTGAGCAAGTTGAGGACTACACAAAAATGAGTGACTAGGTAATGGAATGATAAAAGTAATTTAACAGATAAAGTGGGGTAAATGTATATTAGTTACATTACATGGAGCCAGGCACTTCTCGGCCACACTAAGAGATAGGACAAGGGGCAATAGGTGCAAATTGAAGCATCGGAGGTTCTGGGTTAACGTAAGGAAAAACTTTTTCACCGTGAGGGTGACAGAGCACTGGCACAGGCTGCCCAGAGAGGTTGTGGAGTCTCCTTCTCTGGAGACATTCAAAACCCGACTCGACGTGTTCCTGAGTGATGTGCTCTAGGTGGCCCTGCCTTGGCAGGGGAGGTTGGACTAGATCTTTCGAGGTCCCTTCCAACCCTTGTGATTCTGTGATTCTGTGATATATGGTGAAAAGTAATTCTAGCTTCATCCACAAAATGATGGGTTCTGAGCTGAGTGTTATTACTGAAGGGCAAGGTCTTCAGGTTGTGATACAAAGTTCCAGGGAAATGTCAGCCCAGTGGTTAGTAGTAGCCAGCAAAGAAGATCAAGTATTACAAATTATTCTGAAAAGTCCCTGTGCAAGCCTCAATCCTGTATGTAGGTCTACTCCATCTCAAAAAGGATGTGATAGAATTATAAAAGTTACGGATATGGGCTACAAGGATGATCTGTCTGTGTTTACAATGACTGAGCACGCTAAGAATCAGTTGTCATTCTGAAAAAGAGGCAACAGCTTGGTGGGGATGGAGGATGAGATACTGATGTCTGTGAAGTCATGAGTTCCACAGAGTGAATAGGTATCAATCATTCACTCTCTTTTCCAGTTCAGGACCTAGCATCCATCTAATGAATGTAGCAGGAGCCAGATTCAAACAAACAAACAAAAAAAACCGTACTTGGCTATTCATGCAACTTGCAGTAGACCTGTAGAGCTCATTGGCAAAAGGTGCTGCAGTTGCTAAAAGCTGACGCAGCCGCAAGGGACAACTGCAAAAGTTGTATGAGAAGAAATGTGTCAAAGGTTACTAAGTTTACAGAATTATCAAGCTGAGGAAATCATCTCAGCTGAAAGCAATTGACAACTTGGAGACTATTACGGAGAATGCGCACTTGTGCTTGCGCTGGTATTATCCTTTCCCACCTATACGCTTATGGTCTCTGAGGAAGAGGGTGCTGAACTGAGTGGATCATTGATATGACCAAGTAAGGTCATTCATGTGTTGTTCAATGAAAAAAAAAAACAAAACCTACCAAAACTTCTTGAAGAGCACTTGTTTTGCTAGCAAAATGTATAGTTTGCTACCCCAGAATTCTTCAGAAACTGATGTTTTTTGATGTCATAATGTTGCCCATTGAAAGTGACTGCTTCCCACACATATTTTGGTTGCTTGAATTAGTATTTTGTGTAGGGAAAATATCAAATAATGCTTTAAAAATAATTTCAGGAATGTGAACAGCAAAAATCAAAAGAAGAAGAAATTCTACAATCATTTCATAAGTGGAAGGAGGAGGAAAAAGAGAAATTGGCTGATGAAATAGAAAAAGTGAAAGAAATGTTTATGAAAGAGCTTAAAGAGTTATCTTCAAGAAATTCAACATTAGAAAATGTAAGTGATATAAATTTTCCAGCATTTTAAGGCATGAGTCCCTTATAGTAGATGGTAGTGAACTTCACATTTGAAAGGTCTTCTTACAAAATTTAATAATGGCTAAATGATAGTCGTAATTGTATCTTTGTGTACTAGCACTTTATTAACATAATTTCAGTTCATTTTTTTAAATAGTGTTGTTTTGGATGGATTAATTATGCCTTCAGCAACTATGTAAATTTTTTCTTGCTCCTCAACTTTTGAGTGCCTGTTTACAGTTTAGTAAATACTATTATTAATGCTGTCTGTTAGGTATTCTTATATTAATATTCTTATAACTAGTATGGAGGGGACTAGCCTCTGCATTATAGTCCTGACAGCATGTGTTTGCAATACATGTTTTGGAAATGCTTTCCAGTGTTTTGACTAGAAAAAGGATTGTAAAAATATAGGTGGATCAGAAAACAAATACGCACGGCTTTACCAGAGCAGCTTATATTTTGTAGCAGCTAGTTCCTGTGTATATTTGCAAGGTATATTTATTTTAGATTTATCTATTAATAATTACATGAAATTTGATAAATGCTGAACTCTTAAGAAATGTGAGAAGTGTCTGATGCAATCTCTTTGTAGTTATGTTTAAAGTACTTTTTTATTAAATGACAGTTTTATAAAACAAAATCTGTATACATATTCGGGTCTTCATTCCCCCCCGCCTTTTAGCAACTGTTAGAATTACAGAAGTCCAGCATGCAACAAAAATCCAATTTAGGGACGTTGAAAGACAGCCAAGACTTCACAGAAGAGAAACCTCAGAGTCCTCAGGATTATCACGATGTGGTCAAACTTCTTGAAAAACAGGTAACGCATTAACTTACTGTATTGCCTTTGACAGACTACTTGTGTTATTTTCATTTTTGTACGTCTCTGAGTAGATTTTACATACAAAAGTAGAATTCTCATCCTTCTCAACGTCTAAAATAACAATTTTTAAAGATTTACTACTATTTAGTACAATCTCTGTAATGGAAATCAAGGAATTATTTCCCTTATCCTTTATAAATAAATAGTGAATTATTTATTTATATTATCTTATTCTTTATTAATAAATATATACAGCTTTACCACGTATGGTTGCAGTTCAATTCCAGAAGGCTCTAATAAACCATTTATATCTGCTGATCTGTGAGGCCACTTATGGAAAAATTGAAATTTTTCGTTTTTCAAGATGAAAAAAAAAATTAAGGAACTTTCTGACAGGATTTGCCGGCCTGTGGCTTTTGAGCCATATGAAGCACTTGATCTTGTTAGGTGTAACTTCTGTACCAGAATTGAATCATCCGACCAGCANCCTCAAGGATCATCTAGTCCAACCATCCCCCCACCACCTATTACCCACTAGACCACGTTCCTAAGTACCATATCTAACCTTTCCTTAAACACCCTCAGGGATGGTGACTCCACCACCTCCCTGGGCAACCCGTTCCAATACCCGATCACCCTTTCAGAGAAGAATTTTCTCCTCATCTCCAACCTGAACCTTCCCTGGCGCAAATCTGTTGGACAATCCAAAGTTCCACCTATAGGAAAGATGGAGTTAGGAAGGGTCACAGAGGTCAAGGTCATTGCATTGCTCTGAGACTCACCTGCATGTCTGGGTGGTTCCTATTAAAAAAAAACAACTTGTGAAGCCTTTGGAAATAGCCAAAAATCGTTTTACTCTTTCTTGAGACACACATTATATATTCTGTGGTTCTTGGGATGTGAAGGTCTTCATATACTGCTAGTATCATCCACAAGTTTGCTCATTTCTGCTCAAAGATGTGGAAAACTTACGAAGTTTTACTTCATGTGTTTGATTTTTTAAAAAAAAATTTCACTCTAAATCATATATTAATACTGGGTTTTATTGTCATTACATTAAACACATTGTTATTGAGTGCTTGAAATGATGTTATTTTGGGGAACAAAACCCTGCTCTTATTACTCTTATTCTTAATACACAGAGATGTATCAAAATACATGTGTATTTCTCTCACAGTCAAATCAAGGAGCAAATACATAGGTTCCAGAGTGATAAGAAAACCACACTCAGATGTATAAAACATGCTGATTACTGTTTTAGGTCTTAACGACAGGACAACTCTAGTGTCACATCATCAATAATCTTTTCAATATTTATCCTTTATTTAGAAAAAAAAGGTGCATAGATCAAAGTAAATGGTAATGTGTTATTAACAGGAATTAATACAGATTTCCTTTATGCAGGAAAGTAAGTGGACTTCTAGAATACAAACCCTTCATCGTGACCATGAGACAGAAAAGTCCCTGGTAAGTGGCACAGCAAACGACTTAAACTAAAAGGAGATTTTTTTCTTATTTTCCTAGCCTTTCAGAAGTTCTTGGTATACTATAATGTATCTGTTGGCTTATAAGAGTGTGCCCTCTTAGAAGTATTTATTATCTCTGTTATGCCAGGATCTTGATGTTTCAGTTAAGGTCAGGGTTGAAATGGAATTTATCATTTGAGAATCTGACAGACACCTGAAACTGTATCTCTCTTTTACAACTTACAACTAACTCTGTGAGCACTGTATTTATTATACAGTGTTTTCTGCGTTATGTGGATATGCTGGAGAGTTGAGATGTAACTTGCCAACACGTTCCTTTCATCTGCCCTGCACCTTCTGCTACCATGGACCTATGGCATATGGATCGATCTTTTTTTCTCTTTTCTGTCACTTCTCTGCTGCTTTTTCTGTTGTAGCTCTCTAATGCAGAATCTGTTCAGCTTTTCCAGGAGAAAAACACCATGGCATTTTATTTTGCATCAGTTTATATATTTTACTATGCAACGCTTTATTCCTCAGATTTTTTTTATGTCTGCATTTCTTTTTAATCTCTTTCCTGCTTTGTTTCTCTTGCTTCTTTTTCTTTCATTTTTCTTTCATCTGCGTGACCATGTAAGAACTGAGCAGGTCATAGTGGTCTGACCAATGCTTCTCCTCCTCTGGCAAGAAAGCAGTGGGGAGGAACCATGGAACGTTCCCCAAAAAAGGATGTAGTTAATGATACACCCACATACAGTGCAAGAATAGAATAAGGGAGGAGTAATGTAAGTATTACTTTTGGGATGGCGCACCTAAAATGTTGTTCCCCTTCTACATCCAGAACTAATATGTTAGGTTTATCATG
Organism: Psophia crepitans; assembly: GCA_013399095.1. Taxonomy (NCBI): domain Eukaryota; kingdom Metazoa; phylum Chordata; class Aves; order Gruiformes; family Psophiidae; genus Psophia; species Psophia crepitans. The sequence goes on along the minus strand of VWZZ01002391.1, from coordinate 62,642 downwards.
CAAATTCACTTCTCATCTCCTTAAAATACCATTATTTGACATTAGAATCAGAATGGTTTGGGTTGGAAGGGACCACAAGGATCATCTAGTTCCAACCCCCGTGCCATGGGCAAGGACACCCTCCACTAGACCAGGTTGCCCAAAGCCCCATCCAACCTGGCCTTGAACTCTTCCAGGGATGGGGCAGCCACAGCTTCTCTGGGCAACCTGTTCCAGTGCCTCACCACCCTCACAGTACAGAATTTCTTCCTAGTATCTAATCTAAATTTCCCCTCTTAGTTTAAACCCATTTCCCCTTGTCCTGTCACTGCAGTCCCTAATAAACAGCCTCTCTCCAGCTTTCCTGTAGGTCCTCTTTAGGTACTGAAAGGCCGCAATTAGGTCTCCCCAGAGCCTTCTCTTCTCCAGGCTGAACAATCCCAACTCCCTCAGCCTGTCCTTGTAGGAGAGGTGCTCTGATCAGCTTTGTGGCCCTCCTCTGGACTTGCTCCAGAGAAGCATTATTTATAACCAAACTACTTTTATAGAGTAATATACTTTTTCTTGCAATGTCATTATTAGGCAATTCAGCAATGTGTTTGTATGTCTCTTTCTTTGTAATTAGATTGAGATAGTCTTCCTTATGTAACTAAAAAGTGATGCAGACACCTGTTTCATGATACATGCAAATCCCAATGAAATCACAGGAGACATGTTTTTGTTAAAAAAAAAAAGTGTTAAAAATATTTAAGCATGACAGTTGCTTTTTTGAACTTTATAGCATGAAAATATTTTTTTATTAATATGAAGTTACTGTTCTTCTGATTGCTTTCTAGCTACTGTCACAGATTGAGAAGCTTAAATCATCAGTGAGAGAAGACCTGAATAAAAATAATACCTTTTACAAGAGGAGAATAGAAGAATTGGGACAGAGGCTTCAGGAGCAGAATGATCTGATTATTACTCAGAAGAAGCAGGTCTGTTTTGTGAAGCACTCTGTGTTTCAGTGAGCATAGGATGTAGAGAAACATTTTACTAGCATTTGGTCTTTGATGTATCTCTGGTTGAATAGTTAATATTCTCGATTTGTAGTAGAATTGCTGTAGTATTTTTGTTACACTTTGGAAAGTAGGTTGATAAGAATAGATCTAGAAAAAAGACACTAGTGTAAATCAGGAAGTAAAACATAAGTTAGAAGGAAAGAATTAATAAACAAAAGTTTTTAGTAAGTTCAACGCGAAGTTAAAATATTACTTGGTCGCAGTCACCAAAGACCAAAATTTCTGCTAGTGAACAGGATTGAATCTGCCACAAAATGGTCATAATGAAATCTAGTGTTGGAAATCTGAAAGTACATGACTTTTCACACTAAAAATAAAGTATCATATTTATCACCATGTGAATAATTAATTAAATTGTTACCACAAAAGCAAGTCCCAGATTTTCTACCTGGTACGGGGTAATCCTAGTTACACGTACAAATTTGGGGACGAGAGACTGGAGATCAGCCCCATAGAAAGAAACCAGGGGGTTTGGGTTGATGGCTAGTTGGGTATGAGTCACCAGTGTTCCCTGGCAGCCAGAAGGGCCAACTGTGTCCTGGGGTGCATCCAGCACAGGGTGAGGGAGGTGATTGTCCCACTCCACACCACACTGGTGTGGCCTCACCTCAACTACTGTATCTGGTTTTGCGCACCTCAATACATGAAGGGCATAAAAACATTTCAGTGTATCCAGAAGAGGGCGATCAAGATGGTGAAAGGTCCCAAGGGCAGCACTTACACAGGAGCGACTGAGGTCACTCGGTTTGTTCAGCCTGGAAGGAGAGAAGACTGAGGGGTGACCTCATCACAGTCTACAGCTTTCTCAAGGTGTGCAGCAGAGGGGGGGTCTTGATCTCCTGTCTCTGGTGACCAGCAACAGGACACGAGGAAGTGGAATGAAGCTGCATCAGGGGAAGTTCAGACTGGACATTAGGAAAAGGTTCTTCACTGAGAGGGTGGTCGGTCACTGGAACAGGCTCCCCAGGGAAGTGGTCATGGCATCAAGCCTGTCAGAGTTCAAGGAGTGTCTGGACAGTCCCCTTAGTCATATGGAGCAGGGAGTTGGACTCGATGATTGCTATGGGTCCCTTCCAACTTGAGATCATCTATGAGTCGATGAAATTATTTGTTTGGAAATTCAGTGTTTTTTCTTAAAAATACACTTTTGTTCAAACATAACTTTAGATTTTTTTGAGGTGATTGATGAGTGAAGATCTGGGTGGTCTGTAGTTTAGACTGTAGCATGATATGCGGTCCTTACAACCTATTCCTCTATTAGATGGTGCATTCTTTACAAATCAACGTCTGATTTTACACATTTTTCTTTAGAAGAATGTTAAACCTGTGCTTGAGTGCTTAAAGAATTGGAAAGACAAACAATAGCTTTTACATCTCCACCTTAACGAATTTGATAGCTGGAGCAATAGAGGACTTAATCCTAGACAAACTGCTTGCAGTAAAGTGTCCTTTTAAAGCAAAGTGGTATGACCACAGATGTAAAATAGATTCAGAGGGATTTGAGTTTGGTGTTTGTGAAATGCAATTGTGAAGATCTACGTTCTCATTCCTGGAAACTGGAAGGGCCTGAGAAATAGCTAAGACGTTTGTAGAATCCAAACTGAATGGACATTCAATTGAGGCACTACTGGCTATAAAAAAATTGATAAATAAAAGAGGGCCAAGGTCCGATATCTTGTGCGAGCTCCAGCTGACATTGCTGCGTGTCTATATGGTTTGGGTTTAGCTTCTGTTTTAGGAATTGGAGTGCAGAACATTGTTTTAATGATACTGAAATCACAAGCTCCGTGTTTACTTTAGATCGAATTACAGCCAGCTTGTTTCCTCTCTGCTCTGAGTTTTGTTCAGTGCATGTCTTGGGTGTCAAGCAGACAAAACTGTAGAGCAGACGGGAGAACTGTTCATACATTTAAAATCAATGTGTAATTAAGTGTTTCCCTGGAGTGGAGCTAGACTTGCAAAATCGAACATGAATTGCTGAAGCAGAAAGTATTGAAACTCTAAGAGCTGAAGTGGCCCATGTGCCTACTCTCATTTCACTTCATAGCTTGTAGTAAAAGAGTGTGCAAAGCATGAGTTCACATAAGACAACAAACAACTAAACCTTCAGCATTCATTAAGCATGAATGAAATATACATTAGGTGGTAGAACAGAGTTCCACAAAAGAACTATGTTTCTCCCCAAATCACAAAGAGTTATTTTGGTTATGGAATAGTAATGAAACTATGTAGTTTGTACTAAATGTTCATTTCTAGATATTAATAATTTATATTTGTAACTACGCATGTATCTGTCTTTTCTCATTTAGATAAAAGAATTATCCACAAGATCAGTTTCAGGCATTAAACCATACGATGGTAAGTACAAACTGTTAAGAAAAAGCAGACTTTGTTTCTGATTTCAGCAGCTTGATTGAAACAAATGTTGCAATTTATTGAAAAATACAAACATCAACTTTACTAAGTAAATATTGAAATCAAATCAATACTGGCAATTTATTTGAGTTTCATGGGGTACCTACCTGCTTCCATGCCATGATTTGCAGAGTTCGTGTTTTGCAGCTGTAAGGACTTCTGATGTACAAATATAGAGGGTAAATTTAATTTTTTTTTTCAGGCTTGACTGTCCTTTAGCTGCAGACCTTGCAAAAGGGAAAATACTAAAAGAGTAGACAAAATGGATTAATTTGTCACTTCAGATACAGATGTTCAAAGAATTTGAAGAACTCAGATATCTCTGTCTCTGAGACGATTTAACATCTGAAGTCCATTACAAATAGCTAAACCTGATAAATATGTTTTAGGGTGTAGTCCTGCACCACAAACACCTGTACAGTTGATGCTGCAATTGCAGTGACTTAAGTTTATTGTAATGATAACAGCTGGATTAATTCTAATTCCAGATTGGAAACCATCTTGCTTTATAGCAGGACATTGGATTGAATGAAATCTAACAGCAAGGAGTAGGTTAGTTGGAGGAGAGCATAGTGTTAGTATGGGTGTATGGCTTTTCAGCTGGAGCTGGTTGTATTCAGCCATACTGAAACACAGACAAGTATCAGACCATGGCACACAAGTGAATTTGCTCCTAGGCCTCAAGGTGATCTGAGGAATGTCAAATGGATTTGATAATTCACTCCAGCACTACACTCTATACATGATATAGATAGGGTTTGCACTGAGTGATATGAGGTGTGGACACAGCAGATCCTCTTTGGGGAATACAGGTGTCAGTCAGGCTAGACTTGACTTAGGTTTGGGCCAGGGCTTCTTGCCTGCTACACAAAGGCAACATGTCAACATGACCAAAGAGATCATCTGACTGGTTCAGATTCACATCCCAGTTCTGTGTCGATTTAATTACTAGTTTCTTTTCCCGGTTCTAGAAGTATTAAAAATGGTAAGCATATCTGGAGACGTACTTCTGTGCTGTGAAGGACTGATTTTTACTTTGTAAACTATTTGTTTACAATAATACACAAAAAATTGTGTAATTAATAAAGAGATTAAATTTTGCAACATTTATGAATCTATATATGTCTGTTACTGCTTACTGTAATATGCTTACATGATTTTTTACTTTTATGCTATTTTAGTAAACGCTACTGTAGAGCATCTTGAAGAATCTAAACCAAGTCTACCAGTGATGCACGGTAAGTTTTTTTGATAGGTCCAGGTTCAGTGCTTTCAAACCTAACACTCTGTCTTCTCAAATGTGTTGCTTGTCAAATCACAGCTGGAAGAGTAGTTACACTGAAAGAGCATGATTTGAATTGCTTTTCTGTATGTCAGCATGTAGAATTCCCATTCAGTAATTGTAAAGAGACACTATTGAAAAGAGTAAATGAAAAACAAAGTAAAATAATCTGAGAACATTTCCTAGCACATGGATAGTATTGGAGCACTTTAAGGTAAATGAAACTAATTGAGGAAATAAAATTATGTTTTCTTCTAGAAAATATGCTTATTTTCTGGTATATGCATATAGTAGAATTTGTATAGAAAATAATGTGGTGATGTTTGTTTATAAGTCTTGAAATTGTATTTTTCAAATGGTCTCAAATGTCAAAGAGGAAAAATATAGAAAACATAATCAAAATAGACAATCATCGTGTTTAGATAGTTCTTCCAGAGTGTACCTGTAGTTACATATAGATCATCATTATCTTAACTTGTGGCATTGTTTAGTAGTGGGGGGAGGCAATGAACCGCCATTTATAGCGCTTGGTGCTTTGTGAAAATAGTTTTCTTTTTTTTCTCGCTATGCAAAGTAGTGGAGAGTATTGTTACCATACCAATATTCTGCAATCAATTAATTCTTTACTTTCCTTTCAAGTACGGAAGTAATCGGAAAAATGAACTTTGAGCAAGTAAAATGTTTAAATGTTAAGACCATTTTATAAATTGAGTTACTGAACTATAATTAAATAATTATTTTAGTACTATTATTTCTCTTAGTTTTAAAACCAGTCAAGGAAAGAGGAAATGGAATTTGTCTAAGAAAAATGTACAGAATTTTTCTTTTTCAACAAATTGAAAAAGTTCTGAAAAGGCACATGGGGAGAAGAAGCAGTATACAGAAGAAGCTTTAGGTAACTTGCTGAAGAAGGAAAAACTGATGAATACAAGTGTTGATTTCAAAATGTTTGTTGTGTCAAGAATTATTAAACTAAGGAAAAGAGATTTTTATTATGTGGTAAAATTATTTTAATGATACAGAGATTTCTTACTAACATATGCAAGGTAGCTTTTCATTGCTGGAAGCTTTTGAAGTGAAACTAGATAGATGAAACGTGTGGAGAAAAGTAATAATATATTAAATATAGATTATTAATAATAGTATTTTAAATAATCCAATTATTTTTCATTCAAACCAGCTTCATTGCACCAACACAGTAGTGCTGGTTCTAGCTAAGAGATCTCACAGCAAGTAGCATAGCTATTGCCCTGAATTTAAGAAATTAGTTGTATGAAGAATATTGCTGCCAAGGGCTTACACACCAAGCTTGTCAAGCTTTGCTTTCTTAGTGCTTTTCTTTCATTTGGACCAAGGAGGGAAACAGTTCTGTGAACATTAATATTTGCTGTACGCTGACAATTTGTATCAGCTCATTCGCATGTCTCCTGATTTCTTGCTGCTCCAGATATGAAGTTTGCGACACCTTATTAAACTTCACAAGATAGAAAAGGCTGTTCCTGCTATTGAAACACAAAAGTTTATTATGAAACCTTAAAGAAGGTGTTTCTTTCAGATCCCTTTGCTGATGATTACTTTATTTATCTCTGCAGGTGTCTCTGTCTGTCCCCTTTCTTCCCTTCTGGATTTTTTATAAACTTACCCTACCTAATTTCTGGATGTAAAGGTTAGCAGAAATTATAGTGTCTTTCCCCAAATTTTTACAACCCCTCAAGGGATTGACTTACTTACTGTATTAAGACATCATGGCTGCATCTTGTGCCATTGTGAAGATGAAAATACTTGCTGGTAACTTCTGTACACAAATCTATTCATCACAGAGCATCTCTGAACTATAGTTTTCCTACCAAACAATTGCCTACATATGGAATATCCTCCTTTTCTTTCTTTTTTTTTCTGTTTGAAAGAAAACTAATCCTGGAAAAGGCTCTCTTATGTGAACTTAAGTACACTTTTCAAATTTGCTTTGGAAACTTTTGCATCCTAAGATTAGTTCTGCAGGTCTTAAATCTGTGCTATGGAAAGATACCTAAATCACAAATGAGGTATCTTAGGTGTACAGCGGTTGAATAACTGTGTTAGGGTGGTGCCTTTGTGTTAATGTTCCTGATTTCTTGGGAGAGCTGATCGTCTGCCTTAACTGCCATCCTGCCTGACTATTCTTTCCGTTTCTGAGCAGGCTTTTGTGGAGCTACAACTTAAGTCTTATCTTCAAAGATTACTTAAGTCTCACAAAAAGGCAACAGATTAATGATGATTTTTTAAAAAAATCATATTTTAAAATGCAACTTTGATTCCTATATTACTCTTGAAATGCTGATACTTTTTCAGTATTTAATTTGTTTTAGGTCAATAATACTAGGTAGAATTGACAAGAGTAGTTAAAAAGCAAAGATATTAATTATATTGTCCATTAAAACCTATGACTCAGTCTTGAAACATGATGTGGACTAAGGCCCAGCTATCATTTGGGACATAACTGAGGAAAATTTAGTCAAAGTAGTCTTCCTAGGCAGTTAATAGAGAAAAGGGACACTTTCAGAGTTTGATTCAACTGAACTAAGATCTGAATTGCTCTTTGAAGTTGCCTATAGTCTCTTTGTTGGCTATAGAAGGAGTGAGGTGACTAGTCTCCTAAATTAGAGGCCTCAGGTAAGTGTCAAAAAATTATCATGTTTAAGAATTTGGTTTACAATTAAGATTTATGCTGCTTATGTGAAGTATATGGCTTCCCACTGATTAGTTAGGAGAAAAATACATTAAGTGCCTTGATTCAAAGATGATGGTCAAAATTACAGGTATCACAGATTAAGTCTGACAGCTCTTTGGATGTGAAATTTGAGCATAAATTAAAGGAGGAGATAGTGACTGTAGCCATGGCTTACATTCCCCACATCTTTAAGAAGTGCAGCCATTTACTGCAAACGAGTTTTAAAGTTTATCCCTGGTTTTCATATTGCAAGTGCAAAGTGCTTACTGTAGGTGAGATAATTGTACAGATAATTGTAACGCTTCTGTTCAGGCTAAAAGTACTTTAGAATTTCTTATTTCAGAGTAAACAGACAGGATTTCTCCTTAATGTATTGGCCAGAAAGCTGCTTTTCCAATAGTACTGTCAGAATATTTGTGATTTTTTTAACTATTAGATAAGAACAGACAATTAATACATGATGTGTTTGAAATATACACAGCCTGGATTCTTCATTATTGTTAAATACATTTTCCTATTCTGCCTGCGTAGAAGTTGTCTTCAAATATTACTTAAAACAGGTATTTAATGATTTGTCAGAGTATGCCAGGCACGTTATTTTTCATTAGTATAATTATCCCCTGAAGAGATGAAAGGAATCTGTACTTCTGATACATCTCATCTCTTGCTCCACGCATATTAGCCAGAAGAAAAGATATTCTGGAAGATGTGGGATGACAGGCACATCATTGTCAAGGTCTTCTTAAGGTTGCTGGCCTTAATGATGCCTAGTATTAATACAGCTGGATTCAGGACAGTGAGACCTAAATACAGCCAGCCTCCATGGAGACTGGTGTTGGTAGCTGCCATTTAGCTAAGTTCAAGCTTGAGGCTGACAGGAGTCATTCTGAGGATAAAAGTAGGGTTAGGTTTGGAACTGAGGCTGGCTGATGACATATGGTGAGGATGTGTCTAGAATTTGCCGCTGGGTTAGATATAGGATTTAGCAATAATACTGTTTGGTTAAGGTCAGGTGTGGAACTGTTGGGGAGGACCAAATGAATTAGGTTTGGAGTTAAGGTGGTTTGTGCCAACAGCAGAAGTTGATTTATGGCAGAGTCTGCAAAGGGCTGGTATCACCCAGAGACATCTGGATATTGCTGAGCCAAGGTTTTACAGGGGTCACTCATTTTGCGTTAGTGTTAGGATTACATTTAGGCAGACATGGATTGGAAAATGACTTACATTTGAGTTAAGAAGGATCAATTAAGCAAGGTAGCAGCAGCAGAACCTGACTGAATAGGTTTAAATATGAAGTTGAAATTTATCTTTGCTTCAGAGCCAAGAAGGGGGTGGAGATGAGAGGCAGGTTGTGTCAATTGAACAAAGTACAATTGAGGTTGCATATGAACTGCAAGACTGATGTAATCTCCAGTTCTACCAGTACTCTGGTAGTCCAAAGCAGGTGATCTGCTGGAGCCCAATGTGCCTCCTGCCTTGCTTCAGCCTCCCGGCATCCAGTTCTAGTAAAGCAAGGACACAGTTTGGAATAGGGAACAGAGAAGTGACTGGGAAGAAGCAATTTTTATCTAGGTGTGAGTCCAAAAGGGAAGATAGCAGTCTGTCTAGGGACAACACTCAGGTTACGATGCAAGCTAGGAGTAAGATCCTGGCCAGCAAGTTCTGATGTTGAAGATGTTGATGTAGAGCAGCAACCAGTCAGCTGAACTGGATTTTGGGCTGATAATTGAGAGGAAGATAACTGGCTCTATTTAAGTGAGAAGTTGTAGTCATTACTTGTTGAAGGCTAGCATTGTGGCTTGCTGAGATTTTGAGCAATAAGGTCAGATGAACTGGAGAAGGTTACAGTAATTCAGAATAGTTAGGATTTCAATCTGCATCAGCAGCATTGTTTTAGATTTGAAGTTAGCAAAGACTGCTTTGTACAGATTTGAGGTCTAGTTGAGTAGTCAGATTTAAATAAGATTGGTAATATTTAGATGCTGCTGGTGTCAAGGCAAGAGCTGAGAGGTCTGATCAGATGGCTAGAAGAAACACATCTCTGGTAAACGTAAGGAGAGAGCTTCTTAAAGGGTGAGATGTCCACCTGTCTATAAATCAGAGAAGTGGTGAACCAAGCTGCTTTTTCTTACATTTGATTCCAACGTGATGTTTAATATCTCTTAGAATATGTGTAAGGTAAAGATAAAGAGAAGGCCCGCTTATGTTGGAGAAGCCGGTGTTTCCAGATGTTGCACTCCCCCATGTCTTAGAATTTTATTTCCTCTGTCATCATGCAGTGCACCACAATATTGCACATAACAGTAACACGTTTTGGTTTTGCTCTTGCAACTGTTCTTTTGCTGGTTTTAACTTCCTCTGTTTCTAGTACACTGAGGAAGAAAAGCATGTACTTTTATGCCAGATCAGCAGACTATTTTCAACTCTCAGTTCTGGGGACTGGGCTTTTCCTGTTAAGTTACTTGACAAGGGCTTGTGCTCCTTTAAGTGGATTGGATTTGAGTGAGGTACAGGTAAAACAAGTATAGATTCAATCCAATTATACAGCAACTGGCTTACTGTCTAGTAGGTCCAGTCAAGAAACTTGGAGGCCACAATGGCCATGCAGCTAAATTAATTTCCCCCCCCAAACACCTGATCTGTGCTTCAGGCTCTGTCTTCTGAAACAGGCTCACTTCAGGCTTTTGGGAATGATCCCAAACTGTGCCTGAGCATTCTTTTGGAGAATGTTATTTGGTGCAGGACAACAGTGTGCTAGGAGCAATAGTGCGGAGGATCACGTTCCAGTGCCCAGGAGTGTTCTGGCCACTGTTAAATTTTACAGCCTTAGAGACTGAAAGACAGGAAGCCTATTTGTCAGTCTCATAGTTTTCCTTTTAATTGTTTCCATAAATTATATTGACATTTGCATTTTGTTAGCATCTTGCGATGGTGGAAGAATTTTCTAGAACTTCTTATTTAGACCAAATTCTACGGGAGCAAATCTTAAGTCTTGTAACCTGTTTGGAAAAGGGGGTGAGAGGCTGAATTGAACTGCAAGGATGGAAAGCATGGAGAGTGCAGCAACCATACCCACGCCTTTACACCAGTTTTAGCCCCCTTCATATGGGGAACATCAGAGATGTGACAATAAATGTCAGTTTGCTCCAAGAGCTCAGTTCATTGTGATTACACATCACAGTGCATCCATGTTTGTACCTAGTTGTACAAGAAGCGCTGAAGAGCAGGCATCTTAACTGCAGCGTCACTTCCCTTCTACCCATGCCGCCTAACAACCATTTATAGTGCCAGAGGTTTCTTGTGAAGGCTGTGGCGAATGTATGTCAGCCCAAAATACTGGCCAAGAAATTGTTTTCTCCTGTACTGCGAGTAGCTGAAATCTGAAAGTATAGTTTGCACGTTTCTCTGTTTTTCTCATAAACCCTAGAATAAGCTAAAATTCTAGTTTTCACTGAGATAAATTTATTTATGGAAGGTGAACATTAACATTGTAAAACGCTGAATTTTTGTTAGTCTACTTATAAGCATCTTCATGCATCTCTTACATCTGAAGTCTATAAAGTTGTAAATAAACTGTTCTCTGGCTTCGTTTATGTAAAGCAAATTGTACCTGACAGCCTGCAGAATTGCAATGTGTTTAGGAAGCTGTTTTCAGCAAAGGACATTTCAAGGTTTCTTTAAAGCACATAATACTGAATTTCACTATATTGGAGTGATTGAAGATTTTTTAAATTGGTTTTATTGGAAATTATATATATAGAATTTCTCTGTGTCTTGCACCTATGGCCTCAGTGCTTAATAATTCTCTGAAATAATGAGTTAACATATTTTTCCATATATTTTTGAGGATTTCTATGTCCATTTTACTTGCCTTTTGGAAACTTTTAGTATCAAATTGTATATAAACAATATTTTAAAATAAATTTAAAAGTTAAAATGCTTCTTTACTTAATCCTAGGTGGCCTTGTCATTGTAGATGCCTAAAAAGATCCCAGCTGGCCCCTGGGTGCCATTCCAGAAGGTTTTTCTATAGTTGTGTGACATATCAGCCAGGCCTGTGCTGATGACTTAAAACTCTCATTCATATATCTGAGATGACACTAGACGCCCATGTTTGGGGCAACTGAATCACTCCTGAAGTGACTATTGTATTAGGGTGTCCTCTGCAAAAATGTACCACCAAGGCACTGAAGTCACCTTGCATTGGGTTTGTGATTGTTAAGCGGGTTGTTGGCAATCAGGAAAATTGACATCAGTGTGTTTTTTTTGCCTAACTTTCCCTCTCTGGATCTTGACCACCTTCTGTCCTGTTTGTCTGGTGTTGCCGTTCTTCCTCGTTATTAGAGCAGGCACCCTTGGTGCATATGCTGGAGCCCATAGAGGAGCTTTCAGAAGAGGAAAAAGGTAATGGATGATTCAGCTCAAAATGTAGTGGCATGTGTTTTTTGAAAATAAGAATGTAAATATTATTTGATACCTGCAGTATTTTTTCATTGCATTTGAGTATGCTTATGCGATGTGGGTGCAGACATTCCTTGTTTGTGTCAGTTTCCTGTTTGCAACTGGTGATTGTAAATATTCTGAATTCCTTATCCAAGTTCAGGTTTTTTTATGGAAAGCTTGCTAACTCCTTTAGGAGGCGTATTCCATATGTCTAAAGGCACTTGAGCTAAGTGTGAAAATGTTTGATGGGGAATACCCCCTTACTAGGAAATTTTTGGTGCTGATGCTGTTGCAGTGAATGGTCACTACTTTTTCAAACTGTAGGAGAATAAACTTCACATAGAATGAGGAAGTTGGTGGTGGAGATTGAAGTGGCCTACTTCTGTAAAGGCACCAAAGAGACTTTTGCAAGTAATCTTAAGTTACGCCTACCTCTAAGCAGCCACAGCTCCAGCCAGGGTTGTGCAATTCAGAAAGAAATTAGGTAGGCCAGTGTTGGCAACTGTTCTGCTTCATCTAAGGAAAACTTGGAGAAGGCCACTTTTAGTGACGGAAGAGAAAGCATCAGTTCATCCTGCATGGTATTCTGCTCCTGAAGAAGGCTAACAGTACTTTAGATGAAACATGAAATAGCTGAATAGCATAATGAACAGTACTGTGTGCAGAAATCAAGATCAGTCTTGAATCATATAGCCAGTGAGCTTAAATTTTGAAGGAATGATACTGTTTCAAAACCAAAATTGTCGTTTGAATACATCTGCGCGTAAGTGAGCAGTTTCCCCAGGGAAAATCCAGTGAGTCTGAACAATCTGAAATAAAGACTGCTCACATTTTTGCCGTTCTTTCTGCTATTTCTCTTGCTTGCCATCTTCTCTCTTGATGGATTGTCTTTGATTCTTCTGCTGTGCCTAAAGGCATGGCCTGCAGTGCAAAAGAGAGTAAGAAAGAATGCAGTCTGAAAAGGTAGACCAAGATTTTTTTGTTCTCAGTGACAGCCGTTTGTAAGGGAGAGTGTGAAAATTCTTGACTTGGCAGATTATTTCATAGGATTATGTAGGAGCTGAGACAGTAGACCAGACTTAAGATCCCTTGTCTGCAAAGTTGTCAAATCTAGTACTTACGGCTTTTTTTTTAAATAAAAATGAATAAGCAGAGAGTTCCTTAAATAGTTGGCTCCAGTGAAGAGGATTTGGCTTGAGTTAATTAGCAAGAATTAATATTGTCATTAATTAGGATAATGTTGGATATTCTTGTTACCCATATTAGTATGTAGTAATTAGGAATTTTTAAATTATTTTAGATGGATCTATTATATTGTAAGGATTAACATTTGAAAGGGACAGGATATTCAGAAGGCTCCTTGCAGCCTTTCACTTTAAAATGTCTTATGTCTGGCTTTGTGGAAAGATTTCATACTGCGTAATGCACCTTTTTCTGCTTGGGGGTAGTCTGATACCCCTGTTTCTGCACCGACCAGTAGTTCGCTGCTTCGTAGAATTGTGGAATGGTTTGGATTGGAAAGGACCTTAAAGATGATCTAGTTCCAACCCTCCTGCCATGGGCTGGGACACCCTCCACCAGACCAGGTTGCTCAAAGCCTGGAGCTAGGACTCAGCTCTCCAGCAAAATCACTTTTAATCCTGCCTCTGTCAGGGACTGAGTCATCCACACAGTTCCCAAAGCCAGTTAAGATTTCAGCCAAACTGTCCTCTTCAGCACAGATCTCTTAGTATGGTATCTGGACTCTTTTTCAGTTTTCATTACCTGTGGTTCTTTCCCAGATCCATTAGAAGCCACTGTCTCAAAACAACGTAAATATCATTTGTGTATCTTGAGGCTTTTTTGCATCCTCTTCAGGTTGCTTATCTTTCCCATAAAGAAAAATGAAAACTAAACGGAACTGCTTTTTAGGCAATCATTGTTTAAAAATAGGAAAAGTGGCATGTTTGTTTTGAAAGAAAACACTGGAGTTCCATCACAATATGGAATTATTCCTTCATTTATGTCCTTGCCTGTGGGCTGGCAGATGACTCTGCTGCCCTGAAAGGCATACTGGAAAGAGATAAACTCCTGCCCAAGATTTATCTTCTGTTTCAGGGGTTGAAGTTGGGAGTGTGGTTTAAAGATGCTTTCCTGGGATGTTGGATACCCTCTATGGATGCTTTGCCAGCTTTGCTGTCTGCTGCCAGACAGAAGCAGCTACTATGGTCCCACTGATTGTTGGTTCACTGGGTGTAAGTGGCACTCAGTAAAACTTTGTCTTGCCAGAGACATTTTGTAGGCAGGTTCCAAACGGGTGTTTGCTTGGAATGTTTTGCTTCTTTACTCCCCTGTATGACCCTGTAATACTTTGACCTAACTTAAATGTCAATCTTTTAATTTAGATGGAAGAATCTCTCGAGATAATTCTTTATTTCTTGCATAAGAGTTCGTGTCATTACTGATACTTAAAGCAAGGGAGAGAGAAACTTCTTTGTCTGCTTTGAAGTATGTATGATGTCACAGACCTGCATAGAAAAACCACGACACTGAACTTTGTCCTTCAAAGAGTTTTGAAGAGTTGAAGTACTATCCAGCATGTATTTTCTGTGAAAGGTCTGCCTCTGACTGAGGTTTTGTATTTACTAAGACTTGAAAGTATAACGCCTTTCTGAAGTTTTTATTTCAGTAGGCGTTTTTTATCAGAGAACATTATGTTGTTTGAAGGTTTTCTTGAGAACAAGTTTGTTGTATTCCTGTTCTAATTCCTGCTAGACTTCAGCTTTGATTTGAAGTACCACTTCCAGGGAACTTAGTATCAGAAGGTAGTCTTCCTTTACCAGAAGTTTCCAGGTACAGTTGTAAAAATAAAGATCTTTGCCTGAATGTTTAGCAACACGTATCTTTACAATGATTCTGTAACAAGAAAAATAAGACATTTGTGACGGTGAGTATGAGTTGTTGAGGTATAGATTCCACGTGAGCTGACTTTTGTAAGCTAGCCCAAGATTTTGAAAAGAATACAACTCCATGTAGACATAAAGTGCACATGTATGGCTATGGTGTTTCTGAAAATGCATGCTTCAGTGCAGTTTTTAATTGTCTCATGTATGTGGGTTTTTCAAATGTCTCTTAAATGCATTTTCCATTCTTATTTCAGAAGTTGAGAAAAGTGATCATAAACCAGGTAGAAGTAACCACTGTTTAATAAATGCTTTGAAGACTGATCCTTCTTTAACTAAAGAATTACGAGTTGTTTTGGAGCAAGCCCTGGAAGAGAAGCTGGAATCCTTGGGAATTAAAGCAGTAAGATTATTTTGAGTTATTTAAAAGAGGGGTAATCTTTGTCCCACTTTTTTTTGCTAATCTCTTTCACTCCTGTACCACAACTCTCAACCTGTAAAATCCAAAGCTAAATTTCCATGTATTATAAATAAGTGTAATTTCATCAATCTGAGAGGATGTTCATCAAATTACAGCTGTGGAGGATATGGCTACACCTATGAGCAGTGTTACCAACTTTTGCGATTTTTCTACAAGCTTTGTGATATTTGAAGTTTTAAACTGTATATGATTATAGGCTAGAAAGCCCAGAAATAATAGCCCCTGTGTTTACAATACAATTTGTTTCCTTAGGGTGTTCGTGGTATCCCAAATGATCGCTTAAATAAAATTTTGCGTGCTATTGAATCTGCTAGAGAATGCAAACAGAAGCAAGAGCCTGACATTCAGCGAATTCGAGAGCATCTTGAACGCCAAGTTAGCTTTAGGGTTGAAGAGAAATCATCATCTTGTAATAGACCCGTTTGCTGTCCTCAACTTCCTTCAGAAGGTTGAAATGTTTTTGCTTTTTTTTTCATTCTCTTACATTTTATAACTGCTATTTGAGGCTTCATTTTAGCAACATCTCTGTATAGCTGCTTTCTTAATTTTTCATATAAATATTCCATATAGTTGTGGCCAACTAAACAGTTTCCTTTTAAAGGGTTCTTGGCATTGTGTTTAAGTGCAGAAATCTTAGCTCTGATGCTGGCAAGATACATGGTAACTCTGAACTGCTTTTAAGAAAAAGATTAATTTTTTTCTTCTGTTTTGTAAAACTGTAACCTGCAGCAGAGACATGTAATTTTAGAAATCAAATATAAAAGATACAAAACATTGGTTCTAATAATGAGATAGATAACTTCTCTTCTAGATAAACAGAAGTTCAGTCAACTGGGAATTTCTTCATCTGCCACAACACGAAAACCAGTAAAGCGATCTTCAACAGCTGTCCGCCCAGCTGAACAAAGAACAGCCATCACAGAGAATACATCTACACCAAAGTAAGAGATGCTGTTCTCATAGTACTCATACCTCAGGTAACGATCCTGTGGGTTTCGGTTTTTGTGACTGATGTGAACATTTCCTGCTAATGTTGTAAGAATTGTGCAAAGAATTCATATGGCTTCTATATAAACTTTATCCTTACTTAGTTGACTGTCAGTCTTGAGATAACTTGTCTTTTATTTTTAGATCCAGGAAGCTTTTTGGAAATGGAGTTTCTAGAAAGACACCTAGTATCACGTATGTTTTGTTCCCTTGTATTTTTGAAGAAAACATTTTTGGTCACATGCTTGCCATGAAAAAGCTATTATGAAGCTGAAATTATAAACACTTTCTGGACTGCATATTTCATATTTTGTTTTAAAGTATTATTCCTTTTAAGTCTGTTGTTTAAAATCCCTGAAAGATAGCATGTTGTCCTTTCAGCAGATGTGTTCTTTATTGTGAACCAGAGAGGGACACTCAATAAAATTGGGTAGTATCACATCCTTTGGTTTTGTTCTCAGATGCTTTTTCTGAGCCAGTTAAAAGCATTTAAAGACTTTGGTGACCTTATTTTTTTTTCAGTTTATTGATATTTTTTTGACCAGAATTAAACACAATATTCCAGATTCCACTCGCATCAGGCACATTACTTTGGGATTTCTTGCACTGAAAAATTTCCAAATTACTTTCATCTAGCAGAGTATCAAACCAGACTTTCTCTAGTGTAGAGTCCTTGACCCTGAATTTTCCTCTCCCTGCTGATCCGTGAAAGCCTATCTTTCTTTACCTGGCAAGACTTGTTATATATTGGTCTGTTGTTTTATAAAGATAGTTGCATAAGTGAAAATAAACATGTCTATGTAAGAGATCATTTTGTGATAACTTTCTGAGTTTACTTAGCAGCGTGATTTCTTTTAAATAGTTGTACAGATAGAATTTATAGGAACTGCTGGGTTTTTTTCACATAAGAAAAGCGCACATGTTGCTGGAAAGGAAAATACAAAGAAGCTTAAATATGTATATATCAATGCGGTACATATATGTATTTATATGTATGTATCACTGAAACTGAGTAAGTTCTTAAGTTGTATGTGTTTTTGCTTAGAACTCCACCGTTCAGTTCAGAGGAAGAAGTAGATGAAGACGACATTAAGCAGTCTTACATATCACCAGAATTACTGCAAAAGCAGCCAAAAACATCAAGCAGCAAAGTCAGTGCTTTTCAGAACGCCTCTGGCAAAAGCAGTACGGATGGGATGAAGGGAAGTGAAATTCAAGGAACTGAAACACCTGCGAAAACTTCAAAAGGTGTTTTCACTACTTTGTATATGCATGTTGTAACAGCTGTGCATGATTTTGCGTTTCCTGGTAGTATTTCTGTGTTAGAAATCAGAATGAAGACAGAGTATCTGGTCTTCAGTGTATGTGCACTTTATGTTTTGCTAATGCATTTGTGTTAGTATTGTACTTAGAGATGTGGGATCGGATTAGATGTGTATCATACTGTTTTATATAAATGCAGAAAAAGAGACAATCTCTGCCTCAGAGACACTTCTGTCTAAAACATTTTTTCTCAGCCTTTTACTTATTTTTACTTTGGGGAAGATTTCTAGAGGTTTACAGTAAAGCCCCTTACTTGTGAATGGAAACTGTCAATATAATTTTTTTATGAATTTTAGGAACAGTTATTCAAAAACTGACTGAAAAAGTTGGAAAAAGTCTTTCTAGCCATGGAAATAAGAACAAACCAGCTGGAGGGATTAATGTTGCGCAGGCATTTATTAAGAAAGAAGAGGTGCAAGAACTGAAGGTACTGCTTTTAATAGCCATTTTTATTTCATTAAGGAATTGAACTAGATATGTATCTATTACCTTGTTTTTTCTTGCGGAAACCATCATGATGCCGCGAAGGGCTTCATTTTCAAAGACAGTTTTGGAATTACAGCTAAGTAGTCTTTAGGTAAATCTGCACTGGTATATGGAAAAGTGCTAATGGGTGAGCTCTGGCAAGTGACCCCTCCCATCCACACCGCTTATTAGCTTACACTGTGACAGTTTGGGATCACTACAGGTAGCCCAAAACTCAGGCGTAACTGGTATCATTTTCATCTCCTATTTGAGCGGCATAGAGAGAGCACTACTTCATTTCCTTTCCTAGTATCTTGTTTAGATGGAGGAAAAAATGAGTTTGTTTATCTGATATTTTAAAATATTCCTATTTCTAGAGCTTTATCTGATATGGAACTTTTGAATACATTTTAATGAGAGGAGAAATTCCATTTCCGAATATGGTCTTTGTTCTGCTGCGTCTATTTGCAATCATAGATCTGATGTAGTTTGAAAACAGTATATCACTGATGTCTGTCCATTGAGTATGCCATGTGTTCACAAGTAGAATACTAACACAACCTACTCTTTACCCCTCAGGCTTCTAAGGTCCCAGCCTTCCCCTCAGTTTAGAGTTTTATAATTGGTAAGCTACTTTGATGCAAATTGATCTTTGCCTGCACAATTTTTAAAAAGAACAAACGTTACCTCACATCAGAAGTCAACAGTAGATAGTGCTGTTTATTTCAGTTCTAGTAGTTGTTATTGGGTTGAGGTAGGCAGCCAGATACTAGTTCTAGCATTCAAGAAAATATTTTTTCACTAAATAAACCAATAATAATTACTGAAAAACCTGTTATCCATAATAAAACTGATACCTTAGGGCATCCTGACTAATGGTTAAATCTGAAATTTATCACTCCTCCCAGAAACAGTGACACTTTTATGTCAGTTTTGCAGAAACGAGTGATTGTCTTAATCAACTTTATCTGCGTTGGTAGGGTAATCACTTTTAGCCTGTGTGCTTTTAATTGCTACCAGTGACACCAAACTTACATTATGTGCGAGCTGCAAATCACAGCAGACTCAGAATTATCAACTCAGACATGAGTATTACAGTATAATTTTTTGTCCACATATTACTTTCAAATTCTCTGCAGTGTCAGATGATACAGCATGTAAAATGTTCACAGTTAAAGTTATGGGATGTTACATTTTGTAAAGATCTGTAGGCTGTTGGCCACTGTGTTAAGGAATTTTGGATTCAAGAGCAAAAAGCTGTAGCAAAATAAGCCTTAAAATCTATGTTTTAAAGATGCCTTCATTTTCACTAGTAACCTCTCTTCCCACATCTCTCAAGCCCCTGAACCTCAAGGCAGGGACTGGGGGAATGAAGTCCTTCCCATCGTGGGAGAAGATCAGGTTCAAGATCACCAGAGGAACCTGAACATACGTAAGTCCATGGGACCTGAGGAGATGCTGCCCAGGGTCCTAAGGAAATTGACTGATGTAGTTGCCAAGCCACTCTCCATCATATTTGAAAAGTCATGGCAGTCAGGCAAAGTCCCTGACTGAAAAGGGGGAAAAAAGAAGGACCCTGAGAACTACTGACCAGTCAGGCTTACTTCTGTGCCCAGTAAGATTGTGGAACAGATCCTCCTGGAAGATACGTGGAAACATACGGAAGACAGGGAGGTGATTAGAGGCAGCCAACATGACTTCTCCACAGGCAAATCATGCCTGTCTACTTTGGTGACCTTCTATGATGGAGTGACTGCATCAGTGGACAAGGGAAGAGCTACGTATGTCAGCTACCTGGAGTTTATAAGGCATTTGATACTGTCCCCTACAATGTTCTTGCCTCTAAATTGGAGACATACGGGATTTATGGATGGACTGTTAGATGGATAAGGAACTGGCTGGATGGCTGCGTCCAAGGAGTTAGACTCAGTGGCTCCATGTCCAAGTGGAAACCAGGAATGAGTGATGTCCCTCAAGGATCTATACTGGGACCAGTACTGTTCAATACCTTTATTAATGACATAGTAGGATTAAGTGCACCCGCAGCAAGTTTGCAGAGGACACCAAGCTGAATAGTGCAGTTGATGGCCTTGAGGGAAAGGGATGACATCCAGAGGGACTTTGACAGGCTTTAGAGGTGGGCCCGGGTAAACCTCAGGAAGTTCAACAAGGCCAAGCGCAAGGTCCTGCACATGGGTTGGGGTAATGCCCAATATCAATGCAGACTGGGAAATAAATGCATTGAGAGCAGCTCTGCGGAGAAGGACTTGGGGATACTGGTAGATAAAAAATTGGAAGTGACCCAGCAATGTGCGCTCACAGCCCAGAAAGCCAACTGTATCCTGGGCTGCATCAGAAGAAGCATGACCAGCAAGTCGAGGGAGGTGATTCTGCCCCTCTACTCTGCTCTCATGAGACCCCACCTGGAGCACCGCGTCCAGCTCTGGGGTCCCCAGGACAATGAGGACATGGACCTGCTGGAGCGAGTCCAGAGGAGGGCCACAAAAACGGTCAGAGGGCTGGAGCACCTCTCCTGTGAAGACAGGTTGAAAGAGCTGGGCTTGTTCAGCCTGGAGAAGAGAAGGCTCCAGGGAGACCCGATCGTGGCCTTTCAAAAATACAAAGGGGACTTAAAGATGGAGAGACTTTTTACCAAGGTCTGTAGTGACAGGACAAGAGGTAATGGTTTTAAACTGAGAGTAGGTTTAGATTGGATGTAAGGAGGAAATTTTTTATGATGAGGGTGATGAGAAAGAGGAACAGGTTGCCCAGAGAAGCTGTGGATGCCCCCTCCCTGGAAGTGTTCAAGGCCAGGTTGGATGGGGCTTTGGGCAGTCTGGTGTAGTGAAAGATGTCCCTGCCCATGGCTGTTCTATGATTCCATGAAAAATATTTTTATTAATTTAGAATACATCCTGTCACTGATGTATTAACACGATGGCATGTTGCTGTGTGAACATGATGAGTTTGAAATTAATTTATGAACCTGGGGCAGGTGTTGCTACTCTGTTTCCAGAATCTTTACAGAACAGCACAGCATCTTGTATTCTTTGCTAATTATATATGAATGTGCATATATTCATGTCCATATTTGTGTGTTTAAATGTAGGCATATAGTTCAAGTTAATTCTTTAAATTTTAGGTGGGATTTTCAAAGGTTCCCGAAGACATAAACTTAAAATGCCCTTGGAATGATGGTTTCTCTGAAAATCCAGATTTTTTATTAGCTTAAATACGAATAGCTTAAATACTGATAGCTGCTAATGGTCATTCTCAAAATCCACAATACCATAAAACCTTTATAGTCATAGAATCATGGAATGGTTTAGGTTGGAAGGGACCTCAAAAACTGTTTAGTTCCAACCCCCTGCCATGGGCAGGGACACCCTCCACTAGACCAGGTTGCCCAAAGCCCCATCCAGCCTGGCCTTGAACACTTCCATGGAGGGGGCATCCACAGCTTCTCTGGGCAACCTGTTCCAGTGCCTCACCACCCTCACAGGGAAGAATTTCTTCATAACATCTAATCTAAGCCTACCCTCTTTCACCTTAAGGCCATTCCCCCTTTGTCCTGTCACTCCCTGCCCTTGTAAACAGCCCCTCTCCAGCTTTCGTGTAGGCCCCATTAGGTACTGGCAGGCTGCTATAAAGTCTTCCATTTATAAGGCAGCCCATTATCTTATGTGTTATAAAGGTCATGTTTTACAGACGTTACTTCAGAAACATTTTAAAGAAAGTTAATTTTGTGCTTACCTGAAGCCATATTAGCTGAGTTCACCTGTACCAGCATTGCATGGATTATGGTACTTCTTTGGAGTGAGTCTTTGAGTATGCATAAAAATGCATAGCAGGTTTGATCAGTGCTCTGTATTTACACTTGATCAAAACCAAATTCTGTTTGAAGTTGACATTTTTCTCTCTATTTTGTACTTTAAAAATCGGTTGGGATTTAGTGGCTGTTTGAGGAAGCTCTTCCTCCAGCATTTTTCAATATATGTGACTCTGACTTTCCCATTACCACGCCCTGCAAATACAGATAATTTAAAACAGCAAAATGTTGAATCCTGGTATGTTAATAATACAGCACACCGAGCAGATCTGTCAGTTTTTGAAAAACAGTTTGCAATGTTAAAATTGAATTATGTTGCAAGATAGAGCATTACTGCAGGCTCTTCCCTTCTTTCGAGACACATGACACGTTCATATTTGTTGATTTTTCTCTAGTATGTACATACCTGACATTGTTTTCTAATAGCATCTGAATCTTTCTCCTGTGCAACAGAAGCACATTCTATATCTTACTGTAATATTGAGAGACTGCTGTGACATCGGGTGTTAGCTTTGTGAGAAGCCATCTTTTGATTTTCACAGTTAAGCGCTCTAATAATGGCTCGGTTCCACTGAACCACATCTGACTGACTGACAAATAGGGAAATGCTGTAGCTCTTCTTTCCAAAGCTGAGCGAAGATATTTAGCTTTCAGGCAAATGAGATAAGAATGACCATGGACTTGCTGCCTTCAGGTTGTTCATCTGTTTGAGTTCCCAAAATGAGAGTCAAGTCATTATGCAGATCCACCACTTAATTAAAAATACACTTGTACGTGCTGACAGCGAGTCATAAGAGGAATCCATACTTTAACTTTGAGCATCATGTGATATT
This sequence comes from Psophia crepitans, assembly GCA_013399095.1. Lineage (NCBI taxonomy): Eukaryota > Metazoa > Chordata > Aves > Gruiformes > Psophiidae > Psophia > Psophia crepitans. Next base: position 39,952 of record VWZZ01002391.1, on the reverse strand, counting down.
TTTTTTTAACTTCCATTATTTTTTTCTTTAAATAAATCAGTTTAAAATTGAAAAGACTGTTATTGCAATATTAATTTTTTCTGGTGTGAATACAGAATGCTTATGTAGCAAACTAAACTGCCAGCTTGCATGATAACGTCATGTCTTTATTTTCTGTAAGTGATACACATTTTAATGCGTAAAGGACTTGCCATCTCATTGGAATAGCTAATATCCCAGAAAAGATCTTTTTTAAAGTTAGACCTGTAATACTGAAAACAACTTTTGCAGTTCCTGCCTTGAAAAAAACCCTACAACAAAACAACGTACTTTTAGCTTTGGAACTATGTAGTAGTGAATTAATATAATTGAAGTATTTGAGTTATGTTTATTTTAAACCCATGGTGATAGATGTCATACAGGCCATGTGCCAGTGCATTTTGCTTTAGCAGTTTCACATTGTTGAGTTTAAGGAAGATCTCAGCACAACTTGAACGGACATAGGAAAAATGCATGTTTTTTTCTTCTCCCTACTAGTTCACAGAAGTTGATGAAGATGATTGGGATATATCATCAGTAGAAGAAGACTTTTTATTGATGAAGGATGATAGAGGTCAGAAGACATTGACAGTTCAGAAAACTGAGTCAAATGCTGCATCTGTGGTGCAAGCATGGGGTCTTCCCAAGAGAGGTGCACCAAAGGAGGAAGGTAACGTAGTCCATGCTTCCACGCTATAAGCCTTAAGCGACTGACGCTCCTAGAGGAGAACTTAAGTGTAGTGTATTACACATTGTAATTCAATATATGGTACTCTGTAAAAAAAGAACAAGTGAAAAAACCAAACTCTGTGCTTGGGTTTAGGTCATTTAAATATTGTGTATGATATATATGATACATGATTATAGGTAAACAACGCATATACAACACAGAGATGTCAAGAAACTTAAATTTGAGATTTTAAAACATACAGTACTATCAGGCTTCGTCCTGCATCTTAAAAATTAATCATCCAGGATGTTTTTTTAAATCTCTTTCCAAATTTAAGGGAGGAGGGAAACGTTCTAACTTTGTCTTGAGAATAATAATATTTCAGGTTTCTTCAAGATACCTGAGTGACCTACCAGGCTGAGAGAACTATTTGAACCTCAGTCTTACACAGAACTTAGATAGTAGTTTCTAGCTCGTAACATTTCAATATACTTAAAGGTTAAAGCTGTGTCAGTTATGTAAAGATACTTCAGGGTATTTTTAAAGGGAAAGTAATGTTGACACTGACTGCTTGTCCTGTGCATTGTATTCTGTGACAGGAACAGCCTTCGTGTTATCAACACTTGTAATTTCCTCACTGGTTGAAATTCTGGACTTCCTGAAGTCCCCACGTGTTTGCTCACATAACGCATAATCTTATCTCAGAGATAAATACAAAGTAAAAATACCCAAAAATATTATTAGGAATTGTTAATATTTTGTTGTTGTTATTTTAACAGGCCTCCATGAAGCAGATAATACAAGCACCTTAAAAAGCAGCTTGGTCACTGTAACAGACTGGAGTGATTCTTCAGATATATAATTGTTGGATTCCTGACGGGAGGCACTGCTGTTGGGTTCTGCTGGGGTTGAAAATGTCATTGAAAACATCAAGTGTTTCCATTTCCTTTCTCATATCGGTCATGTAATAACAGGGAACATTATTTACAGAGCTCTTGTGTCTGAATTTGATACAGGGATGTTCAAAGATGCAGTGCTGGCCATGGAAATTGAGAGTTCATTCTTCTTTCTCCTGAACTCAGAAGTGAAAATCTCTTTGATTTCACTGAGGTGAAAATTTTGCCTCTGATATTTACATTAAAGTTGAAACTGGTCTTGCAAGAAAGCCTGTTAACCAATGAACAGAGTTTACTCCAGAGTATTACTTCATAAATTTTTTAAACTCACGTTTTCTTGTATTTTATCATAAACTTTATAAAAAGTTGTAAACATTTTACATAATCTATGCCCATGTAGTAAAACGTGAGGTTTCTGACATGGTTTACAATAAACACCAAGTGGAAAAAAGGCCTCGGCTATAAAACTAGTTATTATTAAATGCTTCCTTTTGGGGAGGTCACTTTTTTTTTTTTTTTTTTTTTGGAGGGGGTGATGAGGTACTATTCAGACAGAATAAAAGCAACTTCTGCTCTNTTTTTTTTTTTTTTTTGAGTTGAGTCTTAGTTGACATGAGAGCACAAAGTTAGAAAAAAGCCTCAAATGTCAGGCTGAGGTGAGGAAAGTACCGACCTGCCGTTGCGCAACTCCTTTCATATTTCTGTTCTGCCCGTAGTGGCTCCCTTCTTAAAAACCCACGGTGTTGTTTTATGAAATACAAAAATAAAGTAAAATAAAAAGAACCCGGAATGGCTTTGTAGTTCTGATGCATTTTACATGGTATCAGGTCCAAAACCTTTTTGTGTCCCGTGCCCATTAGTAAATGGGACTGTTCATTTTTTATATTTCCATCTCTGTCCCCAAATAACCCATGTATTGCAACTCCAGGGGTCCAGCAGTTCAAACCTCACGACAGACCCGACTGTGCATCTTGATTTTCAGGTCTCGGTCTAGAAAGCATTTTGTGGTTAGGCATAACCCCTGATCTCAGTTATGGCCTCACTGTACAAATATTCCCTCAAAAGCCATCACATTTCTATGGGCAGGTAAAAAAAAAAAAAAAGTACTAGCTGAATTTTTGAACTGTTGTAACTAATTCAGGATTATCTAAACAGCGCTGCGAAGCCTTTGTTGCCTGTGTTAATTTGGCCAGCCCCTCAGGAACATCCCTGGCAGGGCTGGTGCTGCGTGGGGTTTGTCCTCCCTTCCCAGCCCAGTGCCCTGGAGCTGTTCTGGAGCAGAAGGTGCCCAGCGGGAGGGAATGAGAATGACCCCCAGGAGTCCAGCAGCATGAAGCCAAGGCGGAACGTGGGGCCGGTCCCCGAGCCTCCTCTTGCCCACCGCACAACTCCCCAGAGGCTGCAGCCCCAACTTTCCCTGCCGTGTGCACGAACGCACGCCATCCGGTGCGTTCTCCTTGGGCCGTGCAAGATGGGTTTTCCTAACAACTGGTCCTGACTCTTCCCAGTACCTGCTCCCGCCTCCCCAGACCCCATACCCATTGTCACTTCACCACGCTCTTCCTCTTCTTATTCCCACAGCACCAAATCGACCGAGTTGTGCATTCGTCTGCCTGGGCAATGGGACGCGGAGGTCGGAGCCTGCTGATCCCCCCGACCGTTGTCGTCTGGCCCTGCAGTTACCGTGTGCTCTGTGATGCCAGCGTTGCTGCTAATCAGCAGTGAGGTGTCTGACGTGCTAACCTGCACAGACTGCGGTGCGCTGCCGTCTGTGCGACGCGTGTGACGCTATTCCCATAAGCAACTGACATACTGAATTGGTAAATAACACATTTTATTATTCTTTTTTCCAAGAAAGCAACATCAGCTCATGATTTCCAGGTATAAACTTTACAATACCAACATCAATCTTAAAATATTATATAATAAAATTTACATCGATATGTAAAAAGCTGCAAGTTAATGTTTTAAAAAGTCATTGTCTCAGTGGTAATTACGTTGGGGTTGGGGGGGGAAATCACTCTGAACGAAACATAAACTAATTTTTAAAATGCTTTGAACCTTCTGACAGTACGACTAAACATAAGCGTTCTTGTCAAAGTGCTTTGGTGGGGTTTTGTCTGGGACGCTGTTGTGGACCTTTGTACGAGAAGACATCACAGATGTGGCTCCGTTATAGGCATACCCCCTCCTGGAAAGAAAAAGAGAACCACCCGTTCACAGCTCATCCCACAGACAGGCAGCGTCTCTGTATCCAAGCCCTGCAGCAACACAAAACTGGAAGGAGTGTACGGGAACCTACCCGTACATCTCAGGGGAGGGGCAGGGGACACATTCTGGTTTGACATCCCCCCTCCAGAATCAATCTTTGCAATTCACTCTTCTATCAACGCGTATCCCTCATTCACAGCTAAGTAAATTAGGGCCCGATCATTAAATACGCCGGCTGTGGCAGATCCCAGGTGAACAGTTCCTCCCCCCAGCCGTGCCTCTTCATTACCACCCCTCTTCTGCTGCTGCTGGAGGTCCCACTGCCCCCACCGCTGTCCTTCACCTCCCTCAATCTTGGTCTGGTGATTTGGGATTAAAGAAACGTGTTTATTCTCACCTGTAAAGTGACCCGACTGCTTTTCCTACATGAGTGAATGCATTTCTTTCCAGCTGCAGTAAATTTATGCAGTATATGTAACACAGGTATTTGTTCTAGTCAATAGCTTTTCTTAATTACATTAATGATGGACAGAACGTTGTCCTTAAATCCAGTTTTTTTCTTTCATCCACGCAGTGTTTTTCTGCACGTCACTACAAAGTGTTTTGGAGAAGTAGCCACACCACATACACGTCGCGGGTACAAACGCGCTACTGTTGGTTTCTTTCAATAAGCACAACTTGTCTTTTACCTTGGAGAGTTACTGTTTTCAGCTATTGAGAAGCAGAATATACTGCCACCAATTATGCAGAGTGAAGCTCCAGCCCATCCAATGAACAAAGCTGCTCCCAATTCATACCTACAGGAAGTTAATAAATGGGTTTAACAAAAGAGAGCATGAATTTAACAGGGTTTTTTCCGAATAAAAGAACCATTATTTTTTTTTCCCAAATAACTTTCCATTGACATATGTGTTATCGCAAAATCAGCAGCTCTGCTGTTCACCCGTGTTCTTTTCATTATTTCCCTCTTTCTCAGGAGGCAAACTCTGTCCCTGCGGTACACCGGGGCAACGCTTATCTCCCCACGCAGCCGGCCGGGGTGCCTCGCTTTTCCACATCTCCTCCCGAATCGCTGGGCTGTGGGATGACATAATTCCTCGGCCCGTTTACAGCGCACGGCTCCTGTCCCCCTGGACCGTTCCAGGGTTGTCCCCGCTGCCGCCCAGGCTGGACTGGGGCTTTCACTGAGCCGGCGGCCACAGCTGCTGCCTACAACTCTCCCATACTCCAGCCTGCTTAAAACATGCGGGGCTCATACATGTATATAATATGCACATGCAATATGTATACACACACATGCAGTACACGCATATACCTATACAGATACGCACCCACATGCACGTGTATGCAGCGTACATGTGTCTACATGTGTGCACATGTACATGTGCCAGGAACTTTCTGCTTCACTAGTCCCTGTGGCTGGATTCAGGCTGGAGGACACCGCTCCCCTCCGAGCCCTTGGGTTAGCAGCAGTGGTCGCCTCTGCCACCCAAGGCAGCCACCAGTTGGTCGCAGCCAGGAACTGCTCGGTTTGACTCCGAGAGGAGACGGTGGTGCTTCAGGAGGTGCTTTACCCACACAAAGTTAAGTCCAAGTTTCTAAAGCAAGAGTAGTAAATGAAGGAAAAGGAAGGCGTGGGGAAGACATTCTTTCCTCACCCTGCCTGGGCTCAACGCCCTTAACCGGAGCTCTGGAGCTTCAAGACAAGCAGCAAGCCATGGCTGCCACTTGTCTTCTCCCTTCCCCAGCTCTTTGCCCGAGGTGTTGCTCTTCAAAACACTTTCAAGACAACCTGCAGGCCCAGCAGTGTCCAGAGTCTCACATTCCTCACTGTTAGGACAGACTGTGTGTCTCCTGCTCCAGTTCCTCCTTGAGGAAACCTTTATCTCCTTCTGACTCTTCTTCTGACTGTGTTTTCAATGCAGGTCCCGGCCCGCCTGTTATCACTCAGGTGGCTGAGCTGTTCAAACCTTTGTTAGTAAATTTGTTTATTGTAAGCTCCGGTGAGGCGGCTGATGAAAGCCACTGCTTGACAGCCTGTCTGTACAACTGAAAGGCTTCGTAGTTGCTTCCACGTGAAAGGATCCTCATTTAATATTAGCTGAAATATATAACTGAAAGCACCTGAAAGCTGTTCTACAAAACTTGGGTCTTTACAAAGATGACACTGTGGAACCACTCAAAAGTTGCCAGTGAGTCCAGACACCCAGAAAACTATACAGCGACTTCTATAGTCGGTCACAAGGGGATAAATGATGGCTGGAAAACGAAGGAACAGAAAAACCCAACCTGCTTTTCCGTGTTTTCTTGAGCTTGTACCCAGAGGTAAAGCACAGACTTAAAAAAAGTCACATAGGGAGAAAAAGCCGCACAGAGTGTCGGTGCTTAGGCATTTGCCTAGACGCCACGGGCACACACGCAGGGTCAAGACAGACACCCAGGTTCAAGTCATTTCTGACTCAGGGACTTGCTGCCAAAAAGGGATGGAGCCATTAGAGCTGAGAGGCAGGATGCTCGGTGCGGGTTTGCACCTGACTCCTCACGGCCCTGCTACTGCTCTGACTTCTAGGCTGCTTTTTCATTTTCCATTCGCATCATCCAAGCAGGTTTTATTTATCATCCCTTGCTAAAAAAGGATCAGATCCCCCAAAACCTTCTCCATACGCAGCGTGGGACTTAGGCACCCAGCCCCCAAATTAAACTGCTGGAAACCATAGCTCAGCTGCCTTCCACCCTGGAAAACTCTGCACCCAGACCCATCTGACTTCAAAATCTGCCAAACTTGTAAAGCTTTAATTCTAACTACGCTCACATTTCCAACCATGTGCTACAGTTTTCACAAGACTGGAGCAGATTTCTGTCTGTTCAAGGACTGGGGGATCTGTGATTAGAAGCAGATCTCTACATCAGAGCTCATCACCGAGGATCCCGTTAGCGTCAACACGCCAGATACACACACAAAGCACACTCCTGAAATAACGACTCGCACCCTCAAGGCACCCCTCTTAACGACATGTAAAGGCAGATCAAAGTGACTAACACTGATGTGAGCCCCATCTTGGGGATCCCTCCATCCTCACAGCTACTGCCAGAGCGCACCTAAGGTATATGGACCGGGGTTGGGCTCCCCACAAAAGGCAAGGCAGAGCCCACCGCGGGGCAGGAGAACACAGCTGGGGGAAGGCCCAGGAAGGCTGTTGCTGCAACAACTTACTTGCCAAGGCCTTTGCCTAGGATGTGGAAAACACAAGTTCGTTTCCACACTTCCACCTAACAACATTAAATAGTTGGCCTGAGGCTAATGTGAGAGAGAGAAGGAGACCAAGCGCCAACCACCCTCCTGAAGCTCTTCAGTTGCACAGAAAAGAAATCAAGATTACATCTGGTTTAATTGGGTAGGCAAGGGTTACCTGACTGTTGCCTCCTAGTTGGGAAAGAAGACATGGGGTCTGGCCTTTGTTCTTGGGATTGTTTGTAGTTTTTAAGCAAATTTTGTTACTATAACACGTATGAACAGATTGTATATATGGACCCTTCTTGGGTGAGTGCCACACCACTATGTTAACGAGTTGCAGAGCTGGCCTCATTGGTCTTCCCTCCACATCTTTCAACAGATAAATGACTTTTTTGATTTACACTGGTGCTTATGAGGAAAACTTCTAATCTTCAACTGCATATCAAACCTATCAATCCAATCCCTGGATTTTATTGGATCCATCTTTTCAGCGTTTAAGAAGCCAACCCTAACCTCTCATCAAAATCCAGTAAGTAAAAAAACCTTACCATATGAAAAAACCCCTCACATACATAGGTACCTCTAGAAAAAAGAAAAATGAAGGAGAAAAGCTTTTTTAGAAGAAATTTCTGCACCTACTGTTTTTCCCTTCCTTCTTTCTCATTAAAGTCTTTGCAGGAAACACACTCTTCCATTCTTAACAATTCTTGGTCGCAAGAACCAAAGCAGCCACCCTCCAAAGTCTGTGGCTGTGCATCCACTGTCTCCAATCAATGAAATAAATCTGCTGAAGGATTGCTTTGAGATCATGAGGAGAGTGGGACATTGATGAAGAGGCTACAGGTGGTGACCGCTGATGACTAAGAGAGTTTAACTGCAGAGAACCGAAAGTCACCTCCAACTACACGGACCAAGCAGGCTAAGAGCAGAGTTTCTACTGTAATCCAGGGAGGCAGAATGCAGTGACATGAAGAATGTATAGTATCAGTACAGAACAAAAACGTTCTAGTTGTTGCACACATTAGGACCATGAAGTAAGCTTCCAAGCAAACCACTGGAAGCTTGATTAGCTGGCTGGGTGTTGGCACACATAAAGGGCATAGCTACCTACTCAACAAATCAAAACAACTACCCAAGGGAAATACATGTCTGAATGTCTAAGACTTACAATTCTTGCTAATTGAAAAACAGATTCGAATTTAGCAGCGGGACAGTGGAAAGAGGCCTGTATGAACCATGCACAATCCGTTCAGGGACAAGAAACATGATAGGAAACAGTTCTCTGTACAAAAGAACAGGGCGTCAGTCACATAATTTGGATAAACTAACCCCACTCATTGGTGAGAATGATCATGATTAGGGAGTTCAAACTGTGGCAAGGGACAAAAAGGATAGCCTGTAAGAGGGTGAGGTTTTTTTAATTAAGAGTAGTAACATGACAAAATAGGTTCGTAAGAGAAGCTGCGAAAGGAACGTTAGCAAGAGAGCAAAGCAGAAGCACAAGTTTTTTCCTAAGAGAGTTGTCTGAAGAAAAATTAAATCCATCTGGCTGCAAGCACCAAGGCGTCCTGTACTGTCCCAAAGACTCTGCGCGCGTTATTACGTAGGGTCAAACAATTCCTTCAGAGCTGTTTTAAACTGGCAATGCAAATGGTTGCATCTTAGGCATCCAGCCTGAGATTTCTTTCTCTGTAAGGCAGGTTTCAGGGTGTCCTCGTGGCAGCTGCCATGCCTCAGTTAGGTACATAAATTCAAACCAGAAGTCTCTTGAGCCACAGCTTTCAGCAGGTCTCTGATTCCTCCTGCACCCACAGGCATTCAGGGTGCCTCTTCCAAACACAGAAGACTGAAGGGAAATTGTGATGGCTGAGATGATGCTAAGCACATCTTGTAGTCCACTTTCCACTAATGGTAGCTCAAGCCTGTCTTTAACACCACCAGAATAATCTCAGGAGAGAAGCGTGTGGCAAAAGGTGACACGCTGGAACCCAAAGCAGCACCCTCTCTCAGTGAAGCGCCAGCGCCAAATTTCCACAATATACCCGCAAAGCACATTAAGTGTTTCTGCAATGCCTATCAAAGAATTCAGAGAAGGCAACGCAATACATTACTCCAAAATATTTTACATGGGCTGAGAGAGAAAGGAGACCAGTGCCACCACTAGCTTCATCTGACACAAGGTCTGCAGGACCTACACCGCGTGCAACTCAAATTACGATTTCTGGCTCTCCTCTCTGCCCTTATCTTTGTAGCTGCGATTATGTGTGCATGCAGTTGAGCTATGCTGGTTGTTCAGGAAAAAGGTAATTCCTGCAGAGGATGTTTTACTACCTTTATTTCAGTATTTAAACTTAATTTCTCATTTGCTCGCAGTAGCACTCCACTGTGAGGTCTGCATGCTTTTTCGGAGCAGAACAACGTAGGAACATAGTGTAGGAAAGGGACTTCTGGCAACAACCACGGTATTTTTCACTAGGAACAGTAAGCCTGATGAATAATTAACTTCTGGCTATATAGCCAGCTGCCACTTTTTTCACAGTACCTCACATCTTTGTTTCTTTTGGAGGCCTCTGGATCCTGTTTTCACCCTACCAAACATGCAGAAACTATAGCAGAATTATGGAGGAAACTAACATGAACTTGTTTCCAAGAAGCAGTGTCAGCCCTACTGCAAATGCAGATCCAGTTAACGTTATTTATTCAGATTATTTTCTTCCTATCAAGATGAAACAGAAAGGCTCAGGGTTCCTTACTGAGCCCTTACTTGGGTCTCAGGGAAATTTATACCCAATGCTTGACATATCCTGGAATCACCACCAAGAAAACTGTGAAATCCTTGGCTTTCAAGATAACTTTACATTATATAAGAAGCCAAACCTAGAAAGTTTATGATGCTATAATTTAAAGCCAATATTTTCAGACTTGGTGGATAAGGTGTGAATCCAAAATCGAAGCACTGCTTCATGAATTGCTGCCTTTGTCGGTCCTGAGAACTTGCACAGCTTTAAAGGGAGTCTTCAGGGATGCTCATTATTGCTGGTATGGATCCTGCAATTCTATAAACACTCACTCCCTTAAATTTATTTACATGTATAGTCAAAGCATTTATGTTAGTGCTTCTATGGTTACGATAAGGTTTATGATCCAAATTTCAGTCATCTGGATTTGAAAACCTGTCAGCAAAAAAAGTCCACAGAGCCTGCACAAACCTCTCTTCAAGGAGTCAAGATTGTGCAGTGCTCAACACGCTTATGGAAACCACCTTCTATCGAAAGCTTAAGGAAATAATTTTCTTCCTTTCCTATCCAAAGATGCACCTAGTGAGTGCCTCCGTCTTGCGAAATCCTTTTGCTGCGTCTCTGGTATAAACACAAGCCTCACTCCTCATGAACTCCACCTGCTCTGCGGCAAGCGGGGCAGAACCCTGCTGAGCCACGATAAGCCTGGGCACAAAGATTACAGAGCAATCACTGTACAGGAAGGTGTTCGGTCATTAACTCGCAGCACATGGTTACTACAGTTAGAAAACATGATTAAATAAAACTGCAGCCCACTCTCCTTCTCAGCCCAAGAGGAGAAGCACCTGCTCTCTGTCCAAATGGGCTCTGGTGCGCACTATGAAACTTAAGGTCTACTTCTTTGTAAGATTTATGGGTATAGGAAAGTACTTACTTTTGTGCAACAAAAGAAGGATCAAAGAACTCAGACGTAATCCTGTTTGCATACAGGGAACAACTAGTCATAGAGCACAACCCTGAAAAGCATAAGACAAACCATTCAGTGGAGCCAGCAGAAGAGCTTTGGGCCTGACCCTGAAGCTAATGAAGTCATGGAGCACAGATTTCTGCGGAAAAGAAGCAGTTGTGGTATGACTTCAAATACCTAAACTTAGAGAAATAAGGTATATTTACCAGAGAGTATGAAAATCAGTCCAGCTAAACAAGCTATTTTTGCTTTAGTCTGATCGGAGCCTCCGACTTTTGTACATTTCATCCCAACCAGTCCAAAAATGGCACCAAAGAAGCCCAGGCAGACAGCGGAGATCATCAGTCCTCTGCAGGCTTGGATGTAACCTGCAGCGAGAAAGAGTAAAGCTAACGTGAGAAATGGGACCATAACGAGTTTTGCTGTAGCTACTCTCCCTCCACGCAGTGTCAGGCATTCACTGTTGCAAACCGAATCAGACCTTGGCTGGAGCAATGTCACCTTACCATTGGCCGTGTTCTCCTAGGTGATGTGTGCCCTTCACAGGGCATCATCATCTGAGCCCAGCTCGTAAGAAACATGCTATGGCTTTCAGGGCTGCAAAAAATAATCCCGTGGCATTGGGTCCAGTATCTGCAAGAGGCTGTACCCATAAGGTTTTGAAGAGCAACTCCACATGGTCTGTGCAGTGGCTGTCACAGGTTGCAGAGCCACTCTGTGTACACAAAGCGAGCCTTACACGTCAGTCTCGTTGGGAATGTGTCGCAGATGCAAGACGGCTGGCAGCTGATCGGCAGCACTGACCTGGCCTGGTATCCCAGGCCTGCCTGAACATGCCACCAATTTGATCTGGACCCATGGTGACCCTCATTCTGCAAGGAAGTCAAACACGTGCTCAGCGTCATGGACAGCAGTAACCCTTCGAGATAAAATGAACTACTGCCATACTGCCTGGACAAATGTGGCTGGTGTTAGCCACGTACCATCCTGCCGTGCTGGCTGAGGCTGCTCTGAGCTGGGCCTCCCAGGGGCAGGGACTTTCAGCAGGACGACAGGTTGCTTGGCCTCTTGTCCCTTCTGAGAATATCTTGTAATTGAAAGGCTCTGATAATCTCCTATGAATGTTTACAAGGTGGAACACTGCGATCTTACATGGCTGAATAACCATCACAAGAAGTTTTTCTTCAACAGTAACCTGTTGTTACATTTCATTTAAAATTAAAAGGTACTTCGATTATTAGGGTATCCATTCTTTTTTGCTTTGATCTCCAGTGGGTGGAAATGTCGAGAGCTAACCCATGTTTTCACTGCCTACACCACATTTTTTCTAACAACAAATAACCCCCCCCCAAAAAAAAAGTCTTTAATATATAGGAAATTAATATATTAAAGCAGGAACTAGAGGACAGCTAATGAAAACAGAAGGCAGAAGAATCACAGAATATCCCAAGTTGGAAGGGACCCATAAGGATCATTGAGTCCAACTCCTGGCTCCACACAGGACCAGCCAAGTCAGAGCAGATGACTGAGAGTCAAAACAAAAAGTGCACTTGTTCATATAACAAAGTTGTGGAACCCCTTTCCACAAGATATGTGGATGCTAGAGGTTTACAGAGATTCAAAGAGAGACTGGATACATTCATTAGCGAGAAATCTGTGTCTGGCTGGCAGGTCCTTGAGCTGCAGATGGCTATCACTCAGGCACTCAGGCCTCCTGCTGCACACCCCGCTGCCTTACTTGGCTGCTGCTGGAGACGTATCAGCTCCAGGATGACCTCTGTGTTTGAATAATGATTTTTAAAAAACCCACATTGATTCACAGCTTTGTGCAACATGCAGCACATGAGAAGCAATCTGTAGCACGTAATGCCCCATTTTATCAGTCTTACTGAACTTAGGTGCTGTGCTGCACGTCTGCGAATGCAACCTACTGCAATTTATCTACATGTGCTGGCACGCACAGAGGCTTCTTTCATTTGCAATGTGCTCCTGTAGCCTGTTCTGCTAAAGAAATCATAGAATTGTTTGGGTTAGAAGGAACGTCAAAGATCATCTAGTTCCAATCTCCCTGTCACCTAGTTCCACCCTCCACTAGACCAAGTTGCCTGGTCAATACAAGAGTCAATGGAGTAACTGTAACTGTAGTGTGAGTCCCATGTTGGAATACGAGAGAGTCACTCGTGCCTGTTGAGGTGCCTCTCATTATCATTAGGTATGTCAAGTGTGAACTATAAGGTAGTGTCCAATGGTAGAAGGATGAGGCACCCTCTGGAGAAACCTCCCTTTCTCCATCCATGATAAAAGCCTTGGGTTCACTCACAGCCAGATTGCAGTTACCCAAAATCAGGCAACATGACCACCTTTCTCAACCAACCGGGCAGAGTAAAATTTCCTCAACAGTGACATAAAACCCCACTCCCAACCAGTTCCGTTCAAACCCAGGTGACAGGTACACCTCTGCTTCGGAGTCAAATCCCGTGCTCTTACTCCTTCTTCTTCACTCAGGCAAAACCCAAGGGACGTCCGTAGCAGAAGGGCTTTAAGGAGATTTCAAAAGGTGGTTCTCAGTTTATAAAACCCAAGTCTGAAGCCAGCAGTCTTGCTTTGTTAATTTTTGCTATAGGCATGGAAAAGTTGGCTTTTACTACTTTTGATGGTGTGCCATGTGTTTCTTGTAGCACGCAGGTAAAGCAGGAGATGGAGATTGGCAAGGAAGCTATTATTTTTGACAGGTCCAATTTATTGACACTGTTAGTAGCTAATTGACACATTAAAGTGCTGAACCATGAACATATTCACCCAAAGGTCCTCTAAACTTTTATTTATGTCTGAACCTCCTAGGAGAAACAGTAAATATTCACCCCAACCAAAATAACCAGCATATGCTCGGAACCACAGGGCTGAAATTCAGCTGTTCCTGAAGGTCAATACACAGTTTTAGAATAGGGAGAGGGTGGTGAGACAGCAAGAAATAATTAACTCACTCACCCAGAAATCGTTTTCAATTATAAACAGCATGAACTGGAAGACTGCTCTGTCCTGCTGAATGAATAACCTTCCCCACTAAATATTTCACTGAATTGGGCAGGCCAGCCTCAGCGGGACTGGTTTCAGTTCACCGCAGCAATCATCCAACTGGCACACGTTTTAAAAACAAAAGATATGAAAAAATATCACAATCTACACCAGTAACGTGGAAGAGCAGAAGTCTGTCAGTCCCACTAGGTTGACTGGAGCATTAGGAAGCGTGAAAGGGTGAAATCAACCTTTTCACCAAACCCAGCCTCCTATTGCTTGGACCTTTGGTTAGAACAATGTATATAGCACGTGTCTGTTAGAGCAATTAAACGTTTTCCCCCATGGCAGGGGGGTTGGAACTAGATGATCTTTAAGGTCCATTCCAACCCAAACCGTTCCATGATTCTATGATTTTCTTTGCCTCCTAGAAAGCAAGAACATTATATTGCTTACCAAGGCTTACAATGCTGAAAAGTGTGAAGGGGAGCTGCCTATTCCTTCACACTTCCCCAGACAAGACCAAAGACCGTCCCCTTTCCAAATGCTTATTGTCTGTATTTGCACCAGCTCCTATAAGAAGCTTGTCACGTACATGTTAACCACCCAAATGTAGCTCCCAAGCAACAGAAAGCCGTATGTTTTAAACAGACAAGCAGACAAACGTGCATTACTCATAAAGTCATGTTTAGCAGCATTCCAAGAGAAACCTATTTCAAGGTGTTTTTTTTCTTAAACAAATGTGTTTTGTCTTGCATTCAAATTAATCTTGCTAGATCTTCATCTATCTTACCTCACTGCTCTCATGCTTGCCTCTCATGCTCACAAAGAGTTAGGAGGAATTCATACCATATGACACTCAGGAAAAAAAAACATATGCAAAGTTCTGGGGACTGTCACTTTCACAATAAATGCCTCTGGTGGCATCTTGCAGTCTGCATCACGCGAAGTAGAAGAGGTTGCCTTACAGATACAGCACAGATTCCTTCTACAAGTACACACCCTTTGCTTTTGTATGATTTATAAGCTCTAATATCCTCTTTAAGCTCATAAGTAAATTTTTGTTCCGCTCTGTTCGTGCAAAAGGTCATCAGATCCACCGTTGGAAACATGAAAACTGATACGTACTCTTCTGGCGAGGCGGTTTCATCACGAAGTTTCCACTTATGACCACTAGGGCACAGAAGTAAACATGAAATTATTCTAAGTCCTACCGACCGCAAGAACATTTTTGCTTGCAGACAGAACGCGGGGCTGAGCCCTTAATGAGCGCTGGCCAAATTGATTCCTTGTACCAGAATGCATAAAGCTGGGAGGGCATCACATGCAATGTCCTCTGGTGGCCACTCGTGTGGAACAATGGCCTGAAAGCCATGGGGGCGGCCCCGCTGCCGTCCCACCCTACAGCCATCTGGGGAGCACAGTTCAAGACCACTCCATGACGCAAACCAAAACAAGGGTAATGGGGAACCATCTCCGGATCCCTCCTGACCCAAACTACAACAGCGCTTCTGAAGATGGAAGGACTTCTGCACCCCACCACAACTGGCATGGTGATACCCTGATGTCCTACCCGGTTGTTTTGCCTCTGATCCTCTTGGCAGACCTGAGCGGTCTCTGCGGACAAGAAGTTCAGCAAAACTGAAGAGGTTTCTGACTTGACAAAAACCCCACATTTCCGTAGCAGATGAACTGCTCTGTGAGGCAAATCCTCTGCAGCTACGTGAGGAAGGAGTGGAGCAGAGTCACCTCTCCCTGGGACAACAAAAATAATTCTAGTAGTTTCCCAGTCCTGCCTTACCATTTCGAGGAGAGCAGCACATTATCACTACAGATATCTCTACGGCGTTATTGTTTCTGCTCACAAACACTTCAGGGAAAACAGGAAGCCATACCTGCCCTTTTTTTGCATCTTTGGAGTCCCCCACCTGAGGATGGAGTGAGGCAATTCCCATGTTCCCGGTCACAGGGAATGGGATCCAGCTTAGCCATGTAAATCTATGCAGAGAGGAAGACGAGGGAAGGGAGAGGCTACTTGACGGCCAACAGAGGTTCGGCTTCATGCGGACATACAAACCCTTCTAAGCTATGCGTGACGCACTGCAACCCTGAAGTACGCTCCTGCACTGAGGAAGGGTCAGGGAGAAAAGGGGACGTATGACCCGCTGTCAGGCACTAACAGGTTCCCAGCAGAGCCTGTAACCACAAGGAGGGGAGTCTGGGCTAGACAAGCTACTGAAAGCACCTCTGGTTATGTGGCTGCTATCCCAGCACTGTGCCTGGGTACCAGGATCAGGCCCCACAGCATTCAGAGATGTTATTGAGAAACACTGAAACCAAGAATCTTCCACTACTGATAAACAGTCTGGCCAGGAGGATGGAATAAGGCTGTTCCAGACGTGCATTTTGGATTCAGTTCCATCCAAAAGACGTTACTGCTCTGATGCCTATTTCATGGTGCAGCAGGTGCCTCAGAAACCCATTCCTGGGGCAAGGGGAACGTGTTACCCAACGCACAAGGTTTCGACGCACAAGAATTCAGAGGAAGGGGTGGTAAGGAGTTTGCTGTTCAAGTTTCTTCTTCTTTCCGGAATTTTAAATGTTTCCAATTCTGCACATTTTGTTTGTAACTACACTTTTCTTACTCTGGAAACAGATTAGCCCAGAACTAAAAGAACACCTAACAATAGCTTCGGTTAAGAAAGGTTAAGTACTGGCCATCACTCCGTGCCCACCTGCACACAGACCACAGCTCCTTGCCCAAGCCTGGAAACCATATCCTCAGCTGCTGAACTTGGCCGTCGGGTGACTGACGCCAACGGAGGCCAGCCAGCTCTCCCACCCCTTCAGAGGAACCGGCAAACCCCTCTGCCGCCATGGGCTGGGTCAAAGGCAGGTCTGGGGCGCGGTACTTCTCCATCCGAGGGAAGCACCTTGCAATAGTGATGCTTAACGGTCGCCCGCGTAACCCATTTTTAGTACCTTGACCTCTTCTAGCCCTGTGTGCATACAGAGGTTAAAGATTTCCTGATATTGGTATTAATCAGCTTTGTGATAACATTAATCTCTGTTATGATAATATTAATCGCTGTTAGTGATTTGATTAACAGACTTTCTTTTCCTTTTAAGCAAACCTTTCACACCAAAATCCACTCTGAGACTCCAGTGCAAAGGGAGTCTCTGGCCGGAGCGGGACCAGTAGGCCTGCTTTTTTGTGAGCATCGAAGCCACTGGGACACTGTATATTGCATTCGTTTATGACTATAAAAACTTGGAACAGGTGCCATCACTTTAAAAACCTTTCCTCCCTTTCTCTACCGTCACGCCTGAGGCTACAGCCCGATGCCACTGTTCCCACCAGCCACCAGCAGTGCGGATTTGTCCCCTAAGAGCTCAGTCGTAAGGATTTCCTGCGGCAACCCGGTTTCCCAGTGGGGCTTCCTTAAAGGGCAAAAATGTTTCCCCTTAACCAGGGATGAACCAGGCAGCACCAACTCAGTCTGCGGGGTCAGGCGCTGCAGCAACACCCCCCAGCTTCACTTCAGAATAACTCTGCCCTAAAACCAAGCCGAGCGACGCATCACTTTTGCATACCTCTGCATCCCTCACTGCCCCAAGCTTTTGCGCTGTCATTTATCAATGAAGCAATTACATCCGAGTTAATAACCACTTAGCAAAAAAAAAAAAGCAAAGGAACGTTAATTAAAAGAAAATGACGCAAAGGCTTGTTCTTCTCCACCGACCGTTGCATGGCTGGCAAAACCATCAAGAGGAGGAATGTCAAGACAGTCGGAAAATAAATCGGCAAGAAAAACTTGCCCGCATTCCTCCTGTGTCAAATCCACACGCACGGAGTCTTCCGACGGGCAAAAGCCAAAGCAGGTAGCGACAGCCAGGAAGGCCAAAACCGGGCACTGGGGCACCAAATATAACCTCAACCGGTGGGTTTCAGGGAAAAAGCCCCACTTCCACGGGTGCGCACAAGCAGCGCGCTGCCGCCTGCGAGGGGACCCCAGGGCACTCGCCCACCAGCCCGCGCGGGGGCCGCCTCCGCCGGGGTCCCCGCCACCTCCCCGGGCCC
>VWZZ01002391.1:3515-18125 GCA_013399095.1 Psophia crepitans | reverse complement strand
TTACACTGTGATGGATGCACCCCAAGATGCAGTGCCTTCTGAGCTGCTGCCGACCAGCACCCCCAGATCCCTTTCTTCAGGGCTGCTCTGCAACCACTCCTCTCCCAATTTATACTTGGGCCTAGAGTTACTCCATCCTAGGTGCAGAATCCAGTGTTTGGACTTGCTTACCATTGATAGTTTCCCAGTGTTTCAATCTACCTAGGTCATTGTGCAAGGCCTCCTCTTCNTTACACTGTGATGGATGCACCCCAAGATGCAGTGCCTTCTGAGCTGCTGCCGACCAGCACCCCCAGATCCCTTTCTTCAGGGCTGCTCTGCAACCACTCCTCTCCCAATTTATACTTGGGCCTAGAGTTACTCCATCCTAGGTGCAGAATCCAGTGTTTGGACTTGCTTACCATTGATAGTTTCCCAGTGTTTCAATCTACCTAGGTCATTGTGCAAGGCCTCCTCTTCCTCGAGAGAGTCAACAGCACCTCCCAGTTTGGTATCATCATCAGACTTGCTGATGGTGCGTTCAACTCCTGCATCCGGATCATTGATAATGTATCAAACAGGACTGGCCCTAGGACTGAGCCCTGAGGAACACCGCTGGTGACCAGTCTCCAGCCAGATGTAGCCCCCATTCCCTACAACCCTTGAAGCCCTGCCCTTCAGCCAGTTCAGAGCACCATGAATCTGCTCATCCCACAGGTGGACAGCTTTTCCAAAAGGATGCTGTGAGGAATAGTATCAAAAGCCTTACTAAAATCCAGAAAAACCACATCCACTGCCTTCCCTTCATCCACTAGGCGAGTGACCTTANCCAGTCTCCAGCCAGATGTAGCCCCCATTCACTACAACCCTTGAAGCCCTGCCCTTCAGCCAGTTCAGAGCACCATGAATCTGCTCATCCCACAGGTGGACAGCTTTTCCAAAAGGATGCTGTGAGGAATAGTATCAAAAGCCTTACTAAAATCCAGAAAAACCACATCCACTGCCTTCCCTTCATCCACTAGGCGAGTGACCTTATCATAGAAGGGTATCAAATTAGTTAAACAGGACTTTCCTTTTGTGAACCAATGTTGACTGTGCCTGATTATTGAATTGTTCTTTAAGTGCCTTTCAGCAGAACTCAGTATAAACTTCTCCATAATTTTTCCAGGAACTGAGGTTAGATTAACAGGTCTGTAGTTCTCTGGGTCTTCCCTCACACCCTTCTTGTAAATTGGGACAACGTTGGCTAGCTTCCAGTCAGCAGGGACCTCCCCAGACTCCCATGATTTTTAAGCTACATATATTTTACAAATCCGGATGGAATATTATTCAATAGTTGGATTTTTTAATGTACAAAAGTTTATTGTATTGCTCTGTACAGAAGAGTCCTTCAGAAATGGGTTTGCTGTCAAGTCTGAAATACAGGATATTATTTTAGCTCTTGCAGGATCAAAATCACAAGCAATCATTATTGCCTCATAAGTTAAACACCGGATGACAACAGCATTTGTTCTGCAGCCAGGATAAGCAGGCTAGGGTCGTCATGCCTTTGTCCCGGAGTAATTTTTCTTGTAATTTTACCATGCATAGGTTGGGCAACTTGAGACTCTTTCCTGGCTCTGCCATGTTATGATTTCCAGGGTGCCTAGAGCACTTGTGCAAAAGGAAAAACAACCCCAACTTTATTTTTGTAAGTCTGAAGGACAACTTCCTTGTTTGCTAGGGTTTCCCTGAAAATTTGAATGTTGAAAAGATAAGGCAGACATGCAGGGAATATAGACAGGCTTGTAAGAGCGTCATCACCTGAGCAAGGTCAGGTCTGCTGCCAGTGATAGGTCCGGGGGATACACCTCAAATTGGCGTATGCGCTATAGGAGATTAACACGACTGGAAAATGAGGAGGCTCCTGTGGTGTTCTGCATCGTGTAGAACAAAAAAGTGCCGCCTAAAAAAAGTGAGCAACCAGATCTTCTTCTCCAAAGGCAAGTAGACAAAGGAATGTTTCTGTGTTGCCTCAAAAAAATCCATCAGAGTGGGAACATCAGTTAATAATCACCAGTCCTTGCTGGGATTGCCACTGTTGTTTTTCTTAAGCTATCATAAATGGGATTAAATTAAATTACTGCAGGTCTTTTGTAAACTGCCAGGACAAGAATGATTTTAAGCTATGTGGTTCATATATTATGTAACAAAGAGTAAAAAATTAATAGCAAGTGACAACCCAGATCGTTTTAAAGGAGTGAAAAATTGCATTCCACGAGCCAATAAACTTTCCCCTCTCTCTCCCATTCTGTGCAGCGCGTTTGGACATTACAGACTTTGTTTCGTGACACTGAGATTAATGCATTATTTCTTTTCTCTTTTTTTTTTCTTTTTTTTTTTTTTTCAGCTCGGCTTAATTTTGTTGAAAAAAAGCCTGTGTTGTTCCCTGAAAGTTTGTAATACAATGCTTTTAAAAATAGATATAACCTGTTTAACAAACTGAGCAGGAAATGTGAAGAAGTGCATCTCCTACTTTACTGGAGGTGCATTCCACCTGGCCACGCGCGCAGGTGCAGCTCTTGGCGTTCAGAAGTCGCCTCCACATCAAATTAAGTTTTGCTAAACCCAGGTAGGTCACAGTGGAAAGGAGGGAAACTTTCAGACTGATTTTTACAATGTGTGGCCTCATGTAATGTGATTTAAATTTTGCAAAATAAAAGAATACTGTATCTAATGGAATTTGAAAGGATTTAAACGAGGTGGGAGGCAGAGGAGCAAATGTCTCGGTAAAGCAGCCGGTGTTCAGCAGTGATCCTTGCCGTGAGCCAGAAAGATGAAGATGTTGAGCCCTGACTGGTGGCTGAGCTACAGGTCAGGGTTGGGACCTTGGTTTTCCGCTGAAAACTTCAGCTTTCCCACTGAGCACGTCCTCTGCCCTCGTGTGCCACAGCTGGTCTCTGCCTTTTCCTGAGCACTTGGGAGATCTGGGCACCAGGAGTCTGTCATCTTTTAGGGGCAGTAGGGTCGCTCCCAGTCAGAGGACTCAGAGAAGCTGGAGCAGACCTTCTGTCTGAGAGGAACACAGCAACAGGACAAGGGGTGTGAGTTGGGGCATGGGAAATTCCCGTTAGGTAGTAGGAAAAAGTTGTTTACCACGAGGATGGTCGAGCACTGGAGCAGGCTGCCCAGAGAGGCTGTGGGATCTCCCTTCATGGAGGTGTTCAGGACCTAACTGGACACGGCCCTCAAGAAGCCAATCTACTTAGATGTGTTTTGGATTAGATGATCTCTGGAGGTCCCTTCTAACCTGAATTATTCTATTACCCTTTGATTTTGATACCTCACTGAAGCAAATAGAGTAGCACTGGGATGCATTTGGCTTTCTATAGGGCTGAGTAGCGCACTGATGTGCTGATGATTACATGTTAAATGTTAAGCACAGAGCACGATTGTATGTCATCTGTCACCCCTGCTACCCCGTTATTTAGCTCACATGCTAAAATCTTCTTTTCACAGATCCATGTACTGCAGTTCGTAACAGCAGTACATTTACTACTTGTCCAGCTGTTCACACGTAGGGAAATTTTTCCAGTAGTCACCTTTTTTCTTCTCTTTTTCTTTTTTTTTTTTTTTTGAGGATGCTTCTGGCTATGCTAAAGAAAATCTAAATTGGGGAGCATGGCACGGAGGCCTTTAGCTCTGCCAGTGTAATATCCTTCCCGAGACAGCAGAGCGGGAATGAGGGGAAGAGAGGAACTTCTGTAAAGCTGCTTCTGCATCCCGAGCGGGTGCAAGAAGCAAAGCTGGTAAGTGTGTGCATTGGCTAAAGGGAGGTAGCAGCGACCGAAGGCAGCAGTGGAAGAGATGCCATGGTGTGAGGTGACTGGTGGGCATGGCAAAGGGCCTGGCGGAGGCAGAAATAAACTGCTGGAGAACGTGGGTGAAGGGTGGTGATTTACACTGTGCTTTTTCTACCTAGCCCTGCTTAGGTTCAGCTGAGCCCTCAACAAATTCATCCCAGTTTCCAGTTGAGCAGTAAGGGGAGACAGGTGAAGGCGAGGGTCTGCTTTATACCTTCTCAGCAGTATCTCTATCTGCAAGGAAGCTCTTCCGCATGCCCTCCTCCAGTTCCTCTTCCCGATTCCCACAGCAGCCCCATATTTACTCGGAGAAGTGTTGTGTCAGGAAGAGGGTGTTGTGGTTTACCGTCGTCAGCCCCACTGTTTATCAGGCACCAGTGGCACAGAAAGATTTAATGTAACTGAGAACATGAAAAACCACAACCTGGAGCAAAGCAGCTTCTGTAGCGTGACTGAGATCTGAGAGCAAATGGGCTGGGATCAAAAAAGGTCACGGTGACAAAGCGGAGTTGAAAGCTGGCTTAGATCAACATGCTCAAGCAACTCAGAAACAAAGGGAATAAGGAAATAATATGTGACTTTTTTTGATCAATATAGATTTAAAAAAATTGATAAACTGAGGTTGAAATTAACATGCATTCGATCCATCAGCAGTACTGCTGCTTTTCATCTTACTGGTTTGATTTGGTGTCTGAAGTGGTGTCGGTATTTGAAATAGAAGTGATAGCCAGACTGATTTGACAGAAATCGGTAAAACCCTCCAGCCAGCAAAAAGGGGGGGCTGCCTGCAGGAGCAGAAGCTCTTGGATAAAGAGGACTGATTTAAAATCAATTTTAAAGTTGCTGAGCTTAGGGAACCACAAACAAAACTGGCAGTAATGACATCTGATGAGAAAAAAAACCAAAATGTAAAAACATAGATGCCAATGGGACCACGCATGTGCTGGGGAACATGGTCAGGTTCCCCCTGACTTCCTGGGACTGTACTGGGAATCGTTTTAGTGTACCAAGCGGGGCTTCGACCCATTTTGCATGCAATTTTTTGTGCAGCACGAGGTCGTCCTATTCCTCAACAAAATGTCCTGCCCCCACGCTGACTCTCACTGCCTGTAGTAAATGAAGCAGTGTATTACCTAGGAGAAACTTTATTTGGACCGCTTATTTTTGCTGGGTCACAGTCCAGAGTAGCCAACTAGACTTTCGCCAAGGGCAGGACACAATGTGCTCTGCTTGTTATGTTAATGTTTTCATGTTCCCATACTGAAAATATTTTTCTTTCATTACGTTGCAGTAGTTCTACCTTGCCATTGCCCTTGTAAAGAAATAAAGTGTTTACTGCTGATAATAGAGATTCAGGCATGCACTGTGTTTTTCTGTTTTCCTCTCTGTTCAAGTGTCTTTTCTCAGCTGCCCATTTATTTCCGTGGCTCATTCAGATCTTCATTTTAGCTACGTAATTCATGTTAGCTGCAAGCCAGGTAAAGAAGGACAGAATCATTTTTTGAGAATTTGTTATTAAAACTATGTAAAGTCTTTTTTCATGCCAGAAATGCATTTCAAATTTTAGAAAAGGAGAAATTCTTACACAGTCTTGACTTAAGTCCAGTTTGGAAGGGAAGTTGCAGCACTGAATGGTGCCTCATGCACACGGTCAATGTTTCTGATTTTGGTGGTAAGGCAGATTTAATGGTGATCAGTTAGATTTAAATATTGTACTGCACTTTTTTCAGTAAGCAAAGTTGTAAAGTGGGAGAAAATGGGATAATGAAACAATCTCTTTACTTTGTGTCAGCTCTGGGAAAAATTAGTTCCTTTATTTTTCCCTTTCTTTCTGGTGTATTTATCTTATGTGTAGGTAGGAATCAGAAAACCTTCCAACAGCAGATTCATACATTGCAGAAGTCCCCATGTGACAAAGTGGTGGCTTTTGATTGTAAATTGCTTGACAAATACGAACAAAATGAAAATGCCAGCGGATGCCAAACCGTGGGGTTGGAAACACCGGTGCTTATTGTAGTGACTGCTCTTTGTTTTTCTAGGAGATGGTGTGCTGTTGACAAAAATGACTTTTGGTGATGTCTGAGGATTAAAGGTTTATTTGGAAAGATAGCCCAGAGCATTTTTTTCATGTGGTATTCTGGAAAGTGTTAACTTTTCTATGTACATACGGGAAAAACCTGATTTGGTAAGAGAGAGTTAGGACATAACCCGGCATGCAAAAGCGACAGGTTGGCTGCATCCATTAAAGAACCCGACAGAAATGTTAAAATTCAGCTGGAGGAAGTGTTTGTGTTAGTGCTGGGTATGCTGTTAATGCAAAGGGCTGCACTTCAGTACGAAATGCAAAACATTGTCGTGCATGAAATTCAATTCCCAGTCACAAATCCTGCCCTCCCCGCTCCAGTCCCGTTTAAATACAGGGCATCCCTGGAAGATGTGCCAATTTGTGAGAGGAGTTTTCGTGCCTGTAAAGGAGACCCGGAGGGACTGCCTCAGGCGCAGGCACCAGCCTATAGATGCCCGTGCGCAGGCTGGGCAGCGGCGGAGCGCGGTAGAGCCTTGTGGAGCTGCAGTCCTGTGCCAGCCATTGTCCTCGCCGGGCACTTTCCGGTGACATGTCACATACCCTGAGCTATGAAAATATTGATTTTGGGATCTTGTGCCTGAGCCAGTTTCAGTTTTCCTCCCATCCCAAACAGGAGCTAACCTCAAGCTGGGATCCTTGTCAAGCCGGTGCAATGCTCTGGAGGTTGCTCCAAGCCCTTTTGCTGCCCGTATTTTGCAGGAGGTTGTATCCACCCCTGCCACAAATGTTTTCCAGCTCTAACAGCACAAGCTCCAGCACCACAGGCTGAGGTTTGCTTAAGCGTGACCCGAGGTGCAAGCGTGCCTCTGACCTGCCTGCGGGCTCTCTCCGCAGAGCCCCATCGCAGCTCTGTTTCAAGCCACTGCTGCTTGGGGGGACGCTGGCCGAAGGTCACCAGCCTCGGGCAGGTGTTACACCCCAGCTCTACACAGAGTGACCAGAGAAACGAAAGAAATTATGTTTTTATGTTATGGATTGAGTTTGAATTATAGAAAGGAAGAGCCACAGATAAAGGTGAAATGCAATCTGCCCTGTGTTCAACAAAGTTATTTCTCCTCTTTTTCTAGCAAGCCTCACTCCTGGAGCGCTGACCGAGCAGCCTCTGCTTGCCCAGACCACCTGGCCCTTCCAGGCCTCCCACCTAACCGTACACATCATGTGGCCGCTCTCATCCCAGCCAGTCATGGCATGAGTGGCTCAGCAAACGGACATCCTTACGTTTTGAGTCCTCATCCCTCTGTCCCTCTCACGTCTCCAGCAGTGGCTCCCACGGGCAAGTGTCTCGTGCAAGCAGAAACTGCCTGGTTGCCCCATGAACCTCCTGGGTGCCGGTGCGTTTCTTGGCGTTTGGCAGGGACCAGCGGCATCCTTGGACACACGCCTAGTGGCTGACGGGCTCTTCGCCCAGCTACATTTCAGTGATTAACACGCTACCTCCGTCTGTCAGCTTAGGGGTTTCTATGCCATGCCAGCAAGACGGGAAAGTTAAAGATTTGCTCAAAATCTCTAGAGCTGGAATGACGCCCCCGGGGTGGGCGTCTGTCTGGATATTCAGCTAGATATCTACCATATGGTCAGTGCAATACAGGCAGCTATAAATAAAGCCCGTTGCAGCTCGTGATGCAGACTGCTCTCCAAACAAGGTCTGGAGAAACCAAGGGGCTGTGTTTTCCAGGGCAGGACTGTAAGAGGTCACTCTCCGGTTTGTGCTGCCCCTGAACTCGAGGCCTCTTCTGCGAGACACTTCTCGGTACGCTGGTGTCTGTTGGCTTGTGAGAAGGGCCCCTGCCAAGTTCTTCAGGCGTGGAATAGGTCGTTCCCTTCTCATTTTTAAAGTGTGATGGTTAATTTCTAATGAGAAGTGCCTTTGAACTTCTGAACTTTAAACTCAGCAGAGGAAGCCCTCCCTTGAGTACATCAAAACCTGTAGCTCTGCTCAGGGCAACAATTCATGCCACATACTCATCATGCCGAGAAATTATCCCTAGCCCTTTATGTGGCACATGCATCATTGAATATATTAATATACATGAGTAAATAAAATAAAGCCATTCAACTAGGCTGCGCATCCCTGAGAGCAGAATTTGCTCTGCAGATTAGCAAACGGACTGAAATACCAATCCCTAATCTTTCACAAAGAAAATCTCTCATATCTTAGAACAAAGCAAACAAGCACACTCATGTATATACGTATGTACATGTTGAAAGAATGTGATACAAAGACTCATTTTATATGCCTGCCTTATATTATGTCTAAGAATAGGAAAGAGAGAGCAGGCTCTTATCAAAACTGCTGCTTCCTTGCTATAGCAGCAAAATTACTAGCCAACACCCCTACCAGCTGCTTTTTCATCTTTTCTTAATAAAATTAAACAGCTATATGGCTCAGCGAATAAGCATTACCACTACAAACTGATGAAGCCCATTCCTAGGACAACAAAACAGAAAGAAAGATTTAGGATAAGTAGAGGAGACTAGAGTAACCCAACCCCCCCTTTGCAGATAAAAATGTTCTTTTTCCCTCTCCTTGCAGAAATCTACAACTAGGGACCACAAATCCTGTATGATCCCAGGGCTTTTCTTTATTCACAGAATTTTTTCTGCATTAGATATTTCTAAACACTACTACCCACTACCTATATGTCCCTAGGATTTTTCATTACTAGAAGTGGGACGGGCATGTAATAGTTACAGCAATTCATTAGCCTTATCAGGAATTATCTAAATTTACTTGCAAAAGAGAGAGATACTTCCTTTGTAGTTTTGCCTTAAAAACCACTGGCCTAAAAATACCCATCAGGACATTAATTTCGTTAGGATTTTGCTTTTCATACTTTTTTATCCCCCCATCCCTACACTATTTGTGTTCTTGCCAGTAAGAACTTGCTCTAGTGTGTTTAATCCATTAGAGAAGATTTCCCAAATGAGCCAGTTGTGAATCACAGGTCGTTACCTTTCATCAGCTCCACTCCGACAGCGGGTTACGATGAGGTGTGACATTCTGGCTCGGTTTGTTTGTGCCACAGCTGGGATTTTTGTAATGGGGAAGTAAGGAGCTTGAGTAATCTCCGTTTGTTTTCAGTAGGGCTGCTGTAGCCTTGAACGGAGAGGTGTTTCTGAGACCCTTTCCCTGTTGGTTTCCAGCATTTAACGCTGATTTCACTTTTTTCTTTTATGGCAGTAGTCACATCTGGCTAGATAAGCTATCTCAAGCACGTCCTGATATTCAGGTGGGCGATAAGGATAGCGTTCTGCACTTCTGTGGCCACACTCTGGACCACTGTAACACAGTACTTTTTCATTTTAGAGTCACATTATCTTCAGCGCCTTTAGCTTTACTGTCCCAATGTATTTTGTAAGCCTGGGAGTACCCAGAGCCTTCCTGGTGGCCCTGTATAATCATTCTCTCGTGCATAGAACCATAGAATCACAGAATGGTTAGCACTGGAAGGGACCTCAAAGAGCACCTAGTTCCAACCCCCCCTGCCATGAGCAGGGACACCCTCCACTAGACCAGGTTGCCCAAAGCCCCATCCAATCTGGCCTTGAACACTGCCAGGGATGGGGCCTCCACAGCTTCTCTGGGCAACCTGTTCCAGTGCCTCACTACCCTCACAGTACAGAATTTCTTCCTACCATCCAATCTAAATCTCCCTTCTTTAAGTTTAAACCCATTACCCCTTGTCCTGTCACTCCATGCCCTGGTAAACAGCCCCTCTCCAGCTTTCCTGTAGGCCCCTTTAGGTACTGGTAGTCCACAAATAGTTCTCCCAGCATGTAGTTTTGTAGTAGTTTGTACTCATCAGTAGAGCTTGACAGACTTTGTATTAAAAAGATGAAGTTGCCAGCTCATGTACATTTGTTGTGGTCCTACTCTGCTTAGCATCTTCCTTCAGAAGAGCCAGATTTGCACAATTATTTCTGCTCTGTGCATCCAGCGACTTACGGTCTTATTTGAACGATTTCTGCTCACAGCTACCTCACTAAATAGTTCACGTACAAAACCAATTGCCAGTGGTTCTCTATTCGATTATGAGCCTGATCCTGGTGGGTTTTATTATTATTTTATAAACAGTGAAGGATTGACACCATAAGAGGCAAGTCAGTGAGGAATTTACTTTGTTGTTATGTTAGTATCAGAGTATTTTAATATAGGTGTGAAGCAGCTGTGAATGCTGTTTCTCCAGCTCCCAAACTCTTTGCTGATGCCCATTTCAGGAAGGATCTCTAAATTGTGATAAGAGGGATTGACCTTGCTTTATGCATTAGTGTGCTCATGAATTTCTCTTAGACTTACTTTGGTTGCTTCTTAAATTAAGACAATACTACTACATAATTACTAGCTATCCATGTTTGCTGGGAGCAGGGGTAAGGTTAAAATGTGTTTGTGCCTGGGAAGCGATCTTTAGGTGGGAAACGCCAGAGAAATGCAAATTCTTCCCCACCTTTGTAGGCTGAGACAACAGGAGGGCACACTGTGTAACCTCCCCATTTGGCTGGACCACGGCTAGGAACGTGACGCTCGCTTTGCACCTGAGTATGCAGAGACACCTTCTTAACAGAAGTGGTTTTGTGTGATGACTGCTGTATATATACTTAAGGGGCAGGGTTACATCTTCGAGCTGAAAGAAACCCTTTGTGAATACATAAATCACAGAAGGACTGTGTTTGAAGATTGTATCATATCCAGTGGAGGTGATACAATCTACACAGCATGTACACCTCTGAAACAACTCATTATTTTGAATAACTATCTACATTTGTTCATTTTTGTCTGAGCAGTTATGAGAAAGGCTTAGCAGGAAGGGCTTGCTTCAAGCTTTCAACCCCTCCTCAATATCTGCCAGTCTGCGAAGTTTAAAAAGCACTGATTGACAAAGGCCATGTGAAGTGGTAACAGGGATTGATGACACGTGAATAAACAGAGCTATTGATCTGTGTGACAGCTGGCATCAGTAACAGTGTGGTCTAACCACAGTGACGCTCCTCTTCCTCTCCCTTCCCTTGCCAGCCATTTTCATCATGCCTTCTTTATCGTCTCTGCAAGGGGCCCTTCATCCTGGTCTCTATTGCAACATTGATAACAGCCCCGCAAACGAAGTAATCAGAACTTTCCATAAGTTCACTTAAATTTACAATTATTACAATGTAATACGACAACTGGTGTTTGGCAATAAGCACACCACAGGCAGCCCTGTCCCAGACCGTTGCTGCAGAGCATTACCTGGCAAATGCAAGAGGTGGGATTCTCTCTAACTTAGATGTTCAAAGCCCAGATGTCTGCATCTGGGCTAGTCACCCTTGTCTCTCTCTAAAATAGGTGAGGTGAATCCTACCCCAGATGTAGCATTCAGTTCCAGATTACAGACACCTAGATTTAGGCATCTCGTTGTAGGTGTCCGTATGTTACATATATGTCCAGGCTCCACAGTGATCACTGGAGCTCCAGGCAATATAGTCCAAGGAGTCTGGAGAGCTACTCAGCTGATCAAATATAGGGTGAAATAGGATGAGCTATGTCATGGAAGTGCTTGTTTCATTTTACTGGCTCTGCAAGGAACCAAGACTGGCAGATTCATAGGTGGTCATATCTATCATAACTGTCACAGGATGGGATTTTTACTGTTTAATGCCGAATCTCAGATTTACAAAGGGAGATAGAAAAGTCTGAAGCTCAGCATGCACAAGTACAGGCTGGCAGCAACGTAGTTCTTCTGTATTGCTGGAGATAAATTCTGCGCCCTCTTCTGGAAAGAATGTTTGGCACATCAATGTAATAAAATATATTTAAAAAGGTGTCTATACAGTGAGGTGCTCTTTTCATTTTTCCTAGACCAGACTTGACACAATGAACAACTTGTTAGATGTTGAGTGTTCCTTCAGCTCTGATCACTTACAAGTACCGATACATACAGCTCCTGAACTGTGAAGTTATCTGCTGATGAAGTTAATAACCAGACTGTAGTTTCTTGTGAAATATGACTTCTTGTGAATACACCAAAACTCAATGAAAATGAAGATTATTTTATTTTTTTAAAGCCTATTGGTATCTGTTCACCTGGAAAATCCAGAGCAGAAAATAACCCAACAAGTCTGAATACGCATTCAACTACAGCAGTTTTACAGCGACATCACTCGACTAGAGTCTAAACTGTTAAGATTTATGCAGCTCTGAGTTCATAATCAGGTCCTACATCCAGTCACAGGAAAGTAAACAGCAATTATTATTTCACTTGTAAGAAGAAATGGCACTTTTCAGGGCTACATCACACGCCTTATCTCCCTGAACAAGCTGAAATGTGACAGGCGGATAATGCAGGCAAAAAGAGTGGTTGGACCTAGCAGGTCCGAGCCGGGAACAGTGGTAATTTTGGCTGTCTAAAAAGAGAGCTACCAGTTTTCCCACTTATGTGGTAGGTCCATTGCCTGAAACTTGAAATGTGTATGAAAAAGGGCATGAGAAGAGTATGGACATCTTTCCAGATGGGATTTGCACATTTCTGTTTCTGAATGGTTTTGTCCAGTTCAGCTGAATGATGCCTCTTCCAAACTTCTCATTTAAACAGGATAAACTAAAATGGAACGGGCCATTACCAGAGACCCCAGTCTGTATGGTCTCAGCAGAAGCTTTTGGAGGGTACCTGCAAAACTGCTCTTTGTACCTTTGACAAACCAATAATACCCTGCTCATAACATCTTTGGCAGAGTCTTAGCTTGTGGTCTGAAAAAGGTCACTGGGATAATGAGTTCCCTCCAGTCATCCTGAGCTTCAAAAAGAAAAGAAGCTTTGCCAGGGAGAAGAAATGAGATCTGTTTTGTGAAATCAGCTATCCTTCAGGTCAGTTTTCTCCGCCAGTCCGGATAAGGCAGGATCAAGTCAGACACTGTCCTGTTAGCTTTGCTGAGCTGAGCTGTTGGGTGTTAGCTTTGCTAACTGTCCTTGAAAGGGGAGAAGCAATGGGGCAGCATGTGGATATGCAAAGATGTGGACCCACCACCTCTTCTGGGGGAAAGGACCAACATTGGAGTGTATATAAAAAATTTGTGTCCAATCCTTTTTGTTATTCCAAAAAGAGCAGGCTGGGTCTGAAGCTGCTCTTACCATAACTGCACAAAAATGGCTTGTTAGTAATGTCCATATTTTGCAGCTCCTGCTTGGTGCTGGGCATTGCAACAACCACCATCCTTCCATGTGTGGTGGGCAGAACCCCCACTGCTCCCCAAACCATCATCCAATCCCCTGAAATGCAGACCTCGCAGCTCTGGCTGAGCTCTGCGCTCTGGGAGCTCCAGGGAGCCTTGACTGCTCCCCACTCCCAGCCTTGCCCCTGCAAATTGGTGGTGGCTCCCACCTCCTGCAGAGTTGACTGGCAGTTTGGCTTCCTGCACTCCTGCTGCTCTTGGACCTGAACGCATTTTGCTACCGGGACCTCACAATGGCAGGGCACCTAGGCTTTCCACGGGTGGGAAAAATCTGTTCTTTGGGATCTGAATTTCCTGTGAGTTCCCAACTATGGTGGAGGAATAGGTCTGCTCACACCTCAGTGCTCTGTGAGAGCAACATGGGAGCATGGGGATCCAGAGGCTGCAAAAAGAGTGAAAGGTGAAAGTAGAAAGTGAGAAACCAGAAGAAAAAGACTTCTGTGGACCCAGGAGACATGGAAATGTGTGGCATTTCAGAATATGCTGCCCATGGGCAGGGAAAACATGGGCATGAAAAGTAAGAGCAAGCCCTGAGGAAGAACCTCTCAGCACTTAGGAATTAGGAAGGCACAGCAAAATGAGATATACGGTCATTTTGTAAGAAAGACTTACTCTCCACGTAATAGGGCTATGAATGCGGAGGAAACCATGATGAATCTGTAATATACAAACCACGAGTCTCACCTACGAGCCATGAGCCTGAGCCACCTACTCATTTTGGATGGGATTTGTGTCTCTCAACTTAGCTGTCTGAAGTTTAGGATTTAGCCTAAGTCACTGACTCTAAGTTCCATGTCTAGTGTATGAACACTTCCAGAGGGTGATCTATCCCATTGGCCTCTGAGGGCTTCTGTCTGTTTTCACGTATTGCAGAAGGAGTTTAAGATGATTTAGACACCCCCTTCAGATTGCTAAAACTGAGTTAAGAGACTGCTACATTTTTTTTGGTGCGGAATGGGAGGAGCTGATGGGAGATTTTGAGACAAATGTATTCTGTGCAAAGTGATCTGTATAGAATCATAGAATCACAGAATGGTTTGGGTTGGAAGGAACCTCAAAGATGACCTAGTTCCAACCCACCCTGCCATGGGCAGGGACAGCCTCCACTAGACCAGGTTGCCCAAAGCCTCATCCAGCCTGGCCTTGAACACTTCCAGGGATGGGGCGTTCACAGCTTCTCTGGGCAGCCTGTTCCAGTGCCTCACCACCCTCACAGTACAGAATTTCTTCCTAACATCTAATCTAAATCCCCCCCCTTTTAGTTTAAACCCATCATCTCTTGTCCTGTCACTACACTCTCTGATAAAGAGTTGTTCTCCATCTTTGCTGTAGGCCCCCTTCAGGTACTGGAAGGCTGCTATGAGGTCGCCCTGGAGATTTCTCTTCTCCAGGCTGAATAACCCCAACTCCCTCAGCCTGTCTTCACAGGAGAGGTGCTCCAGCCCTCTGATCACCTTCGTAGCCCTCTGCTGGACTCGCTCCAGCAGCTCCATGTCTTTC
>VWZZ01002389.1:139677-153610 GCA_013399095.1 Psophia crepitans | reverse complement strand
GGTCGCCTGCAGCCGCGGTTTTCCCTGCCCGGCCCCCGGCCCGGAGGCAGCAGCGGGTGTGGGCAGAGCTTTGGGCAGCCTCACCCTTCCGCGGAGCAAGGCACCCGCTTTTTGCCAGCAGGTTGTTAAAGCTTTGCCAGACCCAAATCCTCCCCGGGAGCCACCGGGGACCTGCCCCTCCCGGCTGTGTGCGTGGGGCAGCCTTTCCCCGAGGTTGGGGGCAGGAGCACAGCGGTTCTGACACACAGCACCCCAAAAGCTCTCCCTGCGCAGACAGTGCGTGCGCCTTCTCAGTCTCTGCTGGGTCCGCACCGGGTCCCTGAGCCAGAGGGCAAGGTGGGATACCGCCAGGCCGGTGACCCCAGCCTGGGTCCTGTACCCTCCCACGTGGGGGCCCACCCCACACAGCCCCAGTTTGTGAGCTCAGACGAGCCCCCAAAGCCGAACTGGCTCAGGGTGACACGGGTGGTGCAGGGCGGTTCGGCCTCCGTGCAGGAGGCACAAGTGTGGGAGCAGCCCCGAGCCAGACGCCATCCAGGGCATCCCGGAATGAAGACATCTCTGGCTGGCAGTGAAAGACCTGCGCCAGGCAATGTGTAAGTGATTAAGTTATAACAGGGAAGAGGACAGGCTGAATTAGCCCTGTCAATCACCAGAGCTATATTTGAACCAAATGCTGGGCATCCATCTTCAGGAGCAGCCTCTTCCCGGTTCAGGCAACTGCTCAGCTTGCCATGCCAAGACCCACCAAATATTTTCTTCCCAGGATGACAGATCCGTGGACAGGGAGAAGGGGGGGAGGTAACAAACCTGTTGGGACGCTATTCTCTCAGCAAGCTGAGCATGGGGAGCAGGGCAGCAGCGCCAACCCCAGCCCCCCACGAGCAGAACTCCCTCCATGCAGCTTTGGGGTGTCCCAGGCAGCTGCTCACCCCCAGCCCTGCTTTCCTCTCCCCTCATTGCCCAACACCCAGCGCCAGCCTGCCTTGTGCTGAAGGTGCCCTGCTAGCAAGGCCACTGGGGCTCTGCCGGGCATCCGCCCGAGCTGGGGAGCTGCCCTGCACAGCAGCTTCTGACCCTGCTCTCCTCCAGCGCAGCCATGCCTCCCGCTGAGCTTTTGTCCCAGGCTTATTAACGTCGGTCCTGAAATGGACCTTATGGGATTGCACCCTCGTGATGGAAAGGGGACGGGCTCGTGCCTCTGCTGCTGCTGTTCCTTGGGGGTAGTTTTCTGTTTGACTGCACCGACAGGACACAAGTTCTTGGGCTTTTATAAGCAAAGGTGTTTGGAAACAGCAGAAAATGGGGAAAACCATCCCCTGCCCCTGGGGTTCAAGGGTTTGGCTGCGTCCCTGGCCTCAGTATCGCATCAGGGCTCAGCACAGGAGAGACCACGAGCTGTCACCATCTGGTGGCATATGTGGAACACGAGCAGGTCCTCCCGGATGGACAGGGAGATGAACGCTCCCCCAGAGCGGATGGGGCACTGCCGAGGGCCATGGCTGCACTCTGAGGAGCAGCAGGGCCCCAAGGGCCAAGCTGGAGCTCGCTGCCTGCCTGTACTTGCAGGGGCAGGCAGAGGGCTGGGGGACTGTGCCTTGGCAGCAGCAGGCAGCACCAGCTCCCACTGGCCTCTGACCGCTCTCAGAGACTGGGGGGTGATGCACTGGGCTCCTCCACACAGGCATTTGCATTAGCGATGCAATTTCAAGGCAACGCAGATGCTGATTTCACATGAACCTGGGCTTGTTTCAGTTTAGCTGCAGTTAATCAGGAACAGGATTAAGAAAAACTTAAAGTAGGTCTCAGTTACCACAACAGCTGAGCGACTTACTGCCTGACACAGGGCCGTCCCACTGCTGCTCCCCGATCACACCGCTGCCTCCTTCAGAGAGCCCTGCAGTTCCCTGGGCTGAGCCCCCTCCGTGCACTGCTGATGGCGACTGCTCCTGTTGTGGGAGCTGCAGGTTCTTGACTAGAAGTAATCCTGTCTGCCTGGGAGAGCGGACCTGCTGCTGCCAAGAGGCAGAAGGTGGTAAGGCCCATGGCAGACTGGCACAGACCCCGTGGGGAGATGTCCCCTCTGCATCTCAGGGGAAAGCCTGCATCACAGCGGAGGGGCTCCTGGCCTGGGGATGGCTGGTGTGCAGCCACGGTCCGGACCCTGTCTCCACAAGCGGTCCTGGCCTGGGTTGGTGGTTGTCTCTGGGTCATCCACCCCCTTGGGAGAGCGGCAGGGAGGTGGCTGGGAGGCGCGCTGTGGAGCTGCCCTCACACAGGAAAGAGCCAGAGAGGCTTACGACGCCAGGGCTTGCAGGGTTTTGTCTTGGCTGTGGAGGAACAGAGGCACTTGGGGAGCAGTTCCGTGGGGACTTCGCTCCCAGAGCCTGCAGCTTTTGCAGCTTCCCTGCAAGCCCTCCTTCCTCGCACAGCGTGGCCGAGCGCGGGGCAGGGTGCAGGGGATGTACGTGCTGGCACACTCGCATCCCTGCTCTGCCTGCAGGGACACCCAGCCACGCACCGTCCCATCTGCACCCCTGCACGGGGTCTCACGTACACGCACACCCTCCAGCTCCACGCTCAGCACTGCCTGGCCGCCCACCTCCGCCTCCGCTCGCCAGCCCAAGGCCGTGGGGAGGCTCCTCTGGCCCCACCAGCTCCCGCTGCAGCATCAAGCGGCAGCAAAACCCACCGGGGGTGAACCCACGCCGGGCACAGGAACAGCCGCGGTGACGCCGATGGGCAGCGGGGTGGCGGGAGCAGCCCGGCCAGGCGGGTTTCCCTGAGTCTCCAGAGTGGTTCCAGTGGGAACCAGAGTGTGTAGAGGGGGCACAGAAAGGGCTGAGCCAGAGGAGGAGAGTCCCAGCACAATAGAGCAGCTCCCCCCTGACCCTGCCTCCCCCCTTACAGATCTGCAGCTCTCCTCTCCCTCCTCCCCACTACAAAGGGGCTCTTTTCACTCCCTAATTCTGCATTTAGAAAACAAAAGCAGATGCATCTAGTTTAGGTTTGGAGAGGGGGAGGCAAGAGCAAATGCCAAAGAACAAAGAGCTTTCCCTGACAGATCCGACTGACAAAGACTTTGTCAGCTCCGTCTCTCCCTGAAAAGGCCGGAGCAGGTCGGGGTGCGGGGTGCGGGGCTCCTGGCGGGGTGCGGGGCTCCTGGCGGGGTGCAGGGTGCGGGGCTGCTCGCAGGCAGCTGCCTGCCTCGTGGCGCTAAGCCTGCGGCAGCAAGGCAGAGCACACACGCGCACGGGCGCCGCTCCCCGCAGGACGTGCACGCGGGCGCTCGCGGTGGGACGCGCCCCAGCCCCGCTGCGGTGGATGCTGAGCGTGCGCTTGTGTTAACGGGTGTGCCGTGGGGTGCAGCCTGCCCTCGGGGTTCAGGCACAGCGCCCACATCCACCCCAGCCGGGAGCCTGCACCCAGGGCAGGCTGCGCCTGTGCCACCCCCCCCTCCTGACGCCCAGGACGCTGGCGTTGCCTCCCCCCAGCCGGGCAGCGGGTTTGCTCAGCGCTCTGCAGACTTCCAGGTGTGTTGTCCGACCTTGGCAAACCGCATGCCCTCATCCGGAACGTCAGAGGCACAGGAACGACTCGGCGCGCTGCCCCAAGGCCAGCCGCTGGCGGGTGGGCAGCCGGCGGCAGGGGCACAGTTTGCCCGCACCGCCTCGGGGAGGAGCTGAGCCCCTCTCGAGGGCCAGCAGCCGGCCAGGCCGCCCTGCCACCGGCCAGCAGGGCCCTGCAGGGACCTCTCAGAACACCAGCTTTTCCCAGGGAAACATGACACGTGAAAATTGGCAACACCAGGGATAAAGCACCAGCTCCCGGGCGTGAACTGGAAGCCGAGTGCTGCCTGGTACCGGCAGCCCCCTGTCTCGCCTCTCCACTCCAGCTCAATAAAGTGGCTCTGGCTGCAGCTACAGGCACTGCCGGTGCTCAGCTGGGCTCCGGCTGCCCGGCCGGGTCGGGTCAGCGCCTGTGGCGGCATCTCTCAGCTGCGTGCAGCCCCATCCTGGCCCACACCGTGCCTGCCTGCGAGCAGCGTCTCTGGGATGCTGCTGTGCCGGGGTAAAGCCGTGGCGCAGGCAAAGCACTGGCCGCAGGGCCAGCCGGCTGGCTGCCCAGCACCCCCCTCGCTCAGAGGTTTCTTTGCTATCAGCATTGATCCAAACTGGCTTTTTCC
The DNA here is from genome assembly GCA_013399095.1 of Psophia crepitans. Lineage (NCBI taxonomy): Eukaryota > Metazoa > Chordata > Aves > Gruiformes > Psophiidae > Psophia > Psophia crepitans. The sequence continues at coordinate 149,424 of VWZZ01002389.1, read as the reverse complement.
TTCCTTGGTTACATCTCAACAGCACAGTAACGTCCCCCATCCGCTGCTACTTGGCTGCTCTTCTGATGAAGATGAAGGGAAATGCATTCTTCAGAAGCCCCTGCCTGCCCAACTGCCCAAGCATCATCTGCTCAGAGGACGGAGCGGCTCCAGAGCCAGGGATGCTCAGGGCACCCACGGTCACACTGGGGTCTGCCCACAGGCACAGCATTTGGGAGACCCATCAGGAACTGCTCAAGGAGAAACCGGTGCTGGGAGCGGGAGAGGGTCCAGCCCCTCCAGCGGGGCAGCGAGCTGCGCTACCCTGCAATTGCCAAATACCAAGGAGCTCGTTAAGACATCACATGATATTTTATTGTCTGCAGACAACAACTGGGGTAGACAGTTGCAGGAGGTGTTTGCAGCCAGGCCAGCAGTTACATGCAGCTCCAGGCTGGTGGCCCTCCAGGACAGGCTCCGACTGTCCCTCCCCGGGGCTGGGGGACAGGCAAGGTGGGGGCAAAGGATGCTGAGCGCTCTGCATCCCCTCAGACACAAAGCTGCAGCCTTCCCCACGCTGCTCTTATCCAGAGCCGCCAGGTGAAGGATGAAGATGAAGCTGAACCATCCGCTTGAGAAACCTGTTGCCCAAGAGAGCTGCCGGCTCTGGTTCACGCAGTCGGGGCTCAGCCACCAGGGAAGCGCCTGGGGCAGCGCTGGCTGGCGGCGCAGCCCCCGGTACCTCATGGCAGCAGATAATCCATCGCAGGGGGGCTGCAGCCTGGTCTCACCTTCAGCCCAAGGGGGAGGCTCTTAATCTGCTCGGAGGAGAGCGGCGCGTGGATCATCCGTCTGCGGGGATGATTATTCGCTGCAGTGTATCTCCTGTACCAGGCGGGCTTGACTTCTGGCCCCGATTGATTTGCAGAGGGAAATTAATTATGTTTGTTTGACATTGCCCCTCTCGCGCTGGAGCTGAGCTGGTGTATGAATGTCACGCTGTTCCAGCCAGGCTCTCTCGCGGGGCTGTGATGTTTAATAAGCTGTCCCAGGAGACCTCCAGCACTTCCCATTAGCTGCACTGATGCTCCATTCATCCCAAAGCTGCTCAGGCTCCAGAGAAGCATCTGCATGACCAGGCAGGCTCAGAGACCCAGAGATGGAGCAGTTTGACCCTGGATCCATTCCCTAGGAGGGGAGAAAGGGACTGGGCGCTCTGGCGGGTAGTGGCTGCTAAGCTGCCCTGGTGAGAGGAGATCAGGATACCCTGGGACAACCGCTATCTGCAGAGCTGGGGCAGGGACAGGGCACTGCCCATCCCCTTGGCTCCCCACCCTGAGAATGGCTCCTGCTATCTTTGCATCAGGCCCAAAAGATCTCCAGCAGCAGATAAAGGTGCTGAAGTCAGAGTAATAACAACAACCTCCTCTGGCTGTTATCTTGCCTTAGCAGGAGGAAGAAGCTCCAGATAACAAACGCCTGTAATTTACAGCATTTACAGTGATACGGGCAAAGAGCAAAACACAAATCACTTGGGCAGATCTCCCGTGGCCCTCGAGGACCTCGAGGACGGGGTCCCTTATCGCAGCCCTGCAGCGGCACCCACGGAGCCCAGCCCGGGTGCCAGCCCACGGGGGCTGCCGCAGCCCCTCACCTTGCTGGGGACCGGGGATGTGGGGACAGGTCCCTCGAGCTGGCAGGATCAGCACAAGTTTCCAGGGGCAGCAAACAGGCCGGAATGCCGCAGAGATCTGTTCCGCTGTGGGATTTGCTTCTCCGGGAAGGCTGCTGCTCCGGCTCTTGTGCTACTGTGCAGGCTGGGGCCGAGGATGGTGCTGGCTGCTCTTCCTCCCCAGGGCTGGGCACATTTTGCCTTCTTGTTGCTGCAAAGATTCTGCCACTCAGATAATCTGATAATAGCGTTTTCTGCACACTGTCATTTAGGAACCCAATGGCAGCTCCTTTCATCAGGAGCAAGGCTGTAATTATGTGTCATTACCCACGGGCTATGATTTCTCTCCCACTACCTAGAGCTGTTTTTTTTTTCTTTCAAGCAACGCTTGGGTATTTATAGCGAAAAAAGCCGAAGCCAGGAACAAAACAACAAGGATGAGGAACTTTCCTCTGCAAAGGTATAAAATGAAGGAGTTTGCTTCGCGTTGCTGACAGGTTCAGAGCCTGGAAGGAGGGAGGGACCCGAGCAGCTGGGTCCTTGTGTTGTTTCCCAGGCGGTGATGGGTGAGGGATCCAGCGGATCCCCTCACTAGAGCTGCTCTCACACAGGCTGCTTTGCAAAGCTCAGTGTAAGGACAGGAGGCAGAGGGAGGAAGGTCACAGTGGGATGGGGGGAGTTGCACCTGCACTGGTGGAGTGCTCCACGGCACGGCCACGCTGCCTCCTCATCCTCCTGCACCTCACCCAGGGCCTTGATCCCCTGGATTTGGAAGGTGCTTGGTGCAGGGCTCTCCCCACTGCCAGACACGGGAAGAAGGAAGGTTTTTTGGGGAGTCTTCACACCCTGAAGGACAAGGCTTGGGCACAGAGGGCAGGAGGAGCTCTGCACTGCCTGCAGCAGCAGCAGGTTATGGAATGCAGGCAGCAGCTCCTGCCCAGCTGATCTACAGCCAGGACCTTGCTGCACGCAGGCGGCCTGGCAGCAGCCAGGGTCTGAAGCCCCTTTCGGAGGGGTTTCCTGGGCACATCTGAACACCCCAGGGGTCCCCGGGCTCCCAGCGCAGGCTGCCAGTCCCCTTTAACGCAGGGAGTTTTCTCCCAGTTCGCAGGCTGCTTCCTGTCTAGACAGCCCCAGAGAAGCCGCTGTATTTATAGACCAGGGCGGAGAGCTGTGCCCGCTTGCTTTGCCAAACCCACATGAGCCTGATGCTGCTGGTGAGGCCGGACGAAGATGCCTCCCACACGCTGGAAACAGGAGGAGGAGGAAGGCAAAGCAAACCACAGACAGACCCTAAACTCCCTAACCCCCTCCAGATTGCAAACGGCTCCGCTCGCCTTCCCATCCAGGACCGCTGGGCTCCTCTTGCCCTTTCCCAGCATCTGCAGCCAGCCAAGCTTCTCCATCCCTCCCTGGAGGGGCATCGCTCCCCAAGAGCCACCAGTCAGTGTTCCCACTGGGCTGCTGCACACTCTGCCCAAAGCACTTCCCAAGCACTGCTGGAGCACCCCCGTCCCCCCCCAGCTGCCCAGGAGCAAGCCCCCATCAATCCCCCAACACCACACATCTCCAGGGCACACGGTCCTGCTGCAGCTCCGCAGCTCCCCCAGCTGCAGCCCGGCCCTGCGCAGGAGCCTGGGCGTTGGAAATGCACCACTGGGGTCACGGGTACTGCAAACCTCCGCAGGCACCTGAGGGTCACGGCTCAGGGCGCAGGCACTCTTCTAGGGTGCCTCCAGCAGGGGAAACACCCTGTCCCTGCCCACTGAAGGGCACTAAGCTAGAAGGAGCCCTTGGTAATTACACTTATTTTTTTCCAGCTCGTTTCTTTCACCACCTGCTTCCAAAACCCTTCCTGCCTTGCTCACCCTGCCCTGAGCAGCCCCATCTTCCCATGCTCATCCCCCCCATCACCTTCTCCAGGTCCTCAGAGACCTGCCCATGGATCCCAGCTGGGACAGGGAATGCTCCCATGGTGGCTGCAGCCATCCCTGGGCTTGCCACAGGCAGGGCAGGCAGTGGCAGGGCTGCCAGCTCACATTTCCCATCACACAGGAATGTAAACCCAGAGCAGAGTTAACCCCTTGGGAGGGGCAGCAGAAGATGCATGCCTGCTCCCACAGCCCCAAGACACAGCTCCAAGCCCAGTCCTCGCCCACAGTGCCCCAGGGGTGGGCAGGGGAACAGCTCAGCGTGGTACCTCCAGCTACATGTGCAGCAGCCACCAGCTCTCCCCAGGGCCTCATCCTGACCAGCAGCCTGTGAGAGCACCTGCAGTGCTGGGGCAGGCGAGTGGTAAATATAGAGAGAGCGAGAGCTGCACAGATGCATAAAAGCTTCTTAAATTAGACTCTTATTGATTAATTCCTTTGGGCTTAATCTGTAGGGGTAGGAAGCATCCTCTGGTATGCTCACCTACCGATATTTGCCTTTAAAATATTTACCCTTCCCTTTGCTGATGAGCTGTGATTTCCAAGAAGGCTTTAAAGCCTGTTTTAACCGTTTGGTGCCAAAGGACGCAGAGCCCAGCCTGGCTCAGAAGATGGCCCAGCCCCTGCAGAGGTTTCTGGCTGGCTCCTGGGGAGCTGCTGCAGAGGGGCTTGGTGCCCAGAGGGTGGGAGCTCCCATCCCCGCTGCTGAGCACTGAGAAGGGGACGCTGGGGGGACCCAGCCAGGTGGTGCCCCCAGAGATGCGATGTGTGAAGCCCCTCGCTCTGCCTCCACGCTGGCAGCGGTGGGGGCTCTGTGCAGGAGGAAATAGAACAGAAGCCGAACCGGGTTTCCAGGAAGCTCCCTCGTGATGGATTTATAGACACGGTGCCCTTTTTACAGGAGTTCATGCTGAAAACAAGCTGCAGACGCTCTCCTTGGGGTCTCCAGCAACAAGCCCAGATTTACTGCTGCCGTCTTGCAGCGAGCACTGGACGGCAGCTGTGCTCCGGCCCGGGGGGTCGGGGGCTGCACCCACCGCTCCCAGTGCTGCAGCTACTGGGGATGGCTTTGCCGAGCTGAGCTCCAGCTGATCGTGCTGCCCGGGGCAGCCCGTCGTGCCTGTCCCCTCGGCACCCGTGTCCCGACGCTGTGACTGTGGCCACAGCAGCCGCCGGGTCCAGGAGCAGCCGTGGAGCACAAGGGTGTCTCTGTGCAGAGCCCAGCCCCATGCCCACGCCGGGGGGCAGAGGTTTTCCCTGTTGTTCCTGAGAGACCTCAAGGTCAGGCGCTCGCAGGGAGAGCGTGCCGGGCGGCTGCGGGGTTGGATTCGGCATGTCGAGGGGGGGCCCGTCCCCCAGGGGTGTCTGTCTGCTCCCATCGGCGGACTCGGCTGTGCCGGGCAGGCTGCAAACATCACCGAGTCCTTGGGCTGCTCTTTCCCTCGTTCCCCAAGGAATTACCACAGAGCTCCACACCTAACGCAGCGCTGGGAAATCTCAGCCTGGGTGTTAAGCTGAGACCTGTAAGACTCTGCTTCTGAGCCGCCCTGGCCCCCATCAAACCGTCCCTCCGTGGCTCTGTTCAGCCTGAAGCACTCCTTCCCCCGGCCCCGCACGCTGTGATAACCCAGCAGCCGCGGTGGCTCAGCCCTGCGGGACATCACCCGCCTGACTTCCCAGGGGAGCTGGGGGGTTCTGGGGGGGCCATCGGCTTGTGGAGCGGCGTGACCCTGAGAGCAGGGCAAGCCCGGCCGCGGAGGGAGCCTGCACGTCCTGCCTGGCCGGCCGGCGCTTTCCTGGGTAGTTTGCGCAGAGGACAAAATGCCGGCTCTGGGGGGGGAGGCAGGTGATGCTCCACCTCTCACGATGCAAACAGCCTTCATCCCAGCAGCCTGAGCGACGTGAGGGGCGACCCTGTTGCTGCGGGGTGTCAGCCCGCCTGCTGACCCGCTGCGGCCTCCTCTCCGACAGCTCTGCGTGCTGGGCCGTGGCATCACGGCTCTTCAGAAACAGTGACGACTGGCTGTGCCCTGTTCGGTGACAAAGGCAAATTCATGCTGAATAATCATGCAAATCACTAGCCCAGGAGCCTGGAGGGGTGCCCATGTGACAGGTTTGCTCCAGTTGACAGCCACTAGGCAAAACAGTCCCTACCCTTCGGCCGGGCGATGCCCAGCCCGGGCAGCCATCTCCCTGTTTGTGTAACGGAACCTCTGTGGGTGCCCAAACCTTCCTGTGGACGCACCCCCGGGCTGCCTGGCTGCAGCTCTGCAAGACGCTGGGCCACCTCGGGTGACAGGGCATGCGGGGACAGCGGCTGCCAAGCCCGGTTCCCATGGCTGCCCGTCCTGCCCCAGGGGCTCTGCTGTCACCCGTGTGTCCCTGCGCTCCTATGGCAGCCGGAGGTGCAGCACTACCCCCAGTGCGCTGGGTCCTGCAGGACCCCCGCGAGCTCTGCAGCCCTCCCTGCCCAGCTTCCACCCTCCTCAGCCATGGGGGCTCGCCCTGTGCCCACACATGGGGTTCTGGGTGGCCCTGGGGACTGGGAGCTTCGCGGGCGCTATGGGTGTGTGCACCCCAATGCTTGGAAGCTCTTCCCTGAAATGCCTGGGAACAGGCTGCATCCCGAACCGGTGCTTCCCGCGCTCCGGCCGTGCTGCGAGCAGCTGCAGCCCCAGGCAGGAGGAAACGCTGAGCCGCTGGCAGCTCTCAGAAATTCCCCAGACGTGCTGTTTGGTCCGGCAGCGACCGGCACAGCGTGGCGCAGGCAGCGGTGGGGGGGGAGCTGCTAAAAGTGTCTCTGGAGCACGCCGAGCGCTGGGGCAGGGCTTGCAAAGTCCCCCGCCCGCTCTGCCGTAGCTCCGTCACCTCCATCGCTGGCAGGCTTCGAAGCTGGATGGGGAAGGAAAGACCCTGAGGCTTGGTTTGGGAGCATCCTGCCTGCCCTGCCTGCCCTGCCTGCCCTGCCTGAGCGCGGAGCTGGGTGAACTAAGGAGATTAGTGCTGGGATTGGAGCTGGTGTGAAAAATGACTCCCGTTTTGAATGGATAAAGCTGCTTTTCTCTCCTTTGCGCCGGGACCGCGGAAGCAGATTCAAAGTTTAATCCCTTCCGCCTGATCCTCCTCGTTAGACGTAATGTAATTAACGGGCCGGCGAGGAGCTGTAAAGCAGTTTGTGCTCCAGGGTCACGTTGGAGAACAACAGGGCACCAACTGCCGGTGGGGCAGGGTGGCCGGGGGAGGAATCTGGGGGCCTTGGCACACAGGGGCCCCCCGCACGGAGGGCAGGCGGCCGCGGTGCTGCCGGGCTCCTGCACTCTCCGGCAGCGCTGGGTGCACCAGTGCATGCCTGGGCCCGGGTCAGCAGCCTCCGTGCCCAGCAGGGGCATGGATAGCTGGGCACGGGGGGTCTCCAACATCCTGCAGCGCAGAGGTCACTCCCCCCTGGCCCAGGCAGGGGGACCCCGGTGCTGCCGGCTGGGAGAAGGAGCCACCTGCAAGCCCGAAGGCATGGCCCCCCCTGAGCCCCCCACCATCCCACTGCTGCATCTCGGCAGCCGGCTGGACCATCAAACCCTCCTGGGGCTGGGCTGGGGGTCCCGGCAGCGAGGGTCCCTCGAGGGGACGGAGCACCCTCTCCCCCCTCAGCAAAACAAGGGGGAAAGATCCAGACCAGGCAGGGAGCCCCTGTCCCCCCCGGGCTGCCCCCATCGCACCGGCCCCTCCCCACCTGTCACCCGCCGACTCCGCGGCCCCGCTGGAATAAAAGGGCCCATTTATTTGAGGCGTGCTAAATAACTCGGCATGGCCCTGCTGGCCTGGCTGGAGACACCCCTGGCTGTCCTCGGGAATGCTCCCGGGGTGCCAGCTCCAAAGGCAGCTGTGGTGGGCCTTAGATCTTTATGGCCAGTAAAGGGGTCCGTGGCTAATTTATGCCCCTCCTATAATTTACAGCCTCTTTACAGCTGCTGTAAAATGACCTATAAATCACGGGCAACATCATAGGACAGAGACAAAGCCCCGGCATCGTCACCTGCCAGCTGGCCCCGAGCTGGGGGCGGTGGCTGGCTGGGGACAGAGGGGCTGAGCCCGCGGCAGGTACACCCGCACCGCAGCCGGGCGCTGGGAGCACTGGTCAGGGTTTGTCAGCTGCAACCTGGCGAGCTCGGGGAGCAGGGGGTGTCCGGAGGTGTTGCAACACGGACAGCCCAAGGTCCTGCCTGCCCGCACCGTGCCGTTGCAGCCGCACCCCACACGGTGCTGGCCGTGGGCTTCCAGCCAGGGCCCCCGGGCTGGCCCAGGGTGCAGGCAGTGGGTCTGGTGCCTCGGCTGCAAAGCTGGGGCCGTCTGTCCCCCTGTCTACGCAGCTCAGCGGTAGCGTGATGTTCAGAGCAGGCAGCAGCGCGGGCTCCCGGTGAGTGCGATGCTCCTGCGTTTGCAGCCCCCAGAAGGAGCGTGGGTCCGGCCCTGCAGCCCAGCGCTGCGCGTGGAGCGCCGCAGCCAGAAAGCAGCGCCCGTCCCACCCTGCCCCCTCCTGCAGCCCCGACGCGCAGGACCAGGCTGCGCCGCTCGTTAGCATCGCTCCTCGTGTACCCAGATGCTCAGCTGGCTGCGGACCAGCGCCCCCCTGCCCCTCAGCGCTGCCTCCAACAGCCAGGGGGGCCCGTTCCGGATGGGGTCCCCGCTGCCCACTCCCGGGGCAGGGACAGCAGATGCGGCACCGAGGGTCACTCGCGTCCCCGCGGGGTCTGGGGTGGAACCGAAGGGAAATTCGGTGGCTTTGCACGGAAGCACTTGTGGAGGCTTCTGCTGCCGGAGCGCCGCAGAAAGGGCTGACTCAAATCACGGTGGGGAGGAAGCGAAAACCCCCAAAGCCACGGCATCCGAGCTGGCAGGAGGTGGTTTGCACTGGGGCCTGAGCGAAGGCTCTGAACTCCGCTGCCAGCGGCCCGTGTTGGCTTTGGCAGGGCCGGGGTTTGTGTTGCGCAAATCCCCGGGGAGGCTGGGGCTCCGCTGGCGGGGGTGCCGCGCTCCCGGCACAGTGGCTGCCTTTGTGCAGGGGCAGAGCGGGTGCTGCCGGGGCACCCCCCGGCCCGACGTTCGGCGTTTGCCAGTGTGAAACATTCCCGGGGCTGCTGTTCCCCGTGGCTTCGGGGCGCTGCGGTGCTGGGGCGGCCGTGCCGCTTGGGGGGGGATGCTGTGGGGTGCAGCGGGGAGGGGAGCAGGGACAGGGGGTTACCCACAGCTCTGCCCTCGCCGGGGCAGGTGCCGCACAGACGGACTCGGTCGCTCGGCCCCGTGCCACCCCCCATGTTTATTTAAACTTCCTCCAACCCCTACGTACGCTCCTATTTTTGCCAGGCGATGGGTCCGTGACCCGGGAGCGCAGCCGCTGGGCCGGGTCTGTGTCCCCAGTTTGCACCGGTGCCCGTTCCTAAAAACTGGGCTTGGCGCTGGTCCTGCTCTTTGCCCGGGCTTTAAATAGCGATGCCGCTCGGCCGCGTTTCTGTATATGGACACATACGCACATATTTATGTGCACCGATTACAAGCTACACCGGTGTGCAGGAAAACACAGGTGGTATTTTTAGGTGAAAAACGTCCTAAAGGGACAACGGCCCCAGTTTACATCTGGTGCCACAAGCTGGAGGCTCTGGGCTGCTGCCCGGCGGGGTTTGTTCCAGGCTGTACAGGGAAGCTGAGGACTGGGGGTGCCCCAGGTCTGGGGAGATCCGGGACCAGGGACAGTCCAGCCACCGCTGCTTCCAGGGCTGATGGAGCCTCCTTCGGTACCGCTGTCACCCGGGAGCTGCAGCGGGTGTGCTTCGCTGCCCGGGGGACAGGAACAAGGGCAGGAGTAGCACTGCCACCGCGGGGGTGACAGGGACCCCGAATGCACCCCCCTGCGCTGCAGGCAGTGTCCCCTGAACGATGGAGTGGGCTCAGGCGGCGCAGAGATGTCCTGCCCGCTGGCGGCGGCTCTGGCAGCGATGCCGAAACCAGCGGGGGCGGGAAGAGAGGAGCGGTTTTGCACCATGGAAATGTTAGGGGGGCAGGAGGGGACTGCCCGGGGATGTGTCCTGCTCTTTCCAGCCGCAGCAGACCGCGATCCCATCCGGAGCACAGGGCGAGTCACGCGGTGACGCCCGCTGGGCCCTTGCATCG
>VWZZ01002389.1:110768-130122 GCA_013399095.1 Psophia crepitans | reverse complement strand
GGTGCGGGGAAGGGCTGCGGGGAAGGGCTGCGGGGAAGGGCTGCGGGGAAGGGCTGCAGGGAAGGACTGCGGGGATGGGCTGCGGGGAAGGGCTGCGGGGAAGGGCTGTGGGAGCCGTCGGGATGGTGCTGCTGGGCGCCTCCACTCCTGGCAAGCCCGGTCTCCCGGAGGGTTTGTGCGCTTGCTGCAGCCTGTGTAACGCTGCCTGTCTCCCTATCTGTGTTATCATCTAAGTTAGGAACGGGCTTTTGTTCCATTTGCCCTGCCTCATTTCACCATCTTTGTTTTCCTTGCAAAGCCAGAATTCCTGATTTCCTGAGGTGGCCGGTAACAGCGTGTGTGTGTTTGCATAAGTTCTCACCTCCCAGGCTCTCACGCCCAGAGCGCTGGGAGCTCAGGAGGGCTTCGGGCTCAAAGCAGCCCCTCTTCCTACAGCACGCCAGAGAAAACACGGCTCCCTCCCTGGAGGGTGACGGTGTTAGCAGGTTTTGCTGCCCATAAATCAGACTTTCCCTAGCAATCGCCCATCTGGTATGTGTCCCCTCTTCCCATGGGCCGGCGGCAGGGTGGGGAGGGTCTGAGCCCCCCGGCTGTGCTGAGCGTTGGTGCACAGGCAGCACCATGGCCCCATCCCTGCGTTGGGCTTTGGGGCTCTCTAGGGATGTTCCCCCTGAGGGACTGGGGGCACCTCCTGATTCCCCCCCAGACACCGATTCACTCGTGATCTGGGGGTGAGGCTCTGGCAGCCGCACGCATCCTCCCCGGCAGCGCAGCCCAGCCTCTGCCACCTAACAGCGTTCCCTGCTCACCCCCTCGCGCCCCTTTTGCTCAGACATTTGCTTGGAAAGCACGGCATGAGCGCAGCTCCGGCAGCCCCGCTCCCTCCCCAGCCCCACCACACCAGTGTCATTTTCTCCGCAGCGCTTCCTCCCCATAATTTACGGCTGGATTGCGGGTTTTGACACTCTGATCACTTGAGATAAGAATTCTCCAGCATTATTATGCAGATGAGCTTATGAAAGCCCCTAAGTGCTTCTTGCCTGTGCAGCGAGGGGGCTTAAAACAAAGCGGTGTTTATTCCTCAGACGCGGGGCGAATGCTAAGTGGCAGCGCCAGCATGAGCATCCTCTACCCAGGGCTGGAGCTGGGGGCTGCCGCACTGCTGCCCCCCAGCTCCCCCAGCCCCACGGAGCCCGCGGGCTGCTGCAAGGGGCTGAAAATGCCTTTTTTCCTTGCTCCCGGCTGCTTTTCCCCGGGAAAGTGGCAATTCAGCCTACCCTTTGAATTTGGTAGCTTGTCTGAGATGAGTTTAAGGTGCCGCGGTCCCACGCAAGGTGTGTGCAGACAGGGAGGTGGAAGGCAAAATGAATTTACAGTCTGGAGAGGTCTGGGGGGAGACGAATGGGGCACGAGATGAACACGACTGTTTTCTCCTCGCCGGTACGTCCCTGTCTTTGAATTTACATGGAACACCTCAAGCGCTGATAAATAAAAGAGAAATATGCTTCCTGCTGGGCGCGGGTGATTGCGGCATACATCAGCATCACGCCGCTGCTGGCAGGCGGAGCAGGGAGCAGCGCTGACAGGTCCCGCCTGAAGACGGATGGGACGGCTGGGCACTTCATTCAGGAAAGATGGAAGAAGTGAAAGATGTGTTAAACGGCAATAACCCCTCGATGAAGTATTTCACCGTGTCAGGCACCGGTAAATGATGGCAGTTGTATCCAGCCTTGATTATTTCACGTCTACTTGCAACCCTCCATTAAAAAATGTACATGCTCTCTAATTTAGCTCCCCTACCCATATATTACCTGTGTGGTCGATGTTCTACACAAATGCCTCGGATAATGTAATTATAAGCAGGAGGAAATCACATTTTAATAGAAATCCTATCAGGCAACATGCCATGCCAGAATCACATTAGCAGGGCAAATTTTGTGGGGGAGTTCACTTCTCATATTAGGCTGGAAAAAAAACCCAACCCTGGGCTGGGTTGAGGGGACCTGCCTTTCCTCAAGTGCGCAGCAGCGGGAGCAGCGATGAGCTGGGCGCGGGCTGGGGAAGCGGCTCCGGCCGCGGGCGGCACAGCATCCCTGCCGGGACGGTCCTGCCCTGCTGGGACTATCCTGCCCTGCCGGGACGGTCCTGCCTTGCTGGGGTGGTCCTGCCCTGCCGGCACTGGGCTGGGCGGGTGAAATTCCACTTTCGAGGGTTTTTGCGCTGGTGCAGTGTCCGGGGCATTTTCATGGAAAGTTTTGCTGCGACGCGCACGTTCTCCTAGAGCCAGCCTGGGTCTATTTTCCAATTTTCCATCGAAAAATTGGGCTGTTTTTCAAATAGAACCAGGCCCATTTCCAAGTGACTATGGGCTAGGCTCTGGCACGTTTTCCAAGAAAAAGGGGATTTTTGCCTCAAAAACATGCCAAAAGCTTGTTTTTTCAAGACTTTTTTCCTGCATAAAAATTGCAGTTTCATTGAAATTGGAGGAAGAAGGGAGTGAAAATCCTCACCCGAGGCTCTTTGAAAGAGGAGCTGCAGCATGGGGGGCTCATCCTCCCCAGGGCACGGCCACCCTCCATGCCAGCTCCAGAGCAGAGGCACGGGGTGCCCTCACCCCGCTGCCGGGAGGGGACACAGCCCAGCCCCGGAGCATGCCGAATGTTTCCCTCCTGTGCCCGCTCCGGGATCACGGCGGGCAGAGCTCCAGCGCTTCCCTTCATCTCCGAGCGTATTCCCTCCCTGGCAGGGCTGCAGTGGAGGGTTTCGGGTCTGGCCGCCTTCAGCATCCGCCCGTGACCGTCTCCCCGGGGTGAAACGCTCTCGCGGGACGAGCGCTCGTGCTGCTCCGGCATCCCCGGGTCAGCCCAGCCATGGAAAAGCCGGGCTGACAGAGGGAGAGCACTGCCAGGGCGCACTCCTGTCCCACCACGAGTGCTGGAATGAAACACTTCCTAAGGAGGTGGGAATGGCCACCAAGGGTCCTCGTCATCGGTCGAGCACGTTCAGCGTAACGTGGAACCTTCGTGCCCAGCCCAGCGCCTCCGCCGCGGCTGGTGCGACTCAGCACCAGGAGCTTCGGGGGACACTTTTACCGCGATTTGTGCCCTGCAAGAATGATTCCGGAGCACGGATGTCAGCTGCTTCGCTGGAAGCTGGGCGCTGTTTGGGTTTTCATCCCAGCAGCTCTGCCCTCCCTTGTGATGCACGGTGCTGCCTGGGCACGGGATGGGACACGGCAGCTCTGGACCACCGCTCCGGATCCTCCCGGAGAGCATCAACTGCCAGGCAGGGCGTGGGAAGGAGGAGATGTTTGGAGTCTGGTCCTCTCTCGCACCCACTTCGAGCAGCTTCAGCTCTGACCTTGACCTTGCGTGGAGAGCAGAGCTCTTAGACGTGCTGAGCACGGTGTACCGCGCCCTCCCCAGCACCTCGCTCCTCTGCTGAGCCTGTGCCACCATTAGCGTCAATAATTAGATCCATTTCTGCTCCAACAGGAACTTTCTCATGCGCAGCCCACGTAATCAAATCACCCTCGAGGTGCAGAGACGTCATGGCCGTTGCCATGGCCCTGGGCAGGGATGGAGGCTGGGAAGGAGAGGGGCAGGAGGGGAGCGGGACTGCGGGCAGGGAGCGGGTGTGCAGGCAGGGAGCGGGTGTGCAGGCAGGGTGCTGCATCCCAGCAGCGCCGGCGACGGAGCTGTAACCGCAGCGGAGATTTTAGTGATCCTGTGGGAAAGCATGGGACAGAGCAGGAGGGAAAGAGACAGAACAGGGGGACCCGCTATATCTGCACAAAAATTTTGTATTTTACAGTTTTTATTGATTTCTAGCACAGCGGTGTCAGAGATACAGCCAGTGTTCCCACGCTGCGTAATGCATCTGCCGGCATGGATCACGGCATCTCCTCCTCATGGGGCACCCCGGGCTGCCCCTGGGACCGGTCCCCGTCACCCGGCCAGAGTTTTGCCAGGCTGCGAGGAGCAGTTGACAGCAAAAGTGCTTGTCTGACAGCGAAGGCAAGGCTCGGCTGCCTTTCAATGTGCCATTAATAACGGGCTGCTGCAGAAAGCGCTTGGCAAGCGGCAGCCGTTCTGAGTTACGATGAAAACTACTGATAATAACAACCGCCTGACCGCAACCGCCTCCAGCCGCTGAGCTTTCGTAGGGACCTCTGGCACGCTCTTGTGCAGGGGGGCTCATCTGGGGCTCTGGGGGTGTTTGGGCAGGGGTAGCACCCCGAGCTGGCAGCTTGCATCGCGGGGGTGAGCGTGCTGCAGGGCTGCATTCCCCCGCAGCGGGGCTCAGCCCTCTGTGCGTGGGTGCGTGTAGCTGTGGGGTGCCGGCAAGGTGGGGTAGGGGATCCTCGGTCCCTGGCCACCATCTCTCCCTGGTCTGGGCACCCCTGTACTGAAGTGAGCCCAGGGAAGTGCTGGGTTTGCCCCCCCAGGCTCACTGCTCACAGCCACCTCCATCCCCGCTGGGGTCTGCCCCCGCTCCCTCCCTGCCCGTTGCGGTGGGCTGTGAGGGGCGAAGCAGCAGCCTGCAGCCCGTGGGTATTCGTGCCTCTTGCAGCTCTGGAAGAGATTTACAGTCAAAGGAAAGAATTTGGCAGCTGAGGGCTCTGTAATGAGGACTGAGCGCTTTGCTGTTTCTTAACAAACTGAAAACAGCGCGGGGCTGGCGGGAGGGGGCTGCGGCCCCGGCCCTGGAGCCCAGCGGCGCTGGGGCACGGTGCAGGGGTGTGCTGCAGGGGGGTGCTGCAGGCGGGTGCTGCGCAGGGGCTTGCACGCTTGCCAGCTCTCTGAAGGTTTTTTGTGGTGGCAGTGAGCTGGGACTGTGCTTCCCTCTGCCCACTCTTATTCCAGCACGGATGCAGCAAGGTGAGTGAGGTCCCACCGGCCGGTCTTGCCATGGGACCCTGCCCCAGTCCAGCTCCTCTCCCCGGTGCTGGGGCTCCCGCAGCGAGGCAAAGCCACTTCACGACCTGCTGTCCCTGAGCCCCGTTCTTTGCAGCAGCCTTGGATCGGTGGGACAAGCAAGGAAAAGCTGCCCCGAGTCTGATCCCGGTGCTCCCCCCCCCCCGCAGCCTGTGAGTCTCTATTGATTTAATTAGAAGAACGTTTCTCTGCTTTGTTTTCTCTGAGGAGCCCAAAACAAGCCAGAGCTGCTCCCTTGGGGCCTCAAGCTCCCCTACAACGCAGGAGTTAAAAGGGGTTGAGGCTGTAGCTGAATTTAGTGGCTCCATCTCCCCAGTGAAGCGTTTCAGATGGGAAGGGCTCGCAGCAAAGCGAGGGGCTCTCGTGCTAACGGGAAACATCAGCCGAGCTCCCTCCCCGCGACATCGGTGCTGTGAACAAGTTACATCAGAAGTGAAATCACTGGCTTGCATCTGCCAGACCTTGCATTTAACGTCAGAACTGTTTTCAGGCAGTTTGGGCAGCCGGGCAAACATGGTCCTTGCTGTACGTCCCGCGCGTCACCTCCTCCGCACGGCAGAGCCCGTCCGGCAGCGCAGGTGCCCACCGCTGTTTGCTTTGCTGTTTGGAGGCGATGCCCGAACCCCTCGGTCTCTCTGCAAACTGGGAGGCCCCCAGCAAGGGGTAGTGGGGTGTCTGACAGACCGGCCGTGGCTGTCCCCTACCTCCCCTGGTCTGCAGAGGGCTGCAGCCCCGCGGAGGGGGGGCAAGGATGGGAGTGGGGACAGTGCTGATCGGACCCTGGGCAGCCCTTGAGAGCCGTGACCCACTGCACCCCCGGGCTCTGCTTGGCTCTGGGGACCTGGCACCAGTTACTAACCGTGTTTGCTGCCAGGTCCTGACATCAGCCGTCTGAGGGGGCTTTATTGCAAACATCACAGGTTTGAACACCGATATAAATCTTCCCCACCAGCAAGCGCTGAAGGTGGGACAGGGATGGGGAGCCCTGCGCTGCTCCCTTTGGAACGACCCCCTCCACACCCTTGGGTGGATGGAGGCTGCAGGGATGCTGCCCGGCATCGCCGCTCACGGGATGCGGGGAGGGGAGAGGCTGAGGAGGGAGTGCCGCAGCCGAGCCCCGATGAAGAAGCCCCCTCCGGCGGGGGAGACCTGCCCCGGTGCTGCCTGTGTGTGGCCTTTACGGCCCGTGACCAATGGGCCCCTCTTAGCCTTTGCCGGCACCGGCAGCCGCGGGCTTTCATCCCAGGCAGGAATGCCAATTAAACTTTGACTTTCTCGGTGTCGCTTACCCAAGAGCTCAACTCTAACCCTTTGCCTTTCGTATCGAAAATCGAGCCCTGCCACGCCTGTTAACATCTGCACAGATGTTTGCAGAGGGAGAGGAGAAGGAGAATCCAGCCCTGAAGCGACCTCGCTGGTGCCGCTCCCCTCCTCGCAGTCCCAGGGCTGTTTCCTTGCTGGAGCGCTGCAGGCAGGGTGCAGGCAAGCACCGGGGCCACGAAGACCCGGGCAGGAGGTGCAGCGGAGGCACGGGTGTGCTGCCGGCTGCCCGCACCATCCCATCAGCTTTGGGGTGAAAGGGGGCTCTGGCCGGTGCGATCCGGCTGCGTGGGCAGGAGCAGAGCCCCCCCCTCAGCAGCGCTGCAGGCTTTGCCGGGTGACGTGGGGTTCGCAGGACGCATTGCTGTGTTTCCATCCGGGAGGAGGAATTCCCAGGGATGTCCGTGTCCCTGAGGAGGTTCAGGATTTCTGTGTCCCTGCCTGTGCATCCCCTGGCTGACGGGCACCAGGCAGCAGCGGGTCCCTGTGGCAGAGGGTCTGTCTTAGCGACTCCTCTGGAATTCCCACATTCTTGCACCTCTCCTGCCTTTATCTCTTGAAATCTTCATGGAGCAGATGTTGTGTGCAGGACCATAAGGCAGAAACTCTCTGGCTGGATTTGCAGCCTGAGTTTAATTAGCCACCTGAGCCCCATTCTTCCTCTTGGCAGTGGACTTGCACTTTAATTAATCATCTCATTTTATTTACAGTGAGAACACGCTCTCTGCCTTTGCCCTGCCTGCATCACAAGCTCTCTCTGCTTTTATGGCCAGTGCGATGGGAGCGCGCGGCACCGCTCCAGCTCCCGGCAGGAGAGGAGCCCGCGGGGCTCGAGGGGGATGGCACGGGTGGTTCAGGGCTTGGCTTGACCCAGGCGTCGCTGCAGTGGGACCCCCCAACCAGTTCCTCCCCTGCCGTGTAGGGGCA
The DNA here is from genome assembly GCA_013399095.1 of Psophia crepitans. Classification (NCBI taxonomy): domain Eukaryota; kingdom Metazoa; phylum Chordata; class Aves; order Gruiformes; family Psophiidae; genus Psophia; species Psophia crepitans. The sequence continues at coordinate 122,938 of VWZZ01002389.1, read as the reverse complement.
GGAGCTCAGGGCTCTCCCTGAGTTTATTGCCCTGTGCAGAAAAAGGATGGGGTGCTGCGGCTAGAGAAGCCACAGGCAGGAATAAAGGTGGCTGGCACATGGACTGCTCTCCTACCCCGCTGTGGGAAGGACTGACATCCCTGTGACACCTTTCCATCTCCTTTCCAAGCATTAGGCACCCCCTGAAGTAGCAAATCTTTGCCCAGAGCCCAGGCGCTTGCGCCCACCCTTCTCACCTCCAGGGTTAGCGCTGGACCCTGCTGATGCCTCCCCAGACGTGCTGGTGCGTATCCCACCAGGCCGGGCTCCTGCGCACACCCCTGCTGCCACTCTGCAGGGAGACATTGGCTGGGGGGGCGGTCAGAGCAATTGCATGGGAAAAGAGCCTTGTCTCCTTTTTCCCTTAGGAGGCACGAACGCACGCTCAGCTCGCTGAGCCCAGAGCTGATGCTTCTCACTCACTGCTACGACTTTCTGCTCTCCCCTGCATTTTCTACACCGCGACACTTGCTGCGGCAGCGCCCCAGTTCCCTGTGGCCGCAGTGCCGTGCATGAGGCGCCGAGGGACACCCTCCCTCCCCGAGAAACCCCCGTGTAAGGAGCTGAAGGGCAAGTGTGGGGAGGGGAACAGTGATGCCCTGCACGAGCGTGGCGTGTCTGGGCTGATGGCAAGGAGCAGGAGGCTTTGGTCATGCTCCAGGTCCCTGTCAGAGGACCTCAGGGTGCATCCCCGTGCCAGGAGCCGAAGCAGAGAGGAGGAGTAGTGCCAAGAACCCGAGACGAGCCCACAGGAGAAGCAGAGCTGCTCCCACCCGCCTGCCCCTTCCCTCTGCTTTTGGTTTCCTGCTGGAAATAGACTTTGTGGCAGCGATTTGCAGGAGTCAGCAAGAGAGGGGAGGGACCTTGCAAGCGGTGGAAGGATCAGATACAGGCCTCCATCCCCGAAAGGGACGGGGAAGAACGGCGTTGGGAAGGTTTTGCACGGGCTCCCGTAGACACAAGCACGAAAGACCTTTGCGGGGGAGAAGGGTGGAATTATACGGAATGACATTGGGACTGAACAAAAAAAAACCAAGGAAAGGATTGCATAAAGATGATTATAAAAACATAACCCGTTCCATATGTGACCAGCCAAAAACCCGCACAGTGTCTGGGTCTGGCACGGGCAGCCGTGCTGTCGCTGGCTGCTACGCAAGGGCAGGCAGCTGCCCGTGGGAGCGGGGCGCTCCTGCGCCGCGCCGCTGGCACCAGGGAGCAAAGCAAACGCGGCACGAAGGGCCCGGGCCAAGGGGACCTGGCTGCCCCCACGCCTGGCCCCAGCCCCGGCGTCTTCCAGCTGCAGAACTTTCCATGACAAAGAAGGGTTTTCAGGAGAAAAGCCTGGCTGCGGGGAGGAGAGGAGGAGAAGCGGGAGGAAGGCTGGTTGCTGCACAGGCAAGGGACTGGTGGCCACAGCTTGCTCAGGTCACCCAAACTGGTGCCACTGACTCCCCCCCTGCTCTCTGGCAGCAGAAATGCTGGGGGGAGCAGAACAGCGGGAAGCGATGCCCAGCCCAAGGGGGGCTGCGTGAGCTGCAGCACGTGGCATCACCTGCTGCCCCCCGCTAACGAGCCCTTGGCAGGCAAGTGGCAATTATTTCAGCCATAAAAGTCTAAAATCAGTTCTTTTATTGACCTGGCCTGTAACTGGATCCAGCATGCAAACAGTAAAGGGCCTGTTCCTGCAGCCCTCGTATCCCTCCAGCCTTTCCAAGCTGCCCTCACCATCCCCAGGAGCCCCCTGGGGTCTTGTAGCAAGGCACCCCCCCGGCTGCTGCCCCGGGGCAGGGCCAGCACCAAGGGCTGTTTGCCAGCCCCTCCAAGCACCTTTCCTGCAGCAGGAGCAGAGCTGGCCAGGTCTAAGCACAGGGAAGTGGTGCTGGCTGGGTTTGCAGGTGACTTTCTGGGTCAGATCCTGTGCCAGGCCTTCCGAAAATAGATCCTCTATTTTAATCTGTTCATTATTTCTTTATGGTTTCCACAAAGCATTTGTCATTTCTATGTACCACATCCATTTACCTTCCCCTTCCAAACCCTCTCGCTGCCAGACCCACAGTGTCAGGACCGTCCATCTCCACCACAGATGCTGCTGCAGGAGATCCTGAGAACGGGGCTAGGACAGTGGGTTGGACCCTGCACTGGTCCAGACCCTGCCAGGGCAGCATGGCTGGATGCTATTTAGAGGCTGATGTGCCCCATCTGGGTGTTTTGGGAAGGCTCCTGCCTCCTTTTCCTCCTCCTACATCAGCAGCCAAGTCTGGAGCATCATCTGTAGGCTGCAGAGTGCAGATCCTCTTGGCTGAGCAGGGGGGCTGCAGCACCTCAAGACAAATCATCTGGCAGAAGAGCAGCGACTCCTGGATGAAGGCAGCGAGGTCTGATGTCAGACCATCCTCCCCAAACATCCCTGTCCCTTAAAGCAAAGGTGCACCCACACATGCACACGTGTTTGCAGAGACACACAAAGCCTCTCGGTCCCCGAGCAGATGTTTCAGATCTGGTGGGTTTGTTCCTCTCCAGTTTTTCGCCCTCTCCCCTCCAATAAACGATAGCAGCTGAAGGTGCCGGGCAGAGAACCAGTGACTCCTGCGTCCCCTTCCCCGCAGCCTCCCAGCTCCCCGCCAAGTGAGGAGCCAGCCCCTGCCCGACCTCGGGCTGCCCGGGGTGGTACCCAGGGATGCTTTGGGAGATGGATGAGGTGAGAGTGGGATGAGGAGGAAGAGCTCATCGCTGCCAGGAGAGCGGGCTGGGACACTTACCCCTCCCATGGAGCTGCAGGCAGCTGCCTGCTGCTCCGGAGGAGGCAGGAGCAGAGGTGCCCGCTAGTAATCCCCCTTCCCCCAGCAACCTGCTGCCAGCGCGGGTTTACAGCTCTTCTCGAGGTTTGATTAGTGCCTGGTACAGACCCAGGCCTGCTGCCTTTGCCAAACTGTCAGGCTGCTCATAAACCAGAATGATTTAGAAATAACTAATGCTGAAACTATTCCATATCATAAAGAAACAAGCGCTCCCTCCCTGCCAGAAACGCTGCGTGGTGACGGCGCTCCCGAGACCTGGTGAGCTATAGAAAGCACGGGACAGTTAATTAAACGGAAAGGCATCCCGTCCCCGGGCACCGGAGGAGCCCGCCGCAGCGGCGTGGGGCTTTGCTGGGTTGGCAGAGTGTTCAGAAACAAACACCACGAGCGCGTGCGGCCGTGCCGGGCTCCGGAGAGAGCCGGGTCCCCCCCGGGGCTGCCCCGTCCAGCATCCCGCCTGCCCTGGCACGGAGCGGGGGGTCTCCAGCAAACTCCCCACCACAGGGCTCAGCCCCGACCCTCTTCCCAATGAAGGTGCCGGCGCCACGCGCTGCCCTTCCTGGGAGGGGCTCAGCACTCAGCAGGATCTGGCTCGCAGTGGGGGATGCTGGTGCTCTTCTCATCCGTTGGAGCTGGAGGGCGGGAGGAGGCTGCTGGGGCGAGGTATCGGGTTCTCCTCTCTGCGGTGCAGTATCTCCTTGAAGCGTGACAGCTGCGATTGCTTCCAGATGTGCGCCTCCTCGCCTCCAGCCGGCCGGGGTGGATGTGGTAAACTCCGCGATGGAAACCAAAACCCGGACCAGATGTACCGTGTCAGCCTCAGTAACGCGCACATCTGGCCCCAACATGCGGGCACTGCCAGAGCTAAGGACGGGGACAGCTTCTGCGCTGGCGGCGTTGGCATCCAGCGCGGCCGAGCCGGGCTCGTGTCACTCCCCCCGGGATCCTCCGTCCCGTGCATAGGAGCTTGCTCAGCCCCCGGCGCTGACGGGGAGCGTTCTGGGGGGTTGTGCAGCCTGGGTTTGCCGACTGCTCCTTAACGCCACAGAGCAAGACCTGGAGCCGCTCGGCGGAGCAGAGTACGGACGGCCAGTATCACGGTGTCCTCCCCTGCCCAGCCCTGCTGCTGCACCAGGGACATGGGGAAGGACTTGTGACGTCACCAGTGATGTCAGGAAGGACTGGGACTGGTGACATCATGGGATAAATCGGGAAGGAGGAGGGACCTCTGCCTGCAGACGAGGCTCTTGGCAGGCAGCAGTGATTCGGGAAGAGCAGCGGGGAGCCCGAGGACAAGCTCAGCGTTCGTCCAAGGGAAGATGCTGGGAGGTGGGGGGGGTGCAGGCACCCCGGGGCTGCGGCTCCGCCTTGGCACCACGCTGCCCGCCGGGGCTCTGCCTCCCCAGGAGCTGCGGGAACACCCGTCAGGGACGGAGCCCAGCTGCAGTCCCGGGTCCCCTCCCCTGTGGCTCCCTTGTCCTGCCGCCTGTGACAAGCCCACCCTCTCCCACGGGTGCTCAGGTCCCCACTTTTACCTTGGACCCTGCTGCTTAGCTCGCACCCAGCACTAATAACGATTATCCCCGTGTACCTCCTTCACAGAGGACTTGAGAGCAGCAATTAATCTCAGTAACAGGCTTTGAAGAGAAGAAGTGCTGTCTAAGCACTGTGCTCTTCTCCTTTTGATGGGGTTAGCTGTGTTGGAATACGAGTGAAGACATTTGGAGTAAATTAATAAAGAGTTTAATGACATCCAAAAGTTAGGGAGATGGAGCATTTGAAAGGAGTTTATAGCTTTATGGGGAGGGAATAGCAATGCAAAGGGCATGTTTTCTTCATCAAGTCTGCTCTTCGGGCTCCAGAATGACTAAGTCTTTGTGCCTGTTACCAGGGCGCATCCGTTCACCCTGGGTCAGCCCATGCTCCCGCGTCCTCTGCGGCAGGAGCCGTTGCTCCCCTGGCAGTGCTGCCCGTGCAGCCGCAGCCGGGCAGGATGGAGCTGGGATCTCACCCTCTGCACAACCCCGGGCGCTTTCTTGGGGATGACGGTGCCCAGATAAAAGCCCTTCTGTCCCCAGCTGCTTGGGAAGCTCTGCGCAAACAACCCAGCCTGCAGAAGGGGAAATATTTGGGGGACACGGCTGCCAGATCCGACAGCTCCTGCCCTGTGGCTGCGGCTGTGCCGGGGGAAGCAGCGCTTTCCTTCACGCAGGGGTGCAGGACACCACGCGGAGCGAGCTACACCACCCCTTGCCACCGTGCTCACGTTCGGAGGCTCCAAAATGGGAGGATTTGTGCAAACGCAGCAGGTGCACCCGACGGGTGCTGGCACTGCCGATGCTGGCTTTCCCAGAGCCGCGGTGGGAAGGTCAGGGCGGCTGCAGCTCAGTGATTTAAATCTCAGCATCCCTATAGGTGATGGAGAAGAGCCATTAAACTGCAGCAGGTGCCTTGGACTGTTTTGCTCTGAAATCTAAATGGCCTTAAAGCACTCCAGAGATAATGCATTTTCCTAGCGGTGTATTTACGAGAGAGTCAAGATACGAGCACTTGGCTCAGCTCCCAGCGCGAGCGTCCAAGGCTGCGCACCCCATAGATGGTGTTTTTCATGTTGGTTTTTCTATTTCCAGCCTGATTAATACCCTTGTGGTGGCTGGAGCGTGGAGACCGCTTTACGTTTTGCCAGCAGGCTCTAAAGCCGACGTAATTCCCACCGCGGCTGGCAAAGCGGGGAGGCACCGGCGTTTTGCACCCGCTTCCTCAGCGCCTTCCCCGTGAGCTAGCCCTGCCCGTCAGCGTGATGTTATCCCTGTACCAAATTCCACGGCACAGGCGATTTCACAGCCCTTCCAAGAAACGCCGAGGTGCCCGAGCAGGGCCGGGGGAAGGGGCCCTGGGCGCACCCCGGGTCTGGGCGGCCGGCGCTGCTCCCGATGTCGGTCCCAGCACACCAATGGTGGTAGTTCCTCTCTAGACCTCAGCTCAGGCCACAATCAACCTCATAGCTGGAAACACATGTTTAGGGAGTGACCAGATTAGCTTTTGCAATGGTGCTAATTACTCTGAGTTAATTAGTAATCAGTTACCTCTAGGCTAGAAAAGCCCTCAGTGAATATAAAATCCCTGCCTGAAGGCTCTGGGAGCTGGCAGTGGTGCTCTGGGCATTTTCCTTCTCTTCTTTGTCTTTCCCTCTGCTCTGTTGGGGGAGTGGGGAGGTGAGGAGGGACTGCAAGGACTTAACAAGATCCCAGCTGCAATCAGACCAGCGAGTGGCAAAGAGAAATGTTGTCGTGGTGTATTTAGGGATGCTGGCTGCAGGCAGGACAGAATATTGCTTCTGGGAGAGCACAGCCAGCTCCCAGCAGTGGAGTTAGAAAGAAGCAGCCGCAGGAGGAAGAACAGAGATGTGAGGGACCTGTGATGGCTCTGGTAGCTGCGGAGGAAAGGTGGTCTGCTCCTGGCTCAGCCTTTCAGGTAAGGTACTCAGGAGCAGAAGGAGCTGCATGTCCTGGGGTGAGGTGTGACTGCAGTGAAGGGGGGAACTGGTGCTGCTGGTGCTCGGAAACACCCCTGTGTCTGAGGCATGTGCACCCACGGATGTAGTAGGTGTGTTGGGTACGGGCATCTCTGAGACACACAAACGTGTGTGTACACACGTGCATCTTCCGAGGCGTTGGCAGAAGCGGAACGTGGTGCTCTGTGCCTTGTGCCAGCCAAGGACAGCCTGCAGGCTGAGCTGCTTTCCTAGCAGGTAGCAAAGGAAAACCACCGTGCTTGTGCTGTAGGTAGTGCTGCCTGGTGGGGCAGGGCACTCCCCTTGCAGGTCAGGGAGCTACAGCAAGATGTTTCCTTGGGTTTGTGTAACTGTTGGCACCCTGATGTGGTGATTAACGCTGCTGGACCATGACTGCCGGTGGCACGTATGTGCGGAGAGCACATCACATTTTCCAGTGGCCTCTGCCTAAATACCTTCAGCCAGAGGAACCGGGATGCTTTCCAAAGCAACCAAGCTTTCAGCAGGCAGAGCACCACGCCGTGCCCGGAGGCCCTGTGGTGCCTGGCCACAGGGGAGCATGGCAGAACCAGCCCCAGGATGTGGCTGGAGGGGGCCTGGATGAAATACCCATAGCCACAAACGCACCCCAAAAGGAGCAGCCCAAGTGTCCCCTGTGCTGCCTCTGATGTTGGCTCTGCCCGGGTAAGAGGAGCGGGCACAGAGCCATGGGGCTTCTCGATGCTGCTTGGGCACCCGTGGCCACCAGCAGCACAGTCCAGCTGCTCCCTTTGCTGTTGCCTCTGTTTTCCTTGCTGAGGTGACTCTGGCCAGACATGGGTGGCAGAGGGAGTGAGTGGGAGTGGAGAACAAGCCTGGAAGGAGATGGTGGAGCTGGGGTGGCAGAGTGGAAAGTCTCCCCTGCAGAGGCGAACCACTCAGCACGTTGCTGGTGCTCTCTTCCCAGGGATGGGTAGTCACGGAGCGGTGATTGTCTACCCAGGGGTGCACAGGGCCTCAGCTGGTGGTCAGGGTCCAGCCACTGTGTGAGGAGCAACCCTGAGTTGCTCAGTGCAGCAGCAGGAAATGTTGACTTGGAAAGCCATGAAGCACCTTGCATCCCACCCCTACACCCGGGGTGCAGTGCCGTGGGTCTCCCCAAGTCTGCAGGCTCACGGGAGGCACTGAGACCACGGCTGCCCCGGGCAGCTGCCAGCACCGCTCTTGATGGAGCCATCAGTGCAGCACAGGTGGGACAGGGCCACCTCCAGGGGAGCCCTGAGCTACATGGGGGGAAGATGCTCCTCAAGACCTTGCAGGTGTTAGCTAGATCTTTAAAAGCAAGTGGGAATCCATAAAAGCACAGGTACATTTGTATACACGTACAGATGTGTGTGTGCATGCATATATCTGCATATGTGTCTCTTTTAGAGTCCCATAATCATTTTCACAGTGAAGACATCTGTCTCTGCTTGGGCTGGATCACTACCCTGTTCCACATTGCTCCTGACTTGATTTTCACAGCACGTCCTCTCCCACCTCCCAGCCCGGACCTGGCTCTGAGCTGCTTCCTCAGGATTTGCGAGCGCTCGGACCTGGCAACCGGCCTCTGCGCCCCAAGTGTGAATTCCCAGCGCCGTGACGTGCCGGGGGCACGCCGCATCCCTGCCTGGGCAGCTCCTCATATAGTGACATGGGCTGAAACTCGGCTCCTGGTTTGCTGCCTTCGTGGCTCCAGCAGCGAGCCTAACGGGGACGTTAGCGGTGCATCCTCCTGCCCCGTGCAGTGACTGTGCCAACTCGTGTTGAACGCAGCTGCCCCGCTGGCAGGGATCGGGCTCAAGGACCCTGCACTGCTGCCCAGGTGCCTCTTCCCTGATCCGGTGGGTTTTGTTGGCTTCATCCCAAGGGAGATCCTCCGTGGGGTACGGGCAGGGCTGGGCCGGACTCTGCTGGAGTCTTCCCTGGGGCTTCGGTGCGTGTTGGGGCAGCGACTGCGGAACAGACAAAGCTGCGCAGCCGAAATGCGCCGTCCTGCCCTTTCCGTGGGGCTGACGCGTTCCGTTACAGACCCACGGTTATTCCTTAATTCCAAGCTGTAACTATGCAATCAAGCTCTCCAGTGCAATAATTCCAAAAACCTTTCTTGATTCCTGTATTAAAGAAAGTACATTTACAGAGTATATGATTTCCAGATTCAGCCCGGGACTCCAGGGACGCATATTCCTCTCCTGGAACTTGTATATCCGGCCCGAGGATGAAAACCCCCGAAGCTCTGAGCATAACAAGCATTTCTTGTGTTATTTCTGTCTCCGTCACACTGGGCATGTAGCAGTGCTCGGGCTGATAAACAGCATCTGGTTAGAGTCAGGTAAGGACCTCTGGGGAGCAGGTTTGCAGTCAGCTGCCAACCTTTCTCTCCCTCCTTAATGCGCTTTTGCAGATGGATGAAAACTGCAGCCAGTCAAGGTTGTGGTTTCAGATAGCGCCGGGGAAGGGGGAGAAGGTCGGGCTCAGCCTCTGTCCTATCGGCGCGGCTCCGCTGCCGGGGCTGCTGCTTAACGCGAGGCACGCGCACCCTGGTTCCTCGCAGGGGGCTTCAGGGGAGCTCCACCGGCCAAGCAGCCCCGCGGGGCAGGGACCCCTCGAGGACTCGGTGCGGAACCCCGCTGGCCTCGGAGCGTGCCCCTCTGTCGGGTGAACAATTCTTCTGTGGTGGCGGGGGCAAGGCGGCAGCCTCGTCCCCCACCGCCGAGCATCCTGCGGTTGCTCCCTGCGCACCGCAGCGCTCCCGCTGCAGGCGATGCCCGCCGCCCGGGGGGATGCCGACCCTGCTTTTTCCCGGATGAAGACGCTCCAAAGCCATTTCCCCTTCTGCAGCTCGTGGCTTTGGTCCGGGAGGAAGGTGCCTGCCCATTTGTGGGGCCATGTGCGGGAGGCGGCGAGGCCCTGGGCAGCCGTGGCACTCGCTGGCCCTGCCGGGGCCGGCTGCTCCTGCCAGCGCTTTCGAGGAACGGAGGAGCAGTGTGCTGGGCCGCTCGGCTTTTGTTGGAAACCTGGAAGTCCCGCTGGCCTGCACGGGCCTTGTGGGATCTTTCAGAGCTTGCTGCCAGGTTCTGGAGAACTGTCCGAATTTGTGTTTCTTACAATTCCCTTTTTCTGCAGGAGGAGGAGGAAATTCTTGTATAAAAATGGAAATGCACCCCTTCTGCCAAGCTATTAATTCTGCTTCCTATGGAAACCGAGAGGTCCCTGCCTTTACTCCGTGCTTCTGCACTGAACTTCCAAGTTTATTTTTATGCCCAGATTTGGCGAAGCCCTTAAGCCTGAACACGGTGTTACGCCTGAGCTGAAGTCCGTCCCTGTGTGAGGGTGTATCTGAAACACCTTACGGCGCGCAGACGCGTGCTCCAGCAAGCACCCCCCCGCGCTGGGTTTGTTCCTCACTACAGACTTTCTTATTTTTTTTTGTTCTTGCCAAGTTATCATTTGCTTTAATTAATTTTGCGCAACGAGCCTGGGAGCTGCCTGGTGGTTTCAAGCCTCTAGAATAGCCAGGGAAGCCAATTTAATTAGCTCAAGTGAGCCAAAGTTACTTAAGCGATTTGTAATAAGTTCCAGGCTCTCCCACACCAAAGGGGTTTTGGCTGAGGACAGAAACTTCCTGAGCCTGTTCTGCAGGGCGACGGGGCTCTTCGTGCCGCATCCGATGAACACTTGTGCGGGGATGCGGAGCAGCCCTGGCTGGGGAATTCAGCCAGTGCTGTTACGGGTTTTGCATCCCCTGATGACAGGGCTGTGACTCTGGGTACAGCGGGTGCCGCTCCCCCCCTGTGACCCACGAGAGCGCTGTGCAAACACAGCAGTTTCTCGTTTGTGCACACATTGCTTTCCTCTGCCGCCCGCCCCACAGCGAGGGAAGGGCTGGGGGGGTTGTGCCTGCACCCCTCGGGGCTCCCAGCACCCACCATGGGCTGTCTTCCGCAGCAGCTTTCAACTGTGTATATTTATGGTGTTAAAAATCTGTGATCAAAACACTGTTTTCCCTCTTTCTGTGCTCTCTGGGAATTGCATGTGGGTATGTAAATCTGTACGTGCTTCTTGCTTTTGCAGGCAGGCTGACAGCACGGCTGTCCGGGCTCTGCTGGCATCTGGGCCGGGGGATGCTCCTGTACCCCGATCCTCTTCTCCGCATTGGAGCTAGAAGCTGCCATGTCACATCGGTGGCCGATCCTTGAGCCTCAGCCGGTACCACTTCGGTTCAGCCCGGCTAACGCGGTGAGGACTTGCAGGTAGGCTGGAGCGCCGCCCCAGACGTGCTGCGTTTGTTCTGCAGCATGGCTGTGATATCCGGTGCAGGCAAAGCTGCCGCGAGACAAGATGCTGTTCCTGGGGCTTCGCTTCACCTCCCCACCCCGCTCCCAGGCTGCTCCTCACGTGGCAGCAGGAGGGATGAGCCACATTGCCAAACGCCATCCCTGGAGCTCTGTGCTGAGGGCTGCAGAGCTTCGGTGTGTCTTCTGCCAGGGCGAGCGCTCAGCTGGCTGCAGGGAAGAGCCAGGATGCGTTTCCCCAGCCTTGGAAGCGGGTTTGAGGCAGCAGCGGCACGGGGCAGGCACCCGGTGGGAGCTGGTGGGCCTTGGAGCAGCGGTGAGGAGAGCTCCCATGCACAGGACCTGGATACCGGCACGGAAAGGATCCCAGCTCCTGCACCCGGCTCCGTGCCGGGGAGGACAGCGAGCACAGCAGCCCCTTTCCCCTGGCATGTCGTCCCTAATTCACTCTCTGGTGAAGCATCTCTGGCTGTTTGGCTGCGATGGGAATACCAACCCGGCCCTGCCATCGTGACAAAGCTGCCCTGACCCCCCCCCGGGAAATGGGGGTGCTTCCTCACCAGGCTGCTTTTTGGAGCTCGCCCCATGCCCACCGACTGCCTGTTCTTTGGGAAGAAGAGAGATGTGGGCCAAGGCGCCCTCCTGGCCCTGCCCCGCTACATCTCCAGCCCTTCGCAGGGGGCTCCTGCGGGGAACCGCGGTCCTGCGGCTGTACCGTGCCTTCACCCCTTCCCAAACACCAGCTTCAGGGACATATTTGGCCTCTCTGCAGAAACCGCCAACAACGCGTCCAACTGCAGCGGCGTGTTTGTCTCCCTGGCGCCTGGGAAGGATGGAGCCGGGCCAGGCAGCGCAGTCGGCACCAGGCAGATGCCAGCGCTGCCCCCGGGTGCTGCACAGCCCAGGCGTGTCGGTGGGACCCGCCAGAGAGCTGCTGGGCGCTGGGGCTGCCCCTGCCTGGCAGCCCTGGTGCTGGCTGCGAGCTCCCGCTGCGAACCTGACCTGCCTTTCTGCTGCCGCAGCGGTAGCGCCTGGGCTTTGCGCGCTGAAGCGTTCCCACAGCCCTTGCATGGCATCGCAGCGGGACAGCCCTGTCAGACCCCTGCCCACGCCTGGCGCCCAGCTCTGCTCCCCCACCCACCCACTCAAAGGCCACGCTCCTGCAAGAGACGTCGCTTTGCGGGGAAGGCTGGAAGGCAGTGCAAACTAAACCTACGCAAAAAGCAACTTAATTATTGGGGAATAAAGATCCCATTATTCTCTTTGCCCTGAAGCAAGAAAAAGAAATTTCTCTCATTTCCTTCCTAAATTCAAATGAGTGGGAAAGATTTATAGGGAAGGTGGTACCTGGCATGGGAGCAAGGACAACAGGAGCAGCCGGCGATGCGCCATCCTGGTGGGGACCTCGGCGCCGGGATGCGACTTGTCTGCACACCTCGGGAGGAGGAAGGCGCTACCGGAACAAACTCCTCTGGCTCCAGGCGTTTGTGTGATTACACCCTACCT
>VWZZ01002389.1:59280-97978 GCA_013399095.1 Psophia crepitans | reverse complement strand
CTGCCGCGGCCGGGGGGATGCTGCCGCGGCTGGGGGATGCTGCCGCGGCCGGGGGATGCTGCCGCGGCCGGGGGATGCTGCCGCGCCTGGGGATGCTCTGCGATGCCGCCGCTGCCCCTGGTCCCGCTACCGCTGTTCCTGTGGCCTCAGTTTTCCGCTTGCCCTTTCCTCGGGCCCGGTTCCCTTCCTAATTTAGGCTGTCGGGGAAGGGAGAGGTTGAGCCTCTCCTCAGATGCGCTCTGCGGCGCGGGCAGGTGAGCCGCAGAGGGGAGTTACCAGCGTTAACCTTTCCAGTGTCACAGCACAGGGCAGGAAAGATAGTGGATTATGAAACCGTCTCTTCCCAGGGTTTGCTGCGCGTTGTCCCTGGCTCGCATAAGCCTTCGTGTGAATAGTTCTCTTAATTCCCAAAGTGGAATGCAACGGCAGAGAATACCTTTTCACCGCTGTATAGGCCTGCTTTAAGCTGAGGGAAACACGATAAATAGAATAGGGAGGTGTAAAAAACAACAGAAAGGTGTTTTCGTGAAACTTGCACCTTCTTTTCTGGAGCAGATGAATGTTGTGTGGGTAAAGCGCTTATTACAAGCTCTTAAGGATACTTACATAGCAGCAAACTATGAATTCGTGATTTATCGGTGTGTTGATCTCCCCGGCTGTCCCTGCGATCCCGTTTCACGGGGGCATGGCTGGCGGTGCCGACCTCACGCAGGGAGCAGACCCTGGTCCCCGCGGGGGACCGAAAGGCCTCGCTGTGGAGGAGCAGAGCGGCAGGAGTGGAGGAGAAAAATGAAAACCTGCACAAGATCCGTTTCTGAGCTAGAAATGGAAGCGCTGGCTTGCTGCACCGTGCCCAGAAAAGCTCAGCAGCCAGAAATAGATGTTCTCCTGCCTAATGAAAGGGCCAAGAATGGAAGTGCCAGGTGCCCGCCTTCCTCTGACCCGGGCGCTGCAGCTTCAAAGATGAGAAACGTGGCTGTGTGGTACCTGTTCCACAGCGCGTATTCCCCGTGCCCTTCCCAGGGACTGAGGTGTGGTAACAGCAGAAATTGGGCACGATGTGTTTCTGGGACAGGAGGGCAGGCAGAGGCACTGCTGCCAGCCGGATGGGGGGTTGTTCATCCCGGTATAAAATAAGGGAAAGTCTGTCTGGATGCAGAGCTATTATCCCTGGATGCAGCTGGCTTCCTGTGAGGGTGAGCATAAGATTTTGCATCTTTCCGCAGCCTCTGTGATGCCAGGGCTCTTCCAGCCCCAAAGTCTTTGAGGCCTCACCTTTTGCTCTGAAGCAGAATGCTGCTGCTCTCCCCCTTCCCTGGAAAGCCAGAGCAGCAGGAGAGCTCTGGGTGGTTTCTAGGTCGTTCAGTGCTGCCGCTGCTGGAGGCACTGCGCTGTCTGCCTGCTCCTGGCTCTCCTTCCCCGGGCAAATAGGACAGCCCTTGGCCAGAGCCACCCAGACTGGTGGGAAAGGGCTGCAAGAGCCCAAACGATCCCTTCTTGGGGTACCTGCCGCTCGTGTGCTTGCAGAGCTGATGGAGGGCGTTACTCATGTAACCCACAGCATTTGAAAAGAAGCAAAACCAGGAAAAAATACTAAGCAAGGCTGGGTGCCCATGATTAGAGCCTCCTGGGGATGGGGACCACCATGCTGCCTCTCCTGCACCCACAGATTGGCCCTTGTGTGGACCCCAAGTGGGAGAGGCTGGGCGCTTGGGCAAGAGGGTGCTGGGCTGTACACGGGTACGTAGGCTGTACATCAGTACGTAGGCTGTACATCGTTGCCTATCCCTGAGCCGCTGTGTTTGTGCGGTGCTTGGCACGACAAAGTCCTGGGCCGGGGCGGGGGGTGGCAGCAGTGCAAAGGACAGCCCATGCAGCTGCTGCGTGTGCAGGCTGCAGCTCGCTGCGTGGATGGCAGGTCGTTTTTGAACAGGTCAGTGTCCTCTCTGCTCTGCGGAAATGTGTCTGCTGACTATGCCAAGCAGTATTTGGCAGCCTGAGACACCGGTGTGGCTCACAAAGTCAGGTTATCTCCTCAGCATTTGATTTTGCAGCCAGTGTTGCTACTGAGCCGGGTTGGGTGCCAAGCTGGAAAATGCCACTCGAGGCATTTTCTTAATTGCTCATTGTAAACAGCAAGTGGAAGCAGGTTCTGCTCTTGCGCTGCCCTGGCATCTTCCTGCCCCAGGGCCCTGCGGATCAAGAGCTTCGCGGCCGGTGCTGGTGCAGTTCAGTCCTGCCAATGCTGGTGCTGCTTCCCGCTCTCCTTCCGCTGGGCGGCGGGTGGGAGCGGAGGGTCCTCGCTGGGCGCTCTGTGTGCATCCTTCACAGTGGAAGAATGCTGCTGATTTCCTCTGCTCATGCGCCCCAGTTCCCCCATCCAACAAGTGGGGGGGCTGTAGAAGTCAGTCTATACATTGTCCTGCGCCTGGTGCAGCTCCTTCCCCTCTGCAGCAGAGGCAGCTCGCTCCTGCTGCTGGCACCCACGCCAGCTGCTGCTCCTTCATCACTCGCATTTCTGTTTTCTCCGTGTGGTCCCTGGCGGAACCCAGGCAGCCGTTTGGAAAGCGGCGACGCTGTCGCTCTGGTTCGTCTTCTGGGTCAGCGGGGATTTGGGCAGCGACTGGTGGGAAGGGGGAGAGGGAGGAGGCGTTCAGGCTGCTGCGAGTGGTGCTGCAGCGCAGCTCGCAGCATGGCTCACGCTGAAGATCTTCTTACGTAAAATTCATCTGCAGAAATCAGCTCTGCCACTTCACATGGTGGGAAGTAGGCTGCTCGTTTCTGCTCACAGCAGATGTAGGCGACAGGATGTTGACGTTCTGCTTTTGCTTCAGCCTCGTGGTTTTTGGCTAAGCTTTGGTAAGTGTCACTTAGTCCCCTCTTGCTCAGTGTCCTCTCCGCAGCAGCAGGGAGGTTTGCAGGGCTCCTTGTCCCCCGGACCTTGGCGGTGTGGAGGGCAGCGCTGTGCTGCGGCCGGGGTGTTCTCTAGGGGTCCAGACATGTGGGTTGTTTCTGCCGCTGACCTGCGGTGGGAACTGGCAGCTTTGGCTCAACCAGAGGTATCCTTGGGGAAGTTTGGAAGCGTGGTGTAAGGGTGTAAGAGGCAGAGGCCAGACAATAAAAGCATGCAGCAATGACACATCTATTTAATAAGGACACCAGCAGATGGAAGCTTGGAAGAAAGGAACCCTGTAGGGAGGTTATTTGAGATGCTCCACAGTCGGGACTGAGCCCTTTGAAGCATCTGGTGAAGGCTGGTATTAGAGGTAGCCAGACTAGCTGGACGGCTCTGGTCTGACCCAGAGGCCTCTCTGCCCATCGAAGGCATTCCTCGCGCTCGGAGCAGGCTGATGATTCACAGGAAAGCATCGGGCTGTGGTCTGAGCCTGCCACGTGAGCACTTCGTTTGGTTACTGAGGGCCAGTACTGCTTCTTTGCAATGGGCTGGGCTGGTTTTGCAGTGGGACGGTTGTCTGCCCTTTCCCAGGTCCTGGGACCTGCCGCTGGGAGTGGGGCGAGCCAGCCCGGGGCTCTGGGGAGCTGCAGGCGCTGCAGCAGCAACTGTCCAGAGCCAGTAAATGCCGCTGACTGTAACAGATCTGCTGCCAACGCCCTGGACATTCCTTGCAGCGCTTCGGACGCTGCACGGCACCAGTAACGTTACACTTCTCTCTCTAGCAAGTGTGTGGGAGTTAATGAATTTGGGAGCTGGAGCTCTCGTTAGGGGGAAGATTCCCAAGGGAGGCCAGCCTGGCAGTGTATGTTTCTGCAAGGACTGTTTGCTGTTATTTTTAAACAACAATAGTTGAATAAATAAATAAACTTGCTGCCACGGAAGGATGTAGCATCCGCCAGGGCTGCTGAAGTCGTATTTCCTTGGAAAATGGAGGGGGCAGGTGTTTCCCTGGCCCTCTGCGCCTGGCTCCTGGGGCGATCCGCTGCCTGCCCCCGGCAGCCCCCCGCCCCGGGAACAAGGTGGCCTGGGGGGCCGCTCGCCCCGGCAGCTCCCAGCGAGCGGGGGGTGTTTGAGCAGAGGGGACCCCCCGGCTGTGTTACAGCGCAGGTGCAGCCCCCATAACCGTGGGATAAAGCGGGGGGGATCTGGTTTCAGCGCCCCCTGCTCTCTTTCCCTCGGCACAGGCGGTGTGGGGGGCGGCAGGGCGCAGCGCAGCATCTCGGGGGGGGTGACAGCGGATTCGGGGCTGGCGCCTGGCCGGGAGGATGTGCGCAGCCCCGCGCAGGGGGTGCCCCGGCCCCGCGTTTGGGCAGAAATAGGTGGATTTGAGAGTCTGCGTGGGAAGGAGGAGCGCAGCGGCAGCCTGTCATACCCGGCCGGGNGGGGCCGCCGCGTCCTTGGAGGTCCGTGGTGTACTCTCAGTTTGCCTGGGAAAGGCCGGACAGAAGCGATCCCAGCCCAGAGGAGGGTTGGAGACGCGCGGGGGGATGCTCATGATGATGTTTCACCTGCTCTCCCTTTTCCGTTTGCTAGCGTGTCCCGCTGGGCAGGAGGGAGCGGCCGCCGCAGGATGCCCACGGCCGGCCGGCCCGGGAGCCGGTCTGGCTGGATGCGTAGGCAGTGTGGAGGATGTCAGAGCTAGCCTTGAAAGCGGTAATTCCTCACTCTTTTCCCCCCCCTCGGCAGCTCGGACTCCGAAGGTAATTTTGAGACCCCTGAAGCAGAAACGCCGACCCGCTCGCCACTAAGGGAGTTCTGCGAGCCGCCGCCGCGATCGCCAGAGCCCAAGGCCGGGACCCAAGGTAAAGAGCCGGCGCGCACCTTCTGCTTCTCGGCTCCCTGCTCCGGATGCGGAAAGGCAGGGTGGGGTCAAGGAGGAGAAGTCACTTGTTTTGAATCATGCCTCCTACATTTTTTGTGGTTAATGGCCTGGATGGTTCAAATGCCAGTACTGGGGCTGTGTGCCGTGCTCAGGGCTGCTCTCTCGCTTGAACGAAACGTTGATTTCATTGAATCGCTTTGGAGGGGGTTGCGCTGCAGGCTCGGAAAGGTCGGTTTGCCCCCCTTGGCTCAT
The DNA here is from genome assembly GCA_013399095.1 of Psophia crepitans. Classification (NCBI taxonomy): domain Eukaryota; kingdom Metazoa; phylum Chordata; class Aves; order Gruiformes; family Psophiidae; genus Psophia; species Psophia crepitans. The sequence goes on along the minus strand of VWZZ01002389.1, from coordinate 92,948 downwards.
GTCCACGCTCTGCAAAATTAATCCTGTGCCATTTTGCAACCCCCTGGTCACACGCTCCTGCTGTCCCTGAGCCCAGCTGGGGAGAGACCGAGGTCCAGAGCCAGTAAGAGCTCTGTGCCTCGGGTTTTGTGAGCTCTGCGTGTCGGGTTTGGGCTGAGGCTGCGCCCAGGGGTGCAAGAGCCTGCAGCTGGGACAGATGCAACGGATTGATTGAGAGGAACCAAGGATGTTGTTGAGTCGTTTAGCCAGTTAAACTGCCCTCTGCCACTTCCCCTGCAGCCCCGCGGGGTTGGGGCTGCCTCCCATCGCTGCCTGCTGCGGGGACTGGGCTGCTGGCCGGTGGGGGCTGCCCTGCATGTGCCCCACGTGCTGCTCGCCCTTGGCTCTTGCACAGGAGCTGGCGTGGACCTGGGTTTCTGTCTTCTCCCCAGCTGGTGGTGGAGGTTTCATCGCGTGGGTCTCTTTTCCCTGGCGTTAGCAGCTGGGCATCTTTGCTGTTAAAGATACAAAAGCTTGGCGCTGCTAAACTCCATTTCTGGAGAAATTGCGAGGGATCTGCTGAATTTGCAGGGGGTTCCTTTGCCAGCAGTTCCTGGTTTGTCCTTGCGTCTCACACTGTCTGTTGCTCCTCTGAGCATAGCTCCCCAATAACCCTTGGCCTTTCGGGCACCAACTTCCCCCCCCCCATCATCAAACCCTTCTCTCCAGGGGAGATCGTGGTTGGTCCCTGTGGCTGAGCTCAGTGTTTATGTCTGTTTTCGTGCTGCCAGGAGGAGGCTTTGATGCTCTGGGACCTTTACAACAACTGCTGGAGGTTATCAGGGCAGGGGCAGGGAGGAGACCTCCCCTTGTCTCTGCTAGCTCAGCAGAGCAGGGTGATGGGCAGTGTCAGGACCCCCTCTGGGGGTGTCTGCAGGAGGGCAGCCTCTCCGGGGCACGGGGGGCCAGGAGGTCCTGGGCAGGCCGTCCTCAGCATCCTCTGCCCTCGCTCGCTGCTGCAGGGCCCCTGGGATGGGACTCACAATATTGTGCTGTTCTTGAACGCTCACAACAGCGGGCTGGTCGCTTGCTGCTCAGCTGGCTTCAGAACGCGCTGGCTCAAACCAAACCCTGAGTCCTTCCCGTGCAGGAGCCCAAATGCTGTGTGACCTTGGAGGTTACAGGGTGCTGTGGCTCTCCATTTCCTGCGTGGTGTTTCACTGTCGGCATGGATCTGGGTGCCCATCCATCCCTGTGGAAAACACGGGTTTGTTTGCCTTGGTGGACAGGAGAGAGCGCTTGGTTTGTGCTTCTAATAATCGCAGGAATAATCCTTCCCTTTTAAGAAAGGATGAGAGAGGCATCTTTAGTTTGGGGCATAATGTCTGAGGAGGGGGAGAGGGGAGACGAAGGCTTTCCTAACAGGTATGAGGATCATTTCCCCCAAAGCTTCAGCTCAGGGAAGTGTGTTCCTTCAGACTCCAGGGAGTCACCGTCCCCAAAGGGTGCCTGTGCCCCTGCACCCCAGGACGAGCAGTTCCTCGGGGCCAGCCCGGCGCAGCAGCGAGGGAGCCGGCTGCTCCCTGCACATAAAGGTCGCACTGTTGCAAGGCCAAGGGGATGATCTCTGGTGAAAGCTGTTTTTCCGTGCTGGCTGGTGGAGAGCGGGATGTTGGAGACAGCAGAGCCAAACCCACGGTGTGGCTGCACCCAGCTCCATCCCTTCCCGGCTCGGGGCTTCGGGTGCCTGTCTTCAGTGTCTCTGAAATGGTGGAGGGAAGGGGTTACCTGGGTGCAACTGAGAGATTGCGGCGTGCAGAAGGCATTCTGGAGTGTTAAATCGCCCTACCTTAGATAATCTAAACGTTAAACTCTCATCTTCACAACGCTGTTCTGCAGCAGCATGCCCTTCTGGCTGGCTGCAGCAGCAGTGAGTGCTGCGATCAGGAGGCAATCCCGCGTAATGGCTGCTTGTCAGCACTGAAACTGCTGCGCTGCCGCGTTCGGCGGGAGCCGCTGCCCTGCGGTGGTTGGGGACAGCGGGGGGGCGGCTGCAGGAGCCCCGACCTGCGGGCAGGCACAGCCTCCCCGGGGCTGAGGGCACCGGCACGAACAGGCGCTCGTCTGTCTTCCAGCGGCAGCCTCACCCTTACTTGGGAATAAATAGGGTTAGGAAACTGTGAGACAGGAGGGGGCTGGCTGCTCTGCGCGGCTCAGAGGTGGCCTGGATGCGTTAAACCCTGTTCTGGGGGACAAAAATTTTAGCCGGTCCCATCGTGCCGGGGAGGGGGCTGCGGTCAGGCTTTGTGCCCATTCGGGATCGCTCAAACAGCTTTCCTCTTGCTGCCTGGGGTGGTGGAGACTGTGATTCTGTCCCGTTCTCACTGAAGTTATCTTCAGTCATCTGCCAGAAGGAAATCTTCTGTGCAAGGAAACGAGCAGAAGCGACAAATATGGAACCGTCAGCGGTGGGAGCAGGCTCATCGGTTTTACTGCTGTTACCCTGATGCAGGGCACGTGTTTTCCGGTGCGTTAGTGGCAGCATCGTTTGCCGGTATGCTAATTCTTAACAGAATAGATTTAAAAATAGATCAACGTCTGTTAAACAAAAGCGGAAAAGCCAAAAGAGGAAAAAAGTCGTTGGCTACGTAAGCCTGAGCTGGGTGCACCGGCCAGATATCCTGCGCTCGGTCTGTGTGTGAGCAAGCGGGGAAGGGAGAAACGCGTGACTCACGCTGCGCACAAAGCATGGGCCGAATCAAAGGCTGCACATAGTGGAGGGGTTGTTCTCGGCGGCGTTTGGCATTCAGGGCTGCGCGGAGGATCGTTGCTGCTTCGCTGGGTTGCTGTACGTGGGATGAAAAGGGCGCGGAGCCTTTGCAGCGCTGCTGCTGCCGGGTTTTACCGATGCGTTGAAGGGAGCGAGGGGTGGCGTGCAGGAAAGGGGCTCGGTTAGTCGGTGTTTGTGCTTGATTTCAGCCTACGGAAGACAAGCGTAACGATTATAATGTGCGGTGCCGCACTGTCCCCTCTGTACGTTTTCCCTTGGAGAGTATAAAATCTCCGTTTTCACTTAGTAATATCCCCTCCACGTACACTGGCCGCACCAGGAGCAGGTTTGCGCTCCGGCACAGCCAGTACAACTGCTGGTCTGGGGATCCAGAGTGCACTTCACTGGATTTGGATTTGGGTCGATCCTGGGGTGGCTGAGCGTGCCCTGCTGCGGCTGGCAGTGCCCGCTTTCGTGCTGGGACTCAAACGCCCTCACCTGCAGGGCACAGCGCCAGAGGTGCGCCGAGAGAGCTCGGGGTCACCTTGCTGGGATGCTGCAAAAGGCATCTGCTGGGATGCCCGCAAGAAGGGCCGGTCCGAGGAGGGTGCCCTGCGGTGGGTCAGCCCGTGCGGCAGCCTGACTGCCTTCCCCTGGGGTCCCATGGGGCGCTCAGCACAGGTTCAACCCCAAGGGTTGGGGCAGTGAGCTGGCTGGGGAGGCCCTGGCTGCTTCTGCAGGCTGGTTTCCCTGGCAGGAGACGTGAGCAGAGGGAGTGCGCAGCCGAGCCGGCGCAGCAGCTCTCCAACGTGACTGCACGGGGGTGGCGGGGAGCTGGGGCTCACGTCGGGATGTAAATGCACGCAGAGGCGCTGGAGGAGCAGGGAGAGCTGCACGCAGCTCGCCAGGGCTGGGAAGGGCTCCCTGGGGAGTAGGCAGTGCTGCACCGATGGTATCACGATGCTCGTACCCAGCAGAGCCAGGCAGCTGGAGGAGATGGTGTGCAGACCTCGGCTCTTCCCGAGCACCACGAGGCCCTTCGGGTCACTGGTTTCTGCATCCTGTGTAATTGTTCCTGCAGGAACGCGCGCTCCAGTCGTTTGGCAGCTGCTGGGAGGCTGCACTGGAGGCAGAGGAAATGCACTGGGGGAGGAACTGCAGCTGCCTGGCTGGGGCCTGGGGGGGGTTAGGGCCAGGCTGTCCCCCCCAGCCCTTGCTGGGCAGGAGGACCCGTGCGGTGTGGGTCTGTCATCGCTGGGATGCCATCGCTTTTGGGACTGCTTTATAGGAGGGATACTTTGGCCCGCTCCCGTCAGCGGGTGGGAGGGGCGGGGGCTGGCTCTCCATCCCTGTGAGAAGCTGCTGAGGTGCTGGATGGTGCCCCGGGAGCACCCGTGGACCCCAGCAGGTCCCTGTGGCAAGGGACCATCACACTCTTCATCCTGGCAGCGCTCCATGGAGAATTAATTGACCTCGTGGTGTTGCCTGCCTTTGTCGTCTGCAAGGATCGCTCTTGGTGCCAACGCAAGCTCGTCCTGGGGTGGCCTCAGCCCCCGAGGCTGTGGTCCCCTGGGGAGAGTGAAGCTCAGTGCAGGCAGGGATTGAAAAGGGGGACTCTGGGGCATTGTGTGAGCGTTTGGGGAGCGCAGAGGTGGGGTCCTCACTACCCCTTCAGCTCTCACTCCCTCTTCTCGGTTCCCTGGGGCTGTTGCTCAGATGCGGCGCTGAGCCTGGCTGTTAACTCGCACAAGTGATTAACACCCGCCTGGTACCCGGGGCATCTCCAGAGAAGAGGGAAAAACCCACCGAGCTTGCAGGAGGGACGATCCTGCCTCAGAGGACTGCCGGAATTGCTGGCGAGCTCCTGAGCAGTCCTTCGCCCGCGCCTTCTGTCTCCCAGTATATTCCAGTTGCTCAGCCTCTGGGACTGGCTGGGCGGGCTGTGCTGCGGGCGGAGGGGAGCGGAGCAGCTGAGCTGTCTGGGGCGCAGAGAACGAGTGAAGCACAAGATTGGGAGACTTGGGAGGGAGGTGGTTCTAATTTTTGTGGAGGAATGGTTGTTCTGAGGGACGGTCGCAGGCACCAGCCCGTCTCCCTTCGCCCCGCAGACATCCGCAGCGAGGAGGGGCGCTTTGCGTGCCGACTGCTTGTTATTCAGGAGGTAATTACTCATTGCTTGGGTTAGAAACCAGGATGGGCTTATGTCTGTGAGAACGGCGGCTGCAAAACCTTCCGGTGGGGATGTGAAATGCATTTAAAAGGTGCCTTTTGCCCTGACTTTGAAGTCTGTTCTTCTATCCAGGCCTGTCTCGGTGAGGTTTTAAAACATCTGAGCAACACAGCAAGTGTAATAAAGTTTTCTTTGGGGTCTGTTAACTAGGTTTTCCTGGTTCCTAATGATGCAAAGACCTGGCACGGTCTGCCTCAGAGTGTTTTCTGGCTGCGCTTCAAGTACGTTTCCACTGGGTTTGTGTTTACTGATGTGTTTTCTGGGGCAGCAAGGCAGCGTCTGTCTGGAGGGAGCTTCTCTGCAGTCGCAGGGAGCCTTTTTGCAGTCTCAGGGCACACAGAGCCCCTCGTGATTCATTTCCATGGCCTTTAGCATCCTAGAGATCAATTATGCAAGCCACGAGCCATCAGCTGAGTCAGGGTGGCTGGCTTGGTGTCCTGGGTTAGCCCAGGGACCAGATATTTGCTTGATTCACTTTTTTTCTGTCAGTGTGGTGGGTTGGCCCTGGGTGGACACCAGGTGCCCCCCAAAGCCACTCTGTCACCCCCCTCCTCAGCTGCACCGGGGAGAGACACTATAACAAAAGGGTCGTGGGTTGAGATAAGGGCAGGGAGCAGTTATTTTCACGGGCAAAACAGACTCAGCTTGGGGAAAATTAATTTATCACCAATCAAATCAGAGTAGGACAATGAGAAATAAACCCCTAAATCTTAAAAATTCCTTTCCCTCCTTCCTGGGCTTAACTTCACTCCCCATTTCTGGGGAGCATCGCATTCTGCCTTGTCCCAGGAGTCTGTGCAATGGTCCCTGGCGAGGTGCGGGAGGAGAGGTGCGGGTGAGCTGGGCAGAGGTGACACCAAGTGTTTTCCTCTCGTGCCATCGCGTGCCGGTGCCGAGGCCCTGGCTCTAGGTGCTTGGTGTGGCTTTCAGGGTGCCTCGGGAGGTAAGGAGCTTCTCCATCCCCTGACAGCAAAGAAAAGATTAAACAGTAAAAGGATTTAGGGGAAGGGATTGGAGTAATAGTGATTAAGTCATGGATCAGGATTTGTGATTAAGAAACTCTGACAGCAGTATGGTGAGCCCGGTACAGATGTGCAGGCAGGATTGCTGCAGACGGGCGCAGGCAGCGTGCGGCCAAGTTCTGGTTTATGGGGGACCCTCCCAACAGCCATGTGTCCATGGTGGGGCAGTGCGCTGGCATGGGCAAGGACCATCCGTACCGCACGGCAGCGCCGCTTTGAGTGCCAGTCAGGACTGCTGAGGCTCTGCAGGAGAGCGAGGGCTGCTGCGTCGGGGGGAGCAGCGCGCTGTCAGACCTGCTCCTGCCCCTCGGCGTGCAGCAGCCGAGTTCTGGAGAGCAGTTTGCATGAGGCAGCTTCCCTCTGCGTGACGCACCTCCAGCTCTGCAGTCCTGGCACCGGCCCCCGCGGGCGGCTGACCCCCAGATCCCCCCTGCACACTGGTACGTGCTTATTCATTAAGCACAGCATCCCGTTCCCATTCGCCCCAGGACCTGCTTAGTCACGTTCCGCGGTGTTTTCTCGTGTCATGCATCCCTGAATGCCTCTCGATGATTTTTAACTCTCTGCCCAGGTGAGCAGTGACTCGCTGCTGCTGCCGGTCTCACTCAGACACAAGTGTTTCTGCCCCGGGAGCAGCCCCCCCGCGGTCGGTCCTGGCCGGTGTCTGGCCCCTGGGAGCCTCGCTGGGCTTCACAAAGCCCGTCGGGCACTGCCAGCCGGGGTGGGAGTGAGCAGTGGGGAGAGGAAAGGCGTTGATGGAGATGCTGGTAGGTCTGCTGGCATGGTGCAGACACCACCGTGCCGCGGGGGCTCACCCTCTGCCTGGCAGTTGTGTCCGTTCTCTGCGCTGTGTTCACAGGCTTCGTGTTTTACAGGCGGTGCCTGAAGCCGGGGTTACTTGGTCATGCTGGGGGGGGGGTTGGGCTTTGGGTCGGTGCATCCCCTGTAAAATCTGACCCTGGAGCAGCCATGAGGAGGGGAGAGGAACCCCTTTGGGAGGGGTGCGTGGCAGGCGGGGGTCTAACCAGCTCCTTTTATCTTTTCAGAGCCAAGTGGCCATGGTGACCTGCTGGTAGGAGAAGCCTGCCGAGACAGCTCGCCTGGGAAGCACCCCAAAGATGAGGCTCAACCAGAGATCAGAGCCCCCAACGCCAGCTCGGCTACTAAAGGGGAAAAGGACCCCGAAGACTTGTCCCTGACACAGCCACCGGCTGAATCCCAGCCTCCAGCCGTGCCGGCACCCGGGGCTGACGCTGGCTGTGCCGCCGAGCTCGCTGCAGAGCCGGCCCCGGTGCCCCATGCGGGCAGAGCCGCCCAGGAGCGGGTCATGTCGGGAGAGGACCCAGCGGACACCGGCACAGGGCTGGTGGGGCTGAAGGCTGATGCTCTGGCCCAGGAGTGCTCGCCCAGCCGGAGCCAGCTTGGGAGGGGGAAACCGCCTTTGCTGGGGATGAAAACAGAAGAAACCAGAGAGGAGACCCCGGTGCCCCAGGCATCCTACGGGTTTGACCCCGAGCAGTGTGATGAGAGTGTGAACATCCTTGTGGCAGGGGGCTGCCGGCTGCAGAGCTCCCCCCCAGCATCCCCACGCCGCCTCCCCCATCCCGGTGGCATCCCCGATGAGCCTGGGGGGGACCCAGCCCTGGAGCCCAAAGGGCAGGTCCCGAAACCTGACATCGATTTTACGGAGGGGGGAGAGAGTGTGGAAGCCAGGAGAGCTGTGCCCAGGAAGGGCAGCAGGATCCCGGCCAGCAAGCTGACACCGAAAAGACACCGAGAGCCCCCCAGAAAACCAGCCGAGAATGCAGACAGGGGTCCCACGGAGCCGCTGTCCCCCCGGGGCTCCCCCCGGCTGGGTCCCGCGCTCTGGGACAGCCCAGGTCTCAACCCCTTCGGTGCCAGCTCAGCGCTGCAAAACTCTCCGACTCTCCCCAAGGGCTCTTACCAGTTTGACCCCGATAACTTTGACTCCGTGGATCCCTTTAAGCCCACCAAGACCCTCGCCAGCTCCGCCGCCGACTCCTGCCCCACTGCCGATAACAGCCTCAATGAAATCCTCGAGTCCCAGACGCTGGAGGTGCAGGACGACCTCGTGAAAGGCAGAGACTCCCCGAAGAAGCCCAAGTCGCGCCTGATAACGTGAGTGCCGGTGCGCACGGCTGGCAGCCCCCTCCGTCCCCCGGCGTGGGCAGAGGTGATGCTGCTCTTGCCCTGTGCCTTCCGAGCGAGCCCGAAATACCAGCGTGCACCCCGGGTTCTGCTGCCGCCCCCGTTGTCCCCACCCCTCGTCCCGGCGGAGGGGCAGCTGCCCTCTCTCTGCCGCACTCTGGTCGCTCAGGAGTGGGTGGGATGGGGGTCCCGGAGCGGGTGCTGGCGCCCCGTGTCCCAGGTAGAGCGGGGAGGGCTGGATTAGGAGCCGCTTAGCAGGAAATCCCTCTTTGGGATTTCCACCTCTTTGGAAATCCCCTCGGGGCTCCAGCTCGCGGGGTTGAGGTGCTGGTGCCGCGGGGTCACGGAGTCAGAGCAAACCGGTAACGGAGGCTGGAGCCTGCGGCATGCGCCAAGCCCACGCAGGGGTCTGCAGGGCTCGAGCTGGCGGATGCGGCTCTGGGTAGTCAGACGCTGCTGGGATGTTCCGTGAGCTGCCACTGAGTTTCTTTCTCATTCCGGGGAAGCGAATGGAGTTACCCAGGCAGGGTGTTTGTTGCTTTTATCCCATCCGCACAGGCAGTAGGAAGCTGCTTGTCCCTTGCTGAACTATTTCAGTGCTTAGAAGGGGAAATTTTAGGAGCACAGAGTTTGTGGCCGGTTTGACAGTAAAACCAGAACAAGCCGTCACTCTGCTAACGAAGTCTCTGGTGGGAAAACCAGAGGGTGATGTTTTTACAGAAAGAGCAGATAAAACCTAGCGGGTAAAAATAAGGGTATAATGGAATTTTTTCTCTTGGAAATACTCTGCAGAGTGTTGACACGGATTTTCTAAGAGTCGGCATTCCTGTCTGACCATGGCCGAGAGGAGCTGGCGGTGAGGGGAAGCAGCGGGGAATTTCCCGGCTCCCTCCCTGTCACCTCGGAGCAGCTCGGGCCGCTCCGGGCGCTCGCCTCCCCCAGCAGCGGGATTTGTGGTTGAAATGCCACGAATAGGAAATGCAGAATCGAGGCATCTTTTATCTGTGTGTTCCTTCCAAAGAGGCAGCGCTGGGCAGCTCACTGTGCTTCTCCAGAGGAGAGTTAATATCCAGGTCTTTCACACACTCTTCTTCTCTCCATCTGTCTGTCTCTCTCCCTGTCCGTGCTTTGGTGCATCAGGACTACTGAACAAGTGAAATTTCTCTGTTTTCTGTTGTAAGTACTCTCTTCTGTATTTATTTCTTTTCCTTTTCTGTTTTTTGTCCTCTCTCTCTCTGGGTGTGCGCTGGCCCCACTCGTCTCCATGGCATGCAGGCTCCTTCTCGCCCTTTGACTCGTGCTCTCCGCTGTCTGATTTGTGCCCTGCACCTCTCGGGCCGGATCCCCGGGGCAGCTTAGCCTGGCGAGCACCGGGGAGCAGAGGAGAGCGGTGCCGGAGGCGTGTGCCTGCGCTTGCTCTCACAGCATGCCAGCTCACAGCGCCTTTCGGTGATGTACGAGCACTGGAAACCAGTGCATCGGCTGACGGAGGGGGAGCAGGTTTCTGTGCAGTCCAGGTCCCTGCAAAGACAGGTAGATTTTAGCCCTGAAGATGAGGGTGTCTTTTACCTACCCCCTCCTGTGCAAAATGACCGGGGAGGGAGCTGCTGGGAGGGGTGGGGGAAAGCATCAGCTGGGAGGTGAGGGAGTCGGGGGGCTGTCTCCTCTGGCTCTGGGGTGTGTCAGCCTCGGGGAGCTTTGCCCCTCGCAGCCAGTTCCAAAGACGGCTCTCTTTAGATCTTTGGTGGCTGCCAGAGCTGATTTCCTTGTGGCTCTACCCTGAAGCATCCTCCTGTGCCCCAACCCGGGGCGCTGGGGCTGGTCGGTGGGATTCTGGATGGGTCAGCACGGCGTGAGTGAAGCAGCCTTCGTTCGCTGCCCTGCGACCTGTGCTGCTGCAGCGGGGCTGTGCTGTACCCCGGCATGAGCCGCCCCGCGGTGGGACACCCATGGAATATCGAGTGCCCTGTGCTGTGGCCCCTGGGGCTCGCTGCTGCCCTGCACTTCCATCCCACAGGCCGGGCACGCAGGAGCGGCCAGGGTGACCCCTGTTTAGTCTCCCGGTGATGCTCCATGTCTTTGGCAGCTTTTCAGCCCCGCCGGACCCCCTGGGCTCATCTGGGCTGTGTCCTCATGCAAAGAGGGCTGGGGGAAGGAGCGTGCTGGGCTTAGATCCTGATCTCATGTCATCCATCCCAGCGCCCGTCTTGTCTGCTTAGTGCCGCCTGCCATATGCACGACCAAAATTAGCGCCGGGCTCAAGCACTGACATCTGTGTCTCGCCTGAGAACCGACCTGCCTTTTTACAGCGCGGTGTTGCACGGTGGATGTGTGTCTCTTAACGCGGGACCTGCAGCCCGGCGGGTCTGCCCGTGCGGCAGGCAGGCAGGCGTGCAGGCAGCGCTGCCCGCGTTCGGGTTTAGCACGGGCGGCTGTGTGTGTCCCGGTGCTGGGGTAGAGCCGGGGCGGCTGCCTTGGCTGTCTTCTCCCCTTTCCCCGTGCCCTGGAATTACAGAGCTGTTACGGTGGCGTTGGTGGGGGAGAGCAAAGCAGAGGGTGTGATAACAGCAGCCCCAGGAGATGGTGCAGAGCAGAGGGGTGGAGCAGGGACACGCTGGGCTGCAGTTTAGCTGCTCACGTTAAGGCACGATGGAAAAGAACAGTCAGGAGTGATTTTTCAGTCTGACCCAGGTGTGCATGTCAGCGTGAAAATAAAACTTCCCTGTGCCGTGCCACGATGCTCGTTGTGCTCTGCTGGCGCGCGTGTGCGATGGGACGGGGAGGCTGGGGCGAAGCGGGTCGGGGGGTTCTTTAAACCTCACGACGGCTCACCGCAAAGCTGCTGGAGCCCCTGCCCGTGTCGCCGTGACGGGGGAGATCCCTCCCCACGTAGCCAGAGCGGGCTGTCGCACTCCAGCTTAGCGGCTGTCTGTCTGCCGTGGGGTGGGGGCATGGCAGCGAGCCGGGGGAGGTGGCTGAACACGGAGCGAGAGGGTGCTGAGATGCGGGAGGGGAGCTCGTGCTCTCCTTCGTGCGCCAGGGGTGAGTGCCGGCGTGCGTGTCATCTCATTGCCGACCCCCTCAGCCCCCGCGGGCTTTGATGACACGGACTCTGCTGGGGCTGGTCCACAACCGTCCGTCCTGCTGATCCGAGGAGCTGATGCCCGGAGTGTCGGGATGCGGCTGTGCCTGCAGCCCTGCGCAGCCAAGCTCCGGGACGGTGCGTTTCGAGGAGCACAGGACAAAGTCCCAGGGAGAGCTGCCTCACTGGAGGGCACCCAGCCGCAGGACCCCCTGCGAGAGCAACCTGAGCCGCACCTTCTGCCGTCCGCACGGCCCTTCTCCTTGGGACAGCGTTCGCATCTGGTGCAGGGAATGTTCAAGGCACAGCGGATTGCCCTGGTGCGCTTCTGCAAGCGAAGCAGAGCTCTCTAACGGCCTGACTCGGGTGGGAGACACGTAGGTGCTGCAGAGACGTCCCAGACAAACCTCCAGCTGCAGAGACAGGGCACGAGGCGGCCTGGACATGGTTCCTTCCTGCAGAAAGCTAACGGGCACGCAGACCTCGGGATGCCGTTGTGCTGGACGCGCAGGGCAAGGGTGCAGCAAGGGAAATCTTTGTTTGCTGGCAGTTGCCTCTCTCGCTGTCTGCACCTCGGGGTCCTTTCTCTGATCCTTACCTTCAACAGGAATAAACACTTCAGAGACAAACCCAATTGCTTTCTAGTGGTGTGTTTTATTTGCTTGTTCCTTCTGTTCATTCCAGAACTTGTTCTGCCTCGATATTTCACTGGTGAGTGGGGTTGCTGGCATGCAGCGGGGTGCAATGCTAGCGCTGGGGCTGCCTCTCCTTGCTTGGGCTGTCTCGCACGTGCCCCTGCCTCCTCCCCACCAGCCCACGCGAGCCCCTGCCTCAGCTGGATGCTTCTCTCTCCCCTGCAGGAGCGGCTGCAAGGTGAAGCAATACGAGACGCAGTCCCTGGTCCTGGACGTTTGCGCTCAGGTATGTGGGATCTGACCCCGGGAGCTGCTGGCTGGGCGCAGGGACACTCGGATGGCCTGGATGGCAGCGTGGGGAGAGTGGGGCTGGCTGAGCTTTGGGCTGGCGTGTGCCTGCAGTGATGCCTGAGCCAAGGGCTGGCTTGCTGAAAGCCGCAGCTCCCAGCCGTGGGGAGAACACCTTCCCTGTGGGCAGTTTCTGGTGGGAAGGGAGGGAGGAGGGCTGTGCTTGGTGCTCATCCACAGCTGAGCCTGTCCCTGAGGGTCTCCTGACCAGTAAACGCTCTGGTCCCCACATGGTCCATTAGGGACTGTGGGCGTGCAGTACCACAGCCCTGCGCCAGCGTGGGCCAGAGCAAAGCACTGAGCTCTGTGGTTGGGTCAATGGTTTTTTGCTTGTTAATCACTTCTGTCCTCAGCACCATGTGTTTCCTTCTGCCAAAACCTACCGGGGAGCTGGTGGGGAGCAGCTTGTCGGTGGATGCTAAGCCTCCCGTGCTTTCCATGCACTGTCCAGGCAGCCTGGCTGCCTGATCCCCAGGGATTAGCTCAGTCCTGCTTAACCACATGCCTTGATCCTGCAGGATGAAGGAGCGTTGATCTCAGAAATCCCCGATATTGCAAATCGGGATGGACATGCCACTGATGAGGAGAAGCTGGCCTCCACCACCTCCACGCTGAAACCGGCTGGGCTGGAGAAGAAGGGCGAGCCAGAAGATGACCTGGAGTACTTCGAGTGCTCGAACGTTCCCGTGCCGGCGGCGAAGCATGGCACGGAGGCAGGTAAGGAGCGTCCCCACTGCCTCTGGTGCTGGAGATGTGCTGCGTGTGCCCAGGCAGTCTCTGCGGCCTCCAGCAGTGAAGTGGTGCTGCTGAGGCAACGCAGCGTCCTTGCAGTTCATGCACACTGACAGGGCTAAAGGCTGCTGCGAGCGGTAATGAAACCTCCAGTCGCTTATCTGCGCTGCTGCTGTTATGGAAAACCGGTGCGGGCTGTTTATTTCGGGTCTCGGTATAGAGCCCCCCGCCCACGTGGCGCTGCGGTAGGATGTGGCTCGTGCCGGCGAGGCTCCCTGCCCACGGCACACGCTGTGCCGCAGCCGTGCCCTCCTGAAACCAGTGTTCACTGGCGAGCCGAGGCGAGGGCTGAGCCAAGCGGTCGGGTGCCGTTGAGCTGGGATGCGCCCGGATGGTGCCCTGCCTCCCGGGCTGCAGGGTGCCTGGCTCAAAGCCTGTGCCGGGGCAGAGCTGCCGGGACTCGCTGTCCCAGCGCAAGGGCTGTAGTTGATGGAGATCTCTGTGTTGCTGCGGAAGACCTCCCCGAATGCTCCTGGTGGCACTTTGCTGTCAGTCTCCTACGTAATTAGCCTCTCTGACCAGTCCATTAGAAAATAATTAAAAGCCAGGCAAGATGACATTTAATCAAAAGCAAAATTATAGGTGCAAGCAGGAGAAATCATGGCACGGAGGCTTTGCATGCCTACCCATTAATCATTTCTGCTGAACGCTGTGCGGAGCTGCAGCCTCTCCGGAGAGGAAAGCAGTCCTTTGTCTCTCAAGGGAGGAAAAATCTGATAGTCAGCAGAGAGGCTGGGAGCTTTTATTTATCACCGCTCGTCTCGGAGGGCCAGGCAGGGTGCTGGGGCTCTGTGTCCGCTGCGGGGACGGTGCTGCGGCAAGCAGCTGCTGGCCAGGGCACAGAGATAAATGGGGAAGCACTGGGAGGTCTGTGGCCACCAGCATTACGTTGCCTCCTTCCTTTCTTAGCTGGGCTCTGGCAGTACCGTTTTCTCTGCCCAGTTAGCACAGGAATAACCAGTCGTGCCTGAGTGAGGTTCGTGAGCTATCTCCCACGCGATATGAGACGGCAGGGTGTCCCGCACGCTGCGGATGGGAGGAGACGGCTTTTATCTTCTCTCCACTGCTGTTAAGAATAGCAGGGGCCATGTGGCAGCTCCTTTGGAGGGTGTTGGGCTGAGGCTCGTGCTATTCGGAGTGGTCCGAGCAGCTGGGCTTCACCCCAGGGATGCATCCTGCCCGTGCCGGCCAGCGAAGCGCAGAATGTCTCATGCATCTTCATTCCTCCTCCTCCTCCTCGGCTCGCTGTGGCCCCGGGGAATGGCTGGTATGGGTGACAGCTGCGGGGACACAGGCATGGGGCTGGGCTGCCACCAGAGGGGAGTGTTGGTTTCCACTCGGGGAGCGCCGGAGGAGCGGCTGGCAGGGCAGAGTGCAGGATGCGTCCTCCTGCGAGGGCAGAATCCGGGACAGGGATACAGGATGCGTCCTCCTGCGAGGGCAAGACCTGGGGGCGAAGAAGGCTTTGGGAGGGGAGGTTCAGGGGGTGCAGAGACGCAGGGGTACCCCCTGCATCCCGGCAAACCTGCGTGTGCCGCCAGGGCCGTGTCTCCAGGTCGCTAAGCGGCTGTATTTCCTTGTCTTTAGGCTTCGAGAAGGAGATCTCCAAGCAGATGGAAAAGGATGGGCCTGGCATCTTCCCCGTGAGTGCCTCTTGCTCGCTCCTCCCTCGTCTGCAGGGAGGCTGGAGGCGGCCGTGCCAGCGCTGGCGTGGGGCTCGGCAGGGCCGCGGGAGGGCTGATCCCCCTGCACCGCAGCCGCTGCCCGCCCCGCCGTGCGCAGGGCTGGGGGAGGCTGCGGCAAACGTCGCTGCTAATTCCAGAAGTGCTACCGAAACCTCTCTGAAATGAGTTTCTTTGGGAGCTAAAATTCTTCAAAAGCCCATGCAGGGACTTTATATAATAGTGGTGATTTCCCGACAGGGCAGGAGGAGCCTGGCAGAGGACGGCTCCATCCCCGGTGGGCGCTGCCACTTGCGGCGTGGGAGGGAGAGGTGCTGGGGATGGAGCAGGGCTGGCGAGGAGCCAGGGCTGCCGCCGGGGGAGGGCAAGGAGAGCAGGCGCTGCGTTTGGAAGTGGCTGAATGACAGTGAAAGGGCAGAGGAGATCACGGGGAAGGGACGAGCCGCAGCACAGGGGCTGTGGCTCACGTGTAGGGCTGGCTCTGGCAGATGGTTGGTGCCTTCTGCAAGGGGTCTTCAGACACTGCTTTTGGGAAGGCAACTGGCAGCAGAGATGGGGGTTAGATAAAAGAAGCCCTAGCTCTGCAGCCACTGGTGACTGGCACCCCCAGCCTGTCCCGAGGAGCCGTTGCAGTGGCCCCAAGACCCCTCTGCTGCAGGGGGGACCCGTGCCGGCTTAGCCACCCCTGGCCAAAGCTGCTCGAGGTGGCAAGCAGATGACAATGAGATTAGCAACATCAGCAAAATTAGCTTCTCTGAGGCAGCTTTAACTGTGCTAAGCCCCACAAGGACGTTACGCAAAGTGAACCTTTTGTTTGGTGCTGGGGAGAGCGTGGGCAGAGTGGGCTCCCGCAGGCGAGCCGGGGTCATCCCGAAAGCAGCGTGGGAGGATTTGCCGTGGGACAGAGGGGCGTGCGGGTGTTCAGGTTTGCGCTCGCTCTTGGGAGCTGCTGTGGGATGCTGCTGCCAAAACCACACGGGGCGGCACCTCCCCAGACCCAACCCTGCACCCAGGGTGGGGGGGCTCCTGCCACTGGCCGTCACTTGCCCGCTGCTGCAGGCAGCAGAGCTGTGAGAGCCACGAAGGGCTCAGCCGTGCTTGAACCTGAGCAGCAGTCAAAGCGCGGGGGATGGCGGGGAGAGAAGTGCTGTAGTGCTCTCGTTTCCAAAACACGGCAGAAGCAGGCTGCCTCCTCCAAAGCACTGCTCTATTTATGGCCTGGCAGCCGGTTCCCAAGGAGATGGCTGCGCGGGGCTGTCACTTCAGCTGGGGCGATAAAAGGAGGAACAGGCGGTGGTGTAAGCCTCAGTTTGAAGGAATGCTCTTCTGGAGCCCTTTCAGGCTGCAGGATCCCCGAGGGAAGGGATGGGGCCAGCATCCAGGCAGGGTTTGGTGTCTGAGTCCCAAGGCTGAGCTCTCCCACCAGTTTGGTCCCTGCAGCTGCAGCACTGGTGCAAAGGAGCTGGGCTCTGGGGGGAGAAAGCAGTGAGTGGTGGGGGTACGGCCAAGTCGGCCCTCGTAGGAGCACCCATAATGGCAACAGGAGGGTGCTGGGAGCCCTGCAAGAGCATCTCCGATTTTGGAGCTCTCCCGGACAGCTGGGACGCTGTGGGATAAGCAGGGCAGCCTGCTTCCACCACCCCCCCCACCCCACCACCCCCCCAGTTTCCTTGTGCCTTCGGGGCGATCAGCAAAAATCCCAGCAGCTACCGGCAGCAATTTGGGTGCGTTGGCTGCAGCAACATCCCCACCTGACCGGGAGGCGATGGGGACGGGCAGCCCGGACCCTGGCAGACCCCCCACGTGTGGCGATCAGCCAGCAAAGATCCCCCAGGCTGGAGATGGTTTAAAACCGACGTGGGGAAAGTGATGTCAGATGTGAGCACATCTCCACTCAGAACTGGGTCTCCTCTTTCCAAAACGGGCCTCTACCGGGTCTCCCCTTTGGGATGCCGACCCCCGGGACAGCCCGTGGGTGGCCCACAGCGCAGCCCCAGTCTGGGACTGGGCAGAGGGTGCACTAAAATCCCCGTATGGGCTCTGCCGGGTGTCTCTGACTGTGCGTGCACGTAGGGAGGTTTGGTGCCTGAACTGAAACCCATAAAATGGGGGGGAACACCCCAAACAGGGCAAGTGGGGTGAAAAGAAAACCCACGCAGCATCCCAACTGGGTAATCCTCCCCTCCCCAGGGCAATTCTGGGCTGTGCTCCACAGACAAGTCCCCTGCAACCGTCACCAGCGTGAGCCGGAGCGAGAGTCCCCTGGACAGCATCTGCCTCAGTGAATCCGAGAAGGCGGCCGTGCTCACGCTCATCAGAGAGGAGGTAACGGCCAGGGACCCCATCCTGGCTGCGGGGGTGATGGGGGGCAGCTCTACCCAGGGCGGGTCTGGTCCCCTGCGCATTGCAGGGGCAGCGAGGGAAGCAACCACCCAGAGCACATCCCAAGGGTGCTGTGTCTGCTGCGACCTAGATAATCACAAAGGAGATAGAAGCAAATGAGTGGAAGAAGAAATATGAAGAGAGCCACCAGGAAGTCTTAGAGATGAGGTAAAAGCCTTCTCCTCGCACGTTCGCCTGCCTGCTCCCCTGCCCGGTGCCGGCTGAGTGCTCTGTGTTCCCGGCTGGGAGGTGGGTTAGCAGGGCTGTGGTGGGATGATATGGCTCAGCATCCTCAGGGTGGGACGTGTTAGGACACATGTACTCTTTGTGCTTGGGCTGTGTTGAGCCTGCCGGTTTCTTTGTTGCGGGAATAAAATCCCATTAGCTGCGCCAGCCTGAGCGGCAGCGGCTGGAGGGAGGGGAGCGATGGTGGGAGCTGCAGCGTCAGCCGCTGGGGCTCTGCAGACTGCCTGCTGCTCGCTCCGTTGTGGCCTGGGGAGGGGGTGGCCCCGGGGCAGTTTGCTGGCAGCAGAGCTGTAAGTGCATGTCTACAAAATCCTGCTGCCTCCTACCTGCTTTGTTTCTCCTTTCCTTTTAGGAAAATCGTGGCTGAGTATGAGAAGACCATTGCCCAGATGATAGGTAAGGTGCCACCGCCTGGCTGGGCGTGCAGGGCAGCGAGCGGGCTGCCGCAGCCGTCCCCGCTCAGTCACCATGTCCCCGCTGTCTATTCTCCATCACAGAGGATGAGCAGAGGACAAACATGACGTCTCAGAAGAACCTGCAACAGCTCACGATGGAAAAGGACCAGGCTCTGGCAGACCTCAACTCGGTGGAGAGGTCCCTGTCGGATCTCTTCAGGAGATACGAAAACCTGAAGGGTGTCCTAGAAGGCTTTAAGAAGGTCCTTACCTTGGTTTCCTCTTGCTCCCTGCAGCCCCGGTCCCTGGACGGGGTTCCCTTGCTGCATTGCCCCCACTTTGTTTCGTGCAGCAGTGCCGGGGCACTCCTGTCCCACGCAGTGCTGCTTCAGATGCGCTTGCTGGGGATTGCTCGCTTCCTCTGCCCGCTTTCTGATGAACGAGCAAAGAGTCTTTCAAATGCCAGGGGACGTCTTTGCGGGGAGCCCGGTTCTCCGGCTCTTCTCCTGGCGCTCTCCTGCTGAGCTGCCGGCAGCGGAGCACCGTGCCCTGGGCAGAGCCGTGGCCACGGGAGGAGCCGGTGCTGGGGCAGCGTGCCCCAAGAAAGCCTGTCTCCACCTACACGCTGGCTTTTCCATGCTGCCGAGCTGGATGAGGGGCTGCAGCATGAGGGAGAAGCTGGGTCTATTTAAAGCCTTTTTCTTTTACACTCATCCCATCAGAGCAACATCTCTGCTCAGTCTCAATGCAGATGGATGTACTTTCTTTTTCTCCTTTCCATTCCAGAATGAAGAAGCTCTGAAGAAGTGTGCTCAAGATTATTTAACCCGGGTCAAGCAAGAAGAGCAGCGGTATCAGGCCCTGAAAGTTCATGCAGAAGAAAAATTAGACAAGTAAGGTCATGCTTGAGATTGCTGAGTGTGCTGAGGAGCTCCCTGGGTGCTTAAAGACCTGGTAGGGCAGTGTCTGCATTTGGCTTTCCTGAGGTTGGAAGGCAGGAGCTTATTGATGTGAAAAGCTGCCTTTTCCACCCTGAGGCTCAGGGGACTTTCGATGGCTGTAGGCAAGCCAGCACAAATCCCTGAACGGATTCTCTGATCTCTGCTTAGTTTGTTTTTAATGGTGAAACTGAGGTTCACGGTCTTATTTACAGTCACTTAACAAGCTCCCACGTTTCAGAGGGCTCATGCTCGTGCTGTGCGAAGGGGTCAGGCAGCTACGGACGCTCAGCCGATGAGCAGCTCACCAACACATGGTAGCCCTGAGTGAAGCGAGCGAGGGGCTGGTCTAGCTTTGCTCTGAGAAAGGAGAATTTCCATACAGGTGCTTGGAGGAGCTGAATTAATCCAGTTTCAAGCGGGTTTTCCATATGGGAAAACCACCTCCGATGCATCCAGGCAAGCAGGAGCCGGGCTCTGCCAACGCTGCGTGGCCTAACGTTGTGCCGCGGTGCTCCTGCCTGCACCCAAAACGTGACCACCGTCCCCTTCTCTCCAAACCCCACCGCAGAGCCAACGAGGAGATCGCCCAGGTACGCACCAAGGCCAAAGCGGAGAGCGCGGCGCTGCACGCCGGGCTGCGCAAGGAGCAGATGAAGGTGGAGTCCCTGGAGAGAGCCCTCCAGCAGAAGGTAAGGCGCCCGCCCCGCCTCCTCTCCGTGAGCTGCGCTGGCTCTGCTCCGGGTTTCCATTTGCTGCCTTGAGCATCCTCTCGGTGCCGGAGGCGTTCTGCACGTTTGGCCCAAAAAGCGTTCTGTGGGGTTGGTTTGGTTTTTTGTTTTCTTTCCCGTTTGTCTGTGGGGGTGGCTGTTTAAAAGTACATCCTCCCGCAAGGAAGGAGGTGCAGGCTCTGCCTGCGCCGTGGCTGCCGGATCAGCGCTGGCGTGCATTCGGCTGCCTTGGGGCACAGGCAGGTCTTGCTCGCGTGTGCCCGCTAGCCGACACGGGGCTGAGCAGAGGACCTGCAGCTGGGCAGCACCAGGAGCTGTTGGGGACAAGGAGGGGTGAGCCCAGGGGTCCCCATGGCACCTGGACGATGCACGGAGGAGCTTTTGGAGGCGCACGAGTAGGAGCCGGCTGCCCCTTCCCACCCAGGCTCGGTGGCAGATGGGCCCGGGTGTTATCCCCCATCTGTGCCGCCGCGGGGGTCCTCCAAGGTCTGCTTTTCTTCCAGAACCAGGAGATTGAGGAGCTGACCAAGATCTGCGACGAGCTGATAGCAAAGCTGGGAAAGACAGACTGAGCCTCGCCACCCCTCGTCCGGCACTCTGCACTTGGCCGCTTTCTCGTAACGTCAAGCACCTTGCCTTATTACCCAGGAACCCCCAGCAGAGAAGCACACGCGTCCAGCTGCCTGCTCCGCTTGGCTGCCGGACCCCACAGCCCCCCGTGCAGAGCCCGTCCCCACACTGACCCTCGCTCGGTTTCCCGAGGGCGCTGGGGCTGGGTTCCCCGCGGTCGGGCTGGGCGTGCGTGTCCCTCCTGGGCTCGGCAGCATGCGGCCGCTGTGCCGTCTGTCTGCGTGGATGCCACCTCTCAGCTGGGAGGTGACACCCTGGGTCTGTTCACTGGCCGGGGTGGGTCTCGTCGTGCCCCTACGTGCTCTGTCACTTACCGTCCTCACACACTCAGTTGCACAGGTCCTGCCCTGGGATGCGGGTGATGCACAGGGGAAGGGGAGCTGGCGTGCGGGTGCATGGGTGGGGAGGCAGCGAAGGGGCTCGGGGACCCCAGGCACCCGCCGCGGGGGGTGTGGAGCCCCCGGCTGCAGTAGCCTCCCAGTAAATTGATTGGTTTGGGGGAGGCAGCGGTATTTGGGGGAGGCAGCGGTATTCAAGGGGCTGGTCCCAGTCTCCGTACGTGGGTGATAGATGGCACAGCACATCCTTGTCCCTGGCCGTGCCAGCCTCGGAGGGAGGAAGCCAATGGCTCTGCATTCGTGCACTTTATTAGCATTTCTGAGCACTCTGGCTCTCTGCTGACTTCTACCGTTCAGGCACGGTCCTGGTACACGTCTCGTTCCCCCAGGAGCACAGATACAGCCACTTAACCAGTATTAACTTACGTCCTCTCCAACGAGAGCCTGGCCAAGGGAAGCGCAGGAGGCTTCTGCACCAAGAGGTGGCCTGAGAAACAGGGGAGATGTTGATTCTGGAGAGCTGGGACTTGTCCGTCCTCCCCGTGGTCACCCTGCCCACAGCCCCGGCACCCCCGAGGCTTGTCCCCGTGGGGTTCCTAGTCTGCTTTAAAGTGCGCAAAGCCAAGCCCTTTGCTGCTGACCCCCACGCTGTAGTGAGGTTAGTTCCCCACTTTGGATGTTGCAGGAGGAAGGAAGCAAACCCTGAACTACTTCACAGTTCTGCTGACTTCAGGCTCTTTTCCCCCAGTCGGTACAGAAAGGCAAGGAGGAGTGCAGTACTGCCCTGGGTCCTGTGCTGCTGTCAAAAACACCCTTGCAGCACTGAATATTAAGAGAACCAAACAAAAGCCAGCCTTTACAGGCAAAGGCAGATCCAGACAGCAGTAAAATACACTTTGAAATCTGTCTGGATGCAGCCCAAACCCTGACTTTCCACGCAGGCAGGCTGCTCTGTTTCAGAGGTGTTTACTTTTCTGGACACGCCGAGCTCCAGCAGAAACGCTGAGGTTGCCTTTGCACAGAGCTGGGAACCAGGGGGGGGGTCTAGGCTGTGTTGAAATCCGTGTGCAGACCCCGTGCGTGCCCTGCTGGTAACGCCGTTGCACGAGCCAGCCTTGCCCGGTGAGCTGTGTCGTGTTCTCCTGGTGCCGTGGGAGCAGCGCTCTGCGTGTGCAAGTGGTGTGCCCGTGCCGTGGGTCCTGGGGGGCTGTGCCGTGGGTCCTGGGGGGGCTGTGCCGTGGGTGCTGCCCCCAGAGTCAGTGCAGAACCATCCCATCTTGCAGAAGGCGGATGGATGGGATTAGCCGTAGTGGTGGAGGGTTCTTTACTATTGCCTTGAACGGGTAGTCGTGAGCCGTCGGATAAGGGAAATACTTGTTGTTTGGACTGTTTCCTACCCAGCCTATCGAAGACTTTCACAAACCTTTTTGCTGCTACGTTTTTTGTAAAAGAACTGAGCTCTTTTCCTTCTATTTTCTAGTTCCCTGTGTTGAGCATGCAGTGCAAACATCTGTTTAAATCAGAGCCATACACCCGATATATATTTTATTAGTTATATTATGTATAGAGAGAATTTATGATACACTTGAGCAGACAAAGATGCTGGCAGCCCGCCCTAGCACGCAGAGTCCAGGCCTGTTCACCGCGTTCCCGGTCGTCCCAGTAAAGGGCTGGTAGCTGTGCGGTGGGGAAGCCCATGGCTGACACGGCTCGGAGCTCGGCCCCCGCGGCTGCTTGCTGAATATTCACCCCGTGGCACAGCTGGCAGAAAGAACAAACACTTTTAAATCTTTTTTTTTTCTTTTTTCCTTTGTCCTTCCCCCCGCCCCCTCTAATGGGCTGGTGGAAAAGCCTCTGTCGGACGATCCACAAAGGCTATTTCTGTTTGGGGAGCTGAAATGCCAGCCCCAGCCCACAGGAGGGTGACCCCCCCCCGCTTCCCTGCAGTTCATCAGCATTTGGGGTTTGCAGGTGACAGCACCCCTCTCCTCTCCTCCCATGTGTCCAGCTCCAAAACAGCTTCAGTGCCTGGGTGCAAGTGGCCTCTGGCTGTGGTTAGCTGGGCTGCCGCAGGGCGGTGGTGGCAGCACCGGTGACCCCCGGCGGGTGCTGCCCCTTGGGCACAGGTAAATTAAAACCCTCAGGATTTCGTAGGGAGTTGGGCTTTTCTCTTTGCAACTGTTGAGAAACTGAAGGGATTCAGAATTCCAAGAGCGGGGTTGCACAAGCTCTTGGGGCTCCTAAAAAGTTGGTTTGGGGTTAGTGCCTGGTTTGGCAGAGAGGTTCGGAGTCACGCTTGCAGCCGTGGTCGAGGTCCCGGCAGGGTGCTGATGGAGGCAGGTCCCTGGGAAGGACGGCAGGTCACGGCAGCCCCCAGCCTTGTGCTCTGCACGGGGGGCTCGCTGCAGCGCGCCGCCTTTGCGGGAGCTGGAACTGCCCCCGTCCCTCCGTGCCACCGCTCCCTCCCTGCTCTGGGTGATGCTGGGACCAGTTTGCTGTGGCCAGCCCCGGCCAGGTCCGCTCCTTCAGGGGGGCGGCTCTGAGCAGCACAGCAACCCACGAGGGGCGTTGGGCTCGCCGGGAGCCTGACCCGAGTGTGTCTGAGCTCGGTCCCTCTCGGGGGTGTCCTGGCCCTCGGAGGCGGCAGGGGATTGCAGGATGTTTGACTTGGCCGCTCGGCACTGACCCAGGGCCCCAGCCCGCGTACGGCGCGGTCGGTGCTGCAGCCGTCCCTCGGGAGGCCGGGCTGTCCGTGCAGAGCGGCTCCCGCGGCAGTAACCCCCTCTGGCAGTGTCCCCCCCATCTCTGCCCCTCCCGTCTGCCGGCCCCGCGTTCACCGCCGCCGTCACCCCAGTGCTGTCGCGTTCCTGTGCCTGTCAGCATGCACTTCCAGTCTGGGCAAAGAAGATTCCTAAGGAATGATTTATTAACTATAATATGGT
This sequence comes from Psophia crepitans, assembly GCA_013399095.1. NCBI lineage: Eukaryota > Metazoa > Chordata > Aves > Gruiformes > Psophiidae > Psophia > Psophia crepitans. Next base: position 69,637 of record VWZZ01002389.1, on the reverse strand, counting down.
TATAGTTACATATATATAGATATAAATATAATGCTTAGAGTTATATATAATAGAAGGCGTGTGTTCGTAGCTGTCAGTGGGCATGACCGTCGCATCCCGTGCGTTGCATCGGCGCCTGGTGGCCGCCGGCGTCGGGGCAGCGCGGGAGCCGGCGGCACGAGGGGTGCACAGCGACTCCCGCGCGTGACCTGCGAGGACAGCGGTGCTCGAACGCCACCGTGTTGTTCCAGCCGGGGTGCGTAACCAGCGCAGGCAAACTCTGCAGGTACCCGCGCGTCGGGATCACGGCCTGGGTGTGTTCGTCGTCTTTTTCTTGCGGTAGGATTTAAATACGCCTTTCCGACAGTGGTGGGTGCCTGCCCGTGAGCCGCTAGTGTCGCTGTGTGCAAGTGTGTGTCTGCCAGCAGATCTCTGTCTCCCGTGAAGTGCCAAGGAGTAACCACCCTGACTGCAAATCGCTGCCCCCCCCGTCCCTCCGGTGTGCCCCCCCCCAGAGGCAGGAACTTTCTCTGTGGTGACTACTACCCCGATCGCTTTGTACCGTGTATGGAACTGCCATCACCGTCAATTTTATATGTACAATAATTTCCCTTTTATATGTCAGGTAAATATTTGTAAGAGTTGTACTCACACAAATGAGATTATTATAATGATTACTAATATATTTTTTTTTCCATGTTTCATTGCCTGAATAAAAACTGTGTTTATCACTCTTGAAAGCCTTCGTGGTGGTGGCAAGGTTGGCTTCATCTTCCAGGAAAGGCCGTGTTCCGCCACGGCTTTATTAACGTGACGATGGTGCAGTTGGTTTCAGATAAGCACGGTTATCATCTGAGATGTGTTATAAACCCTGAACTTCAGACTGAGACAACTTTGCTGCCCCGTTGACTCCTACCACGCTGCAGCGATGCTCCCGGCAGACCCCGCTGAACCGCGGCGCGGCCGCTGGTGAGCTTGGCCGGGGGAAGAGCCGAGGGCGGAGGAAGGCGTGGGGTGGTGGGACTTGGCATAATCCCCGCACTGACCCCAATACCTTCCATGGCTTTGGGTAAGTCCCTCCGAAAGGACGGTGACCGCCCTGCCCAGCCGGGGCTGGGGAGCAGGTGGGCACGGGGATGGCTCCGCTGGGCTCCCAACCCCGTGCGGGTTTTCGGTCGCTCTCTTGCCCTCTCTTTTGGGTGGGTTGGACACTTTGGAGGATTTTTCCCCATTTTGGCTGCTGCAAACAGCAAGGAAAGGGTTATTCTCTGGATGGAGCAGATGGGCTTGGGCAAGAGCTTTGAAAACCAACCAAGGTAACGTGTCCAGAGATGGAGAGGGTTCCCAAAGCAGGCACCGGCGGGACACGGTGCGGGTCTGGCCACCGACACCGGGCCGGTGCTCTGCCCCGGGCTGGCCCATGCCCTTGGGGAGCCACGTCCCGTCCTCCCCTGCTAAGAGGGCATTAGCCAGGGGCTGCAGTAAGTGTGTTATCCCCAGCCCAGTGATCCAATCACCCAAGCAGATTAGTGGTAAAACCTTAAGACAAAACAGAGGCTACGCACCCTGTGCTTCACACTGCTGAAAATGTCTGCCCTGAAGACCCTCCTGGCCCTGGCCATCGTCACATCCCTGGCCGGAGAAAGTAAGTGTCCCGTAGCTCCGGGCAGTGCTGGGCGGGTAAATCGCTGTACCTGCTCTTCTGCTTGCTGGCTGCCCCATCCCTGCCGCGGGGCTGCGGTGCCCTTCGTGCCGCTGCCCCCATCCCTGCAGAAAAATGGTGCTTTGGGTGGGGATGGTGGCTTTCTCCTCCTAGGAGCACCCAGAGGGGCACCCAAACCCTCTCCTCTGCTGCTTGCACAAAGCACAGGCGTGCGGTGCCCAGCAGGGACCGCAGACCCTCCCGGTCTCCATCTCTGATGGAGCCAAGGAGGTACCTGAGGAAAAGAAAAGCAGTTTCTCATGGCTGGAGTGACGTTTCCCGGCTAAAAGTTGGTTCCTCAACAGCAGAATCACAAAAAGCCATCTTAAAAAGGTGCTCAAAGCGATGCCACGAGGCGCGGTCAGGTCGGGATGGTTTCGGGATCTTTGCACCAGGAGATGAACCACGGGCTGGTTTTAGCTGACGGTAAATGAAAGGCTGTACCGTGCTGCAAAGAACCGCCAAGGGCAAGCCTGAGATAAGCAATGCTGCGGTGGAAGTGGGGGTCAGTGCGGGTTAATGGCAGGCGTTTGGCCCCGTGAAATCCCGGTTTCCTCCAAGACATCGGTCTTTCTGCTTTTCCACGCGATGAAGGTGGGAGCTCTGGCAAGATGCACCCCCCGAACGGGAGCTGGGCCCCCCCTTGCCACGAGAGGGCTCTGCTCAGCCGGCAAAGCCGGCGGAGATGGTCATCCCAACACCGGGGGAACTGAACCATCACCGTCAAATTCAATTATTCATCATTTCAGGCAGGATCCTCAGGTTTGGATTTTGGGGGTGGGGATGTGTGCTTTGTCTGCAGATATTTAGAACGGTGCTGTTATTTAAAGCCTCTTGCCATCATAAAATGATAATGACACTTTCACATTTGCTCAGCTGGTTCCTAAACTGAGCGGGGACATCTGGCAGCGGTGCCGTTTCCTCTCCTAAAGGGTCAGACGGCTCGTACACCTATTATCAGCTCTGACGCACGCAGCGCCGGCGGAGGCGAGGGGCTGGTTATGATCTGACGTGTCTGTGGCCTCCTTTGAGGACAATTTGGAGACGACTCGTCCTTCCGCCGGGCGCTTTGCTGCCTGTCGCTGCCCTTGTCCCCGGGGCAGTGCCTCGGGGCGCGCTTTCTGAGCCAAACGTGGTTCAGACCTGCTGCGGTTCAGACACAGGAATGCACAAAGCCTCTGCTTCCACTGGTCAGGTGGATCCTCCCTTCTCCCCCAGAAATGCTCATTAAATGAGATTGGGCACAAGAAGACAAAGGTCTAGGGTCTTTGTTAAATACTATGTCTACCTTTCTGGAACGGGTTGCCCAGGGAGGTGGTGGAGTCACCATCCCTGAGGGTGTTTAAGGAAAGGTTAGATGTGGTACTTAGGGACGTGGTTTAGTGGGTAATAGGTGGTGGGGGGATGGTTGGACTAGATGATCCTTGAGGTCACTTCCAACCTTAATGATTCTATTCTATTCTATTCTATACCTATTTTTACTGTAAAGGGAATTACAGGACTCTCGGTTCAGGAAGGGTTTGCAGAGCAAGGACCCAGAAGCACCAGCCTGCCCAGTGCAGCTCCCAGCGTTTTGAGTCACACTGGGAAGAGTTTTGTGTGAATTTCATGGACAGGAGAGAGAGACACCCCCCACCCCCCCAAAGCCTGCTGCGTGCCGTGGCCTTGCCGGTTCCTGGCTGGCAGAGCTGCCCCGTGCTAACCTGGCCTGGGCTCCCTGCCCTGTGCTGGTGGTCACCAGTGTCCAGGGAGACCCACAGACTGGACCAGCACATGGGACTCTGGGGCAGCCCGTTGCTGCTGCTCTCACTCCTCCTCCTCCTCCCCACCTTTGCACAGGTAAAGCGCTGAAATGCCACAAATGCGTTGCATCCAACGAGAACGACTGCAACAAGCAGGGCTCCCACAGCTGCCCCCAGTACGCCGATGCCTGCTCCACGATCACCGCGCCGAGTAAGTCCCTTGGCTGGGGGGCAATGGAGGGGCTGGGGGTGACACCAGAGGTGCTGGAGGGGACTGGAGGTGCTGGGGGGACCATAGGGCGAGGAGGAGCAGACGACCTGCTGGGGCAGACCAGGAGCTGGCTTCCTCTCGTCCCCGTGAAGGAGGGATGAGCCACCTGTTTTCCCCCAAGTTTTTAGCTCTCAGAAACAAGCTTTTGGTCTGTGATAACTCACAGCCCTTTCCTGGCGTAAGGAGAGTCCTTCTTTGTGGCACGCTGCTCCCGTCCTCCAGAAATGCTTCACCACCCTCAGTGTAGCCTTGGAGCTGCAGGGCAGCAGCGTGGCCAGCAAGACAGACAGAGCTGGGTCCCAAAACCAACCCCCCTCCCGCCCCGGGGTCGCTCTGTGACCTGGGCTGTCTGTATTTTCACATGTGGCTCTAAATACATGGTCACTACTTCACAGCGGGGCTGTGCGTTGTGCTCCGTGGTGGTGACTTGGAGCAGGGTGACCCTGGGGACATCCCTTGGCCACTGGGCCGCTGCTCAGCTCTCCCAGCACTGCTGTGGGCAGGAGAGAGACCATCTGCAACGCAACGCGCTGGGACACGGCTCCGCTTTCTCCCTTTCCTCCCGCAGCTTAGCAGGGAGGAGTGAAGCCCCCGATGCCCGAAGTGCCTGACCCCCGTGTGCATCTTTCCTTGCAGACAGCGTCATTAAGTCTTGCTCCTACAAGTCCTTCTGCGAGCAGGCACGGCGTGGCGGCTCCGGCGGGGCCACCCTGCGATGCTGCTTCAGTGACGACTGCAACGGGCCGCCGCAGGGCTCCAGGAACGGCGGGGGGGCCACACCGCTGCATCTCCCCAGCCTGCTGGCCGCCGCGCTGGCGGGGAAGCTGCTGCTGAGCTGTCTGTGAGGGTCCCGGGCGAGGGGTGGCCAGCCCGGCGTAGCTGCTTGCTGCAGTAGCCTAGGGACGCGCGCAGGTCGGCGGCCGGTGGGTTTGCCCTCTGCTCGAAGCATGGAAGAGGCCAAGCTGCCATCAAATAAACGCTGTAGTTGAAAACCATGTTCCCAGCCACTGCTTCTCATTTACAGGAAAACCACAACCCCTGGAGAACGGCCCGAACCAAACTGTCGCGGCTTCCCGGCGCTCCCCATCACCCAAGCCCAGCCACCCTGGAGGCTTTGCCAGGCAGAGCCGGGGGGGCTGGGGCAGAGCTCCCCCCCAGCACGCTGCCCACACAGAGATGCTGTTGGGCTGCTTTGTGCTCGCCTGAGATTCGCGGCCGTGGGGAGCGGTTTCTTTCCTCCTGTGGCTGCAAAGATACGGGCCTGGGCAGACTATAAATATACTTGGTGTGAAGTGTTGGCCGAGCCCGTCTGGTGCTGCTCGGCGGGAGGAAACCAGCCATGGGGACCCCCTTGTCTCTGCAGCGAGCCCCAGACGCTGCGCGGTGGGGTGCTTTGTCCCCAGACGAGCAGCACTGCGCGTCTGCAGTCGCAGAGAGATCAAACTTTGGGGTGACTAATTCATCCCCTGGCTGTCACCGTGACTGCCGGGAGACCTTGCTTCTCCCCTTTCTCCCAGGCTTTCCCTCCGAACCCCTCGGGACAGGATGTGTCCCACAGGTGCCTGGTGTTGCCACCTGCTGAAGTGGGATCTCATGTAGAAGTCCTCCTGCAGCCCAGAGAGCCCCTGGGGCTGGTCTAACGCAGGCACAGGGGTCCAGGAGGTTTTGCAGTCGAAGGAGAAGAGCAGTGCCTGGCTGAGGTAAGGCAGAGATGGGATGTGTGGGGGGGCTGGGGAGGATGCAGGGCATGGGGAACTCCGGCAGAGCTGCTTGGCTGCCCTGTGGGAAGCTCAGCCGCACGTCGGGGTAAGAACAAAGCCCCTGAGGCTTGTAGAGAGTGGACCGCACTCTGGTGGCACCACGGGGTCCAGGGCCAGGCAGCAGGCAAGCAAACCACTTTCCTGGTTATTTTCAATACATGATGCTTACGAACGTGAAAGCGTCTGCACCGGGCTGAGCAAACGCCAGCGCTCTGCTTGCTGCGGTGGCCGACAGCATCTGCGGAAAGCGACCTGAGGAGCAGCTCAGCACTCGCTGCCCGGCGGTGGCTTGGGGCTGTCCTGTGCCTGGGGACTCCTCGGGGCAGCGAGGTCCTGGGTCAACCCTGCTGGTCCTGTGGTTTGCAGAGGGGAGTGTTGCCAGTCTGGGGCGGGCGCTGACGCAGCTTAAAGCTCTGCTGGAGAGACCCCCAGGAGCTCTCGGTGCTGCTCTGTTTTGTAAGGGAGAACTGTAAAAGCAAGTGAACGAGAATGAGGAGGAAAGAAAGGGGAATGATGGAGGGAGGAGAGAGAAGGATGGCCGGGAGCATGGAGAGGAGAGTGGGAGTTTGACTGTGAGAAATGTAAGGCAGGGCAAGCCAGCAAACTGCTGACTGGAAGCCCAGCCGCTGCCCCTCCAGCAAAGCAATCTGCTGGGAGTTTCCCTGAGTCATAACACAAGAAAAAAGGGAACAGGTACTGAAACCGAAAAGAGCAGGTTCAAACAGAAAAAAAAAGAAATAATTCAGCATGCTTGGATCCAGCCGTGGAACTCCCTGCTGCGGGATGCTCCTGAAACCGAGACCTTGGCCAGTGCTGGAGGACTAGGGGGTCGAAAGTGCCGGAGAGGTGGATATCCAGTCTTGTGAGGGTTAACACCAGCCAGGAGGGATGCTTGCTGCTGCTGCCACTAGAGGGGAGACGGTGGAAAGCAGATTACTCTGTGCCTGCTGTGGGCCCATCTCCTTCCCTGGGTACAGGAAGGATGTTTTCACACAGGGAACCCTGGATGCTGCTGGGACCTCCAAAGGAGAAACAGTCCCTGCCCTGGGAATCCCCTCGTGGCCCTACATCAGCTAATGGGGTGTCCCTGTGAGTTCAAGGGGCTGCTCGCACCCCCAGACAGGCCACAGCAGCAAAATACGCTGAAAAATACAGGAGAACTGAAAGGCTCTCCAAATAACGGAAGAGCAGCAGTGTGACTAGCTGCCGTGTGACTGTGCCCGTAGAAAACAGAGCTGCTTCAGATCCAGGCTCTGGCGCAAGTCACAAGACCTGCGAGAGATGCCCCAGCATAAAAATACTCTATGGAACAGCTTAGTCTTTGCAGAGCAGGCAGGGATGGGGAGGGGGGAAAAGCCAGCGGCTGCCTGGGCAAGGCTAGAGGGCTCCCGCGAGAAACGCCGGGCGGCGGGACAGGGGGACACGCGTGGGACGGGCGAGGGTTGTGGGTGGGCGTGGGTGAGGCTGTGCTGAAATCCCAGCGCAGACGTCCCGCACCTTGCCTTCGCTGTTACGCCCGCGCCTCGGCGTGCGTGTGGCTGCTCCGCANGGGTGAGGCTGTGCTGAAATCCCAGCATCCCGCACCTTGCCTCCGCTGTTAACGCCTGCGCCTCGGCGTGCGTGTGCTGCTCCGCGCCCGCGGTGACGCCGAGCCTGGTCAGCACAGGCGCAAGCGCCCGTGTACGTGGGTGAGTGCTGCAGCAAGCTGGCGGGCAGCCAAGACTTCCAGAGCTTGCCTGGACATGGTCCTGTCCTCACCCTGTGGAGCGGCCAGCCCTGCTTTGAGGCAGGAAAGTTGCTTTTCCAACCTCCTTGTTTTCTATTTATTTTTTTTAAAAAGTATTCTAAGTATAACCCTGTTGCTGTGGCCTGCATTTCCATAACGGTAGTTTTTCATGCTTCAGGTTTTCGTTCCCGTACAGCACCTTCTGCAGTGAGTGCGTGGCACTTTCAGACTCTGGCTCCATCGGTGTTTGTAGCTGGGCGAGGACGAGCCTTGGGGTCTGCGGCCGCCTGTGTGCGTGGGGAGACGGGCGCTGCAAGCAACGCTGCCCCGGCTGCCTGCAGGGATGCTCGGTCCCTTAAAAGGCACCGGAGGGGCAATGCCAAAATCCCACGCTCAGTCGTGCGCAGTAAAACGGGCATCCAGGCTAGGGTCACCCTGGGTGTGACGGCTTGAAATCGTACGCAGTCCCATCGGGCGTCCCTGGGAGTGCTGGCAGGAGGCGATGTGGAGGGAGGGAATCGCTTCTTTTCTCCTGATGTAATTAATAAACAATGCGGTTTGGGCTGCAGCTTCTGGCAGGGCGTGTGGCCGGACTGTCCCCCAACGGGCAAGTTGGGGGGGGGAGTGGGGAGGGGAGCTGCTTTCTGACACACGGCCGTCGTCATCCGGCAGCAGCGAGGGGAGCAGCCGCGACTGCGGAGCTGGGCAGTGCATTTAGCGGCACTGAACGCTGCTGTGCTGTGAGGACACACGGGGGACGGCCCTGCCAGGGTCCAACGGGAAATTTCTGGGAAAAAAATAACCTCTTGTGCAAAACACGGGGAAAGCACCACTCGCAGGGTGTCTGTGAGAGCAAGGCTCCCTTTGCGCCTCGGCGGTGCCGGCAGCACCGGGATCGGTTTCACCCGCGCTGGGAGAAAGTGCTTCAGGGCCAGATGCAGCTCCAGAGAGAAAGCGGGGACTTTCCGAGGGTGCAGCCGCAGGGAGCCCGTGCTGTCCTGGGTGGCGTGGGGGTGAAGGGGACAGCAAGTGTTTTCTGCTCCCCAAATCCACCCTGAGCTTTGGCAGCAGCTTTCCCAAGCGATGCTCCTGCAGGAGCTGTGACCCAAACTCCTTCCCATTCCACACCGCTCTCCAGCACAGACTCAAGAGCCCAGTGAGAGTGACCCGCTCCCCCCCCGCGCCGAGCTCCGGTGTGCTGTATCTGCGGTGGGCTGAGGCTGCTCTCTGCTGTGACAGACTGTGGTTTCGTCTGCTCCTGGGGCGGTGACATGGGCCCGGGGCAGAGTCACACAGAAATGAACACACGTGGTTTCAGTAACGGCGTTTGGGCAATCTTCTGCAACATGGAAGGGGAAAAAAACCTTTGTTCTAAAAATGACCCAGGCCATAGGAAATGCTGGGGGTTGAGGCAATGTGTTTACCTAACAACACTTTGCTGGTACAGCGCTGAACAGTGTGCAATTGCTCCTGGGGGTGGGGAAGGAGGTGGGAATATCTTCAGATGCATAGCACTGGATCCTCAAAACCAGAGTCTTGGCTTAAAATGAAAAAAAGACCTCCAGAAACACCAGCAGTGCGGGGCACGGAACTGGAGGTTGGGTCATTTGCATTGCCTGGAGGCGAGCAAAGCTGGTGCCAGTCTCTAGACAAGGACTCTGCAGAGCCCACCCCGGCAGGGGGTGGGAGCACCGCTGACTTTCTGTGGCTAAATCGGCCCCGTTTAGGTAGGGACCTTTTGGATGAGGGTGACAAGCTCAGCCGACTGACTGACAAACAACCGCTTGATGCAACGGTGAGGTTTTCTGGGTGACCAGGCAGCACTTGCAAGCACGGTACACGCCTGGCTGCCCGTGGCTTTAAAGCGAGGAGCAGCTTCCCTCCGGGTGCCATGCGGGAGGCTCAGGAAGGTGGCTCGGACCCTGAGACCATCACAGAGGGGAAGAGTGATTTGCACGGCTGGTCTGCCCACTCAAAGCATCAATCATTAACTCCAGGCTTTATTTGTGCAACTTTCTCAGGTGAGGAGGAACCGCAGGGCTGTACGAGCCCAGGCGCTGTAGCACGTGAATAACTGCTTACAGATTTCACCGCTGGCTCACCAGAGACCTCACCCACTGTGAGGGCGTCTGCGGAGTTTTGGGGTGCACCATGGTTTCACCACCCACCCTAACCGCTCTGTAGCACAGCAGGGTTTGCCCCCCTCGCCCTGTGAGGATGGTGTGCCAACCCCACCAGGCACTTGTTCTTTCCCTGCAGCGCTGCTGTTAGTGCCACGGTGTGTTTCTAGGGTCTGGACTGGAGCTCATCGTCTCCTGCCTCCCTCCTGCCTGCAGTGCTGGCTCTGAACTCTGCAAGTCTGCGTGCACGCGCACAGCGGAGATCCGGGTGCATCCTCAGGCTGGGTTGAAGACGCGTAAGCACTCACAAGCTGCTACTTGGGGAAACTCACGGGCGTGGTCCGGTTGGCAGGACCTGGCTCTAAACCACTGACAAAAACGGTGGTGATCAGTCTGGGACTGCTGCAGCAGCTGGGGCGATCCACCCGAGATGCACACTGCGCTCGCCCACGTCTGCTCAGATGCTGCTGGGGTTGACGTTACCCGCCGCAATGAGGCCGTGGGAGTGGGGAAAGGTTTTGTGAAGCAGTAGCGGTGTCCCACGTGGTTTGGAAGCCCTGGGACCGTGAGTTCGTGCCCCTGCGAGGACTGGCTGCAGAGCAGGGCCACTGGAGCGTGCCTACCCTTAGAAACTTCTCTTGCATGAGAATCCATTTGCTATTTTGAGCATCCGAGCCAGCAGCGCAGGCGCTGCTCACCAGGCTGCGGTCGTGACTGTTGCTCCGGGCAGGGTCTCGGGCAGGGTCGCTGGTCTCAGGGGGGGCAGTTTCACGTGGCAGGGACGAAGCCCTCCCCGTGGGCCCCGAGGGGCAGCTCACAGCGCAGGCCTGGGAAATCTTTGCCGAAGCGTCCCGGTGACAGGGCAGGAGCCGTTTTTGGAGGCTGTTGACTTCCCGAGCAGTTTTCTGTCGGGTTTGGGGGCCTTTTGCCAGGCAGGACGCGAGCCCAGGGCGGGGGCTCTCGGAGGAGCTCCCCCCCACCCCGCGGCGAGGTGCACAGCCCAGGGTGCGGCCGGGGCCCGGGCTGGCCCCAGCCCCGCTCCGCGGCGGGGACCCCG
>VWZZ01002389.1:45761-58631 GCA_013399095.1 Psophia crepitans | reverse complement strand
AGCTCTTCGGAGTTTGTTCCCGACTGCTTTTCGTTGGGGAGATGAAGAAACATATCTTTGCTGCTCCTAGCCTGCTTTCCAACAGGTTAATTATTTCATTAAGGCGAACGTCTGAAATTAGCAGGAGTGAGTTGCTGGGCTCTGCCTACACCGTCTGGCTCGTGTGTCAGCTGCCGGATAGACGTTGGCAGGGCGAAGTCTGGGAACTCCTTTGCGAGGCCAGGTAAAAGGAAGTAGGAGCTGCAACGGCCGCGGCTCGCAGCCATCGCCCTGCGTGGCCGGGGCTGGCTTGGGGCTGCGGGGGGGGGCTTGGAGCCCTTGTGAAATGGGGGTGGTCACCCAGCGCCCCAACGGGCGCCAGGTCAGCTCGGACAGACAGGCGTGAGAGAGGAGGAGGATGCCGCGGCTGCCTGCAGGTGCAGTGGAGTGAGGTGAAGGCTCTGAACTTCAGGTCTCCCGTCACCGTGGCTTTTTCTGCTGTGGGTTTCCATGGATCGTGCTCCCGTGGCTGTGACTGTGCACTGAGTGCCGGGAGCAGGACAGAGCAGGGCATGGGTGGCCCTGACAGTGCAGGGAAGCGCTGGTGTCCTCGGGGTGCTTCCTGGAAAGTCTGGCTGTGTGGTGGCACACGAGGCCGTTGAGCCAGCGGTGACCGCAGAGAGGGCTTGGGTGCTGTCGGATGGTGCCCCGCACCTTCCGCGTGCTGCTGGGAAGCACTTACCTGTATCTCGGGAGGCAGACGAGAGGGTGTTTTTTTCTGTAAACCCACTTCTATAGCCTAATTGCTCTTGTCGGCTCATTAACTGAACCAGAAAAGGGTTGCCCTGTTGGGGGGACTCTGGAAAAGCTGGGAAGTCAGTTGCTTTAGTGGCGGGGAAGAGTCCCGGGAGCCTCCTCTGTGCTTTGCTGTGAAATGGCATAAATTCATAAAGGGGATCTGGTAAGGAGATCCTGAGGGCCTGATTCGGTGCAGTGCTCAGGAAGTTCAAGTCGTCGCTGGATGGCAGATTAGCTTCCATGGATCAGGCACAGACATCATCCATGAATCACAGCTTCCTGTGCCTGGTGCCAGTGTGGTACCCGTCCTGCTTCCCTGAAGGATGTCCTCTGAAGCCGAAGTGCCTCCTTGCTGTGAGGCCTTCAGGGACTCATCAGCACTGATAAACGATGCTGATGTTCTGTGAGGTCCCTCTTATCCTCCCCCTCAGGTTTAGTGTTGGGTCCAAACACGTGCTGGGGTCTCACATAGAAATATTTATACTTGGAGTTTATAAAGTGCGGTATAAATAGTAAACGTTGGTGCAAACTCAGCGTTTTCTGGCCCTCCTGGGGTTTCTGAGCAGGAGAACCAAATACCCACGCGCTGGTGGAGCTGGAGATGCTACTTTTATCCTTTTCCTATAGAAAAGTGCAATTCTCAGTGGCTGCAAGAAGGCAGATCATGGCTGGCTGGAGGGACCACGGCCCGCAGGGCAGAGTTTGGAGCGGTCGCAGTCTCTTCTGCCCGAAGGTTTTTGCATATCCAAGTGCGATCCAAGGTCAGATTGCACAGGAGAGTTGAGCTGGTTTGTGGGCTTTCAGCTGAGCCCGTGTTAATTAAAGATAGCAAGGGGGAACATAGGGAGTCCCAGGAGGGGTCCCGAGGGGCTGGGGGCTCGTCCATGCGCTGCCTGTGGCACTGCTCGGCTCTTTCTCACCCCTCTCGTAGGCAGAAATCTCTGGACTTTTATTAGCAGCAGGAGGAAGAGATAATTTGTGAGGCCTGGCCTGAACGTGTTGGTATGGTTTGAAGGCACTTGGGAATCTGCTTTCTGTGCGCTTCCCCCCGCCCACAAACGTAACCCCAGAAAAAAAGCCGTAAAATGCGAAGTGCCCACGTACCCCTTGCATCAGGGCGAACGTGTTATTTTAAAAGCATCTCTTCTACTGAAGCAGTACGGTTTCCCCCTTAGAAATGCCCCGATACCCATCTCCGAGATGCTGGTGATAACCTCTGAGATCCTGACAACAGGTTGCCTTGTTTTCTGCCACCTCTACCTTTGCAGCTGCACCACAACTCTTGCGCAACACGTGCCTCTCAGGGCCCCACTCCACTGCAGCTATTCAGCTCAAAAATAGTATTTCCTCCTTTTCTGCATGAGATCTTCTGTCTGTGCAGCCTCCACTTCTGGCACCTGCACGAGTCACCCCTCTTCTCCCGGACAAACCACACCAGGTTCAGCTCGCATCCTTTCGGTAACCGCTGCCTCCATCCCCACCCGTCCACCCTGGGCCATGGTGAGGGGGCTCTGCCTGGGCGGAGGGATGTGCCCTGCCTGCCCACAGCTCTTGGTGCTGCTTTCCCTCATGCGGGGCTGGAAGTGATGGGGTAGAGACCCAGTCTGCCGGGGCAGGGGTGCTGGGGGGTGCCCTCCCCGCGGCTCTGCAGCCAGCTCTGCTGTGCAAGGTGGGCGAGAGCTGCTGCCAAATTAAAGTGGTGGCAACGTGCACCCACTCACGCTGACTCAAAGCAGCTGCGGCTCCTTTGGGGTGACTTAGAGCGATGCTCAGGCTCCCCCGCGTCTTGCACCCACGGGGGGACACAAGCAAAGCCCATTTGCAGGCACCGCAGCTGCCGTGCTCTCCAGTCTGGCTGCTCAGCACCGTCGTGCCCCGGCCCACGTTGCGGCAGGCTCAGCACGGCATGTCTCCCCACTTCTGCAGCGGGGTTTGTGTGGCGGCTGCCCGGGAGGTCGGTGTTGCAGCCCAGCTCTGCTCCCCTGCAGCTGCTGCGGCCGAGGTGAGCTCGGGGGTGACCTCCTGGCTCGCCCCGGCTGGGGGGCAGCGCCGGGGAGGGTCCGTGCCCGCGGCAGACCTGGTGACACAGCTTGGCCCCGCGGAGATGGGTCATTGTTTTCCCTGCTGACTCGGCATCCTGGCTGCACAGATTTTCTGCTGGAGTTGCAGATTGTTTTCCATTTCCTGGGAGTGTGCTTGGGTGCTCTCTAGCACACAGTCTGCTTCGGGATTATTTTTTGTTATGGTTCCCAGGGACCTGGTGTCTCGCGTCAAATCCTTTGTGGCTACTTTGGTCTCTCTCGATGGGCCGAGCTGTGCCGCTGACTGCCCCATGCCGCTGAGCTCTCCGGACAGCAGCTCGATGGGACGTGACCACTGCTGTGATGGGCAGGTTGGGGCCAGGGCTGTCACTCAGCGTTGGTCTGCTGCCACCCCGGGGCATGCCGGTGGCCCTAGTACTGCCCTGTGCCACGAGTGGTCTTGGAGGCGGGCTGGCAAGCGTTTGTTCCGCAGTGTGCGGTGATGGAGTCCATCTGCAGCTCCTGGGTTTCCAAATTCCTGCAGTTCCTCACTGAGCTATTTTGGTCCTGCTCGCTGGTCTGATCTGGTCTGCCCTGCACCCAGATCCGGCACGCTGGCACCCGTCTTGTCCCGAAGGCGTGCTGGGTGGCGGCTGTGCCCGGCAGCTCCCCGCAGCACGCACGGTGGCTGTGGCAGTCTGCCTTCGTTTTCCATGTGTGAAGCCGTGGGCTGCAGGGGGCTGGGAAAGGCAGCGGGAGCTTTGGGCAGGGTGGGAAACTGGACCCTCGGGAGGCTCAGACAGTGGCTGTGGGACGTGGTGCGGAGCGGGGAGCTCCCTGGCCGCGGTGGGGTTGGTGGCTCTCGGGGCTGGCGGAGCGATGCGCACCTCTGCGGGGAGGAGCACGTTTATCGAACGCTTTGTTTCTCAGTGAGGGCAGGCAGCTAACCTGCTCGTTTGGGTCAGCCCTGGCAGGTTGTCCCTTCCCTCTCCCTCTTGCGAGCTCGGGTGGGGGCTGAGCGACTGGGAGTCGCTAGGTGCAGGAGCAGCTCGCTCCCTGGGGAGCAGAGCACCCACCTCTCCCTGCCTGTCCCTCCCCGCAGGGTGATGCGAGAAGGAGCCCGGCATGCCGTACTTGGATCGACAGAATCGTATCTGCGGGTTCCTGGACATTGAAGAAAATGAAACCTGCGGCAAGTTCCTGCGGAGGTATTTCATCCTGGACACCCAGGCCAACTGCCTTCTGTGGTACATGGACAACCCCCAGGTAGGCTCCTGCGCTGCTCCCAGCTTCACGCTGGGCACGTCCGTGAAGTTGTTAGCGAGTCTTTAACTGCATCTCGGGCTCCCCGCTGGGCTGCCCTGGTGGAAGTGTCTCCTCGGGGTCCCTGAAGGAGGATGCTGTCTGCTGCATCAGTTGTCTGTCAGGGTCTCTCATGGCTGAGGTGGCCATGACCGACCTCCAGCAGAACAACTCCCTCCCGAGACGTCCGTGGTGTCCAGGACAGCCCCAGCAGGAGCCATCATCGCCCTGCAGAAGCCCACAGAAGTGCTGCGGCAATGGGCGGTGTTACATCTCCCTCATGTCTTAGCATAGAGATGGTGACAACGAGTAAGAGCAGAGGTTGTCCTAGAAACGCCTGTCATCGTGGGAGGAGTGTCACGCAGCAGAAGCCCTTAGCCCAGGAGCAGGGCGGTTGGGGCAGCTGGAGTCTGTGCGGGTTGTACCCAACATCTGCGGGAGCTGCCCCAGTGCTTGCAGTCAAGCTCAAAAGAGCAAGAGCCAAAGCTGAGCTCTAGGAAGACCATCCTGCGACCCCCCCTGTGCGTGAGCACTGCCTCTAGGCTGGGAGGCACCTGCCTTCCTGAAGAGCATCTCGCAGCAGGTTCTTCATTGCCTCGTTAAAAGGGGGAAGCACCCGGCCACCCGCCCGCAGCCTCCTGGCCGGTGTAAGCACAAACTGCTGCTCTCCGGGCCGTGCCGGGGGCACTCGGAGCCCGTCTTGCACCTGAGGTGCCGCTGCACGGGGTGGTGAGCAGGGCTGGCAGTTGGGAGCGGGACCGAGGGGGGCACGGCACTTGGGTGCAGCGCAGCGTGGCCGGTCCCGGCCGCACGTGGGGTGCAGGGTGATCTACGGCCGGCAGCGTGGCTGCTGCTTTTGCTGCCTGACCCCAGTGACACCAAGTGACAGCCTGGCTCGCCTCTTTTGCATTCTCCCTGTCATTTAACTCCCACTGCTCACCCCGTGTTTTGCAGAACCTGGCTATCGGTGCGGGTGCTGTCGGATCTCTGCAGCTGACCTATATCTCCAAGGTAATGTCGGGGTGCGGTGCAGGGAAAGCGAATGCTCCCTGCTGTCCCCTTCCCTGTGCAGCCTTCCCGGGGGAGGCAATGGTCCTGCCCAAGCCCGTGTTGTCCCCCCTGGAATGGGAGCCTGAGTGGGTCTGTGGGAAGGGGGTCCCCAGCGCTGGGACCGGTGCTCACCTTCACCCACGGACTAGTGCGTGATGGGCTGTGAGGTCAGGGCATAGGAGGAAGAGGAACTGCTCTGCCGTGAGGAAGGATGCAGGGCGGCGGGGGCTGCGGGGATGGGAGCGTGTGTCGGTGCGAGCTGCACGCAGAGCTGGCGTCAGCACGGCGCTGCTGCCCCAGCACCGGACCAAGCCAGGGTCTGTGCCCGTACCGCAGTGTCCCTCTTGCTTCGGCACCCCATAACCCCAGGGCGGTGCCTCCCACTGCGGGTCCCGCCGCACCCGAGGGCTGCAGGAGGGTGCTCGTCAGACCCCAAGAAGGTGGGGAGGCAGAGACAGTCCCAAGGCCCCTCTGTGATGGGTTTGGAGGCAGCAGTAGCTCTCCCCTGTGCTCAGAGGGCAGCGCCCTGAAGGGTGAGACGGGAACCTCGGTCGTCTGTGTCTGTTGGTGGCATTATCCGTGTCTGTTGGTGGCATTATCCGTGTCTGTTGGTGGCATTATCCGGCTTCCCTGGGAAGGTGAGAGCAGTGCAGTAAATGACAGCCGTCGCAGGGCTGGCGACTGGAACGCGTGGAGCCGTGGCTGCGAGCGCGGCCACGGAGAGCGGAGCTGCCACCGTCCTTTTCCTGCCAGCTGCCCCTCGGCCGCCGCCGCGGGGGGAGCAGGGGGCTCGCGGCCGTCGGGTTCAGCTCCCTGTTGGAGCCGGATAAAGAATTGTACAGATCTCTCTGTTCCTGCTGAATCATGATTTATAAATTAAGCGCAGATGAAGCAACGCCGGGAGGTTGAGCCTTCCCCATTTTGAAGAGAGCCTCGCTTATAAATTATATACATTTTAGTCTAAATGAAAATTGCTGTAGGACAGCATTTGGTCACCAACTGCAGGATTGGGTTATGCCGGCGGCTTTGACTGCTAACTGTAAATACGCCAGAAAAATGGAGGTTTGCTTGAGAAAACATATTTAAAGCATTATAGACTGGCTCTGAGGGAGGAAGCCTGTCAGAGTAAATACTCCGTGAATGCTGCTCTCAGAGCCCCGGGGAGTATTATTCTTATATAAATGATTCCTACTCTTTAGGGAGAAACCACTGCTATTTTCCCTCAATTTTCTTAATTGCTGACAAGAGCAACTGTGTTAGTCCAACAGAAACTCGTGTTTTCGAGGCCTTTGAAAGCTTTCCGTCCTTTGCTTGACAGTGCCACCAGCGCCGGGGGGGGCAGCGGGAGATGAAAGCCCCATCTCCGCGCTGACCTTCCCCTGGGACCGCGTGTTCGTTGCCGCATGTGGTCTGCGTTACAGCCGACACGGGCCGGTTCCCGAGAGCTCGTGCAGCTGCGCCGCAGCCCCTGGGCTCGCGCCGTGCGTGTCCTCCGTGGCACGCAGCAGAGCTCTGCTCGTTTTCCCCTGGCTCGAGCTACCGGCTCTCGTCCCCCTTGTTTGCAGGGCTGGGGAAGGGCAGGCGATGCCGCCCCTCGTGCAGGAGCCGAGGGCGCAGTGTACAGGCTGCGGCAGCGTGCCGGCAGCCGGGCGCTCGCTGCTCAGCCCTGCGTGCAGGCTGCAGCGGCGGTGCTGGGGGAATGGGAGCGTGGACTGGGTTGGAGCCTGGGGAGCACCAGCTTCCCCCCCCCCCATCATGGGTGTGTGGATGGAAGCTTCCAGCTCTTGTGCATGCCGTTAGCGTGCACGGTTACCTTTAATTTTTTCTTTAACTTGCACTGTTGCAGGTTAGCATCGCCACCCCCAAACAGAAGCCGAAAACTCCGTTCTGCTTTGGTGAGTGAGGGGCACCCCGGACCCCAGCGGGGCTCTGCCGGGAGGACACCCCGCCATGGGAGGCTGCGGCTTAGGTGCCTCCCCGTGAGCCCTCCCACCGCCACCGTCAGACCATGGGACCTGCCTGTGGCGTCCTTGGGGTCAGGCAGGGAGGGGGGTGCCAGGCTGGTGTGAGCCACAGCCCTATGTGGTGGCCCTGCCACTGTGGCCCCCCAGGCGAGATGCACAGGCAGTGCGTGGTGAGGGAGGCAGCACTCCGTGGGTCCCCTCTGTGGCAGTCCCCTCCTGAATCCCTTCCTCGTGTCCCGTTGTGCGGCGCTACCTCGTGCAATACAGGCGTTTTTATTGCCTGCACGAGCTTCTGTGCCTGTCGGTGCAAGGGAGGGGTGTTGCACGGCCAATTCCCCCGCACCCCGGGTGGCCTCAGCCCGACCCGCGCTGCCGCCGTGCCGGACGTGAGCCATGAACTCGGGTGTGAAGCAGCAGAAACGGCAGCACAAACACGTGCTTGTCCCGAGGGAACGGCGGTGCCTTCGCAATACTTGACTGCAAGGGATGTAGCCCAGGACAGAGACCAGAGCACACGGCGCATCCCCGCGTGGGCGTTCGCCCCAGCATTTCGGATGGGTTAAAACCCGGGTGCTGAGCGAAGGACGTCCCAAGGGGCCCTCAAACGCCCCGCGCAGGGGCTGAGTTCGGCTCACGTTAAGTCCTAGTTTGGGCCATGCCACAGCCTGGGTTTAAGCCTGGCTCCAGCCCTGCCTTCCCTAAGCTCGGGTGCAGGATCCAGCTGAGCAGCTGCCACGTCCCCCCTCCACGCCGAGCGCTCGCCCCTCGGCCGCTTTTCCGTGTGAGAAGTTGAGACCGATATCTGCAAATCGCTCTGGGACTGGGAGCTGAGAGACGCTGTCTTGTGGACTTCTTGTTTAACTCGGTTTAGTAATGCTAAGCACTGAACGGGGCTCCCTAACTCTTCTTTTCCTTCCCTCCTTTGACAGTTATCAATGCTTTATCTCAGCGTTATTTCTTACAAGCCAGCGATCAGAAGGACCTGCAGGACTGGGTGGAGGCGCTGAACCGGGCCAGTAAGATCACGGTAGGTTGCATTATTCTCCTCTCCGGTGTTGCCGTGTCTTGCTGTGATGGGCCGCTCGATAAGCGCCTGGAAGAGCTCTGCTTCTCCTTCTTGCTGTGCTCCGCTCCTCCATCGCCCGCACGGTCCCACCTGAGGAGCAGCCGTGGTGGTGGCCGGGCTGTCCCTGGGCCATGTCAGACCCTTCTGCATTCGTGCCAAGGCTGTGCGGAGGACGGATGGACGCGCAGCTCTTGGCCGGTGGCTGCAGCGTCACCTTGTCCTTCTGGAGCCCACTCTGCTTCTGCTGCATCCCTTGTGTTGCTGTTGAGTGAAGCAGCTGTAACACGGGGGCGTAGCTCCCCAAACCCCCTCGTTCCCGGGGGAGCGTGCCCTGCTGTTACGCCGACGCCCCGGGGCTGCGTGCAGAGGAGGGGGGTGTGGGCAGCGCCAGCCCTTTAGCCGGCAGGCTGGACGGCTTCGCGGTGACCCACCTCAGGGACCTGGCTTCAGACGGGAGATGTTCCCTCCACCATCCCCAGGGATTCTCCTGGTCTGGGTTTACTTTCCTCCTGGCTGCTTCTGCATCTTCGCCCTCCGGGCCGAGCCGCTGCGGGGGACGGTGGTTGCGCCCTGCGGAAGGTGCTGCAGGAGCCGTCCCCGCCTGCTCCGGGGCCGTTTCCCTCCTGTTGCTCTTGCTGGGATTGCTCACAACCAGCTCCTCGCCGCAGCTGTCAAAGGGCATCTGGCTTGTGCTTCAATCATTTATTTACTCAATTTTTATTCTTCCTGGAACACCAGGTCTTGTGACAAGGCGTAGCAAATGCCCCGCGCTGTAGGGCATCCCTGCCGGGGCGCTGCGGGCTTCTGTGCCGCTGCGGGTAGCAGCACTGCTGGTGGTTAATGCTCGCAGGGTTTCACTAGATCGTGCGCCAGTGCGTGTTGTTCCTGGTTGGTGAACTGAATATAGGGAAAAATGCTGATGAAGAGTTTAGTTATCTGACAGGACCCAATCCTTCTTTTTTTTTTTTCTTGCATTTTTTTTGTTTAAAATCACTGGAGTGCTGGGTTGTTTCTGTGGGAAACTCATCTACAAGACCAGACCTGGCTTGTATTTTCTTTTTATTATCTGCAAATACATGAAATGTGACAACCTCTGTGCCTGAAGCCACCAAACTGGCTGCACAGGCTCTGGCTTGGCCCTTCTCTTTTATGGGTTCAGGTGATATTGGCCACAAAAAAACCCCACCTCCAAAAACACGTAGGAGTCGTGGCCAGAGCCTGCCAGCGACATTTATCTGGGTGCACCCCGGGGTCGGTACCTCCGGGGTACGTGCCTGCAGGCAGCCCGTCCTGCTGATCTGCCGGGCTGGCTGAGGTGGGAGCTGGCGTGACGGTAGGAAGAGACACATCTTCTGTTTCCGCAATAAACCGCGGTGATTTTCATACCCCGACGCTGGCCAGCCCTTCCCGGCTCTGGCTGTGCTCCGGCTGGCCGACCGGCTCATCCAGCCCTGCAGGGAGGAGTTGCTGCAGCTGCCTGGGCAACGCAGGGCTCCGGGGATGCGGGTGCCGCTGCCGCTCTGCCCTGCGTGGGAAACCCCTCTCCCCACGCTGCAGCTTCCTGTAGGTCTGTTTGCACTTGGGTTTCCTTGGGCCGCTCGGAGCTGCGGTGGCCTCGGCGCCTTGGCGTGGGTGGGGAGGCGCAGAAGGGTGGGGGAGACGTTCGGCTTTCGGTGGGGTGTGGAGGAGCGCCACCAGACTCTGGACTCTGAGGGGTCTCCCCTGGGCTCTGGTGGGCTCCTGGGCGTGGGGTGCCGCGCGTCCAGCACGTTGGTGTGTGCTCGGGGCCGGCTGAGCCGCTCGCTCGCTGCGGTGGGACAGGAAGGATGGGGCAGCGGTTCGGGTATTGCTCCCGGTGCAGAGATCCAGGTTCAGCTTCCGCTTCTCACGGGGACTTCTCCTCTGCTCTTGGCAAACGGGTTCCTGCGTTTCCTCACCCTGCCGTCTCTTAGCCAGGGCCGTGGCGGCTGAAGGCGCGAGGCGGGCAGCCGGCTGGCGTGGCGGTGGCAAGGGGCTTTGCTCAGCTTTGCCTGACGAGCCTTGAGCTGGCTCAGCGCTGCCCCGTGCCGAGCACCGAGCAGCACCTTCCCCCTGCGCCGCTGCCCACGGAGAGATGCGGCTCCTTCCCTCTGCCCCCGCCCGCGATGCCTCTGCGTTGTGCAACCATTTCCTCTGGCCGGGCAGCCTGTGCCGGCCCCCAGCCTTGCCGCACACCCCCTTCGCGCTCGCCCGCGTCACCGGTGCTGCCGGTGCCCGTGGGTGCTGGTGCTCTGCCCGGGACGGTGCAGCGCAGGCGTGTGGGAGCCTGCCACGGCCTGGCCCCCCAGCGCTCGCCGCGGTGTTTCCGAAGCAGGAAGCGATGGTGCCTGGTGGTGCTGCTGCCGCCTGCCCCGTCAGCCCAGCCTGGCTGCTGGAGAGCACGTGGGGCTCCGCGCAGGCAGCGTGGCCAGGGGGGTGACCAGCGTCTGGGGCTCCTGGCCTGCCCTTCCCCCCTCCCAGACCTCTCCTGCCGGTGGGTTTTTGAGGTTTTAGCACAGATCTCTGCCGCCCAAGACTTAAGCCTAAACACGAGTCCAGCTCTACTTCGGGGGGGATTCTCCCGCGGCTGAGAGCTCTGCTCTGCCCAGCCAGCGTCCTGTGCACGGAGGGCGCCGTGCGTTGCTCCCTGCGTGCTTCGGAGTGGAGGGCAGGAGGGTGGGTTGGAGCCACGGACTCTGATTAATGGCATTAGAGAAATGCAAGTGCAGGCTCGGGAAGGAGAAGTTTTAAGCCCGTCTTTGTGTGCGGAGTGGGGAGCTGGACGCCAGCGCTGGGAGCCAGGTCCGGGCAGCGCAGCCTCTGCCCCGGGGTGGCAGGGACACAACCCGCCTGGCCACCAGCTGCTGCAGGACACGTGGGCATTCGGTGTGTAAAATAGTGCCCGGCCATGTGCTGTGCCCCTGTGGATGTGCTGCAGCTCAGCTTCGTTAGGCAGATGAAAGCTCATCATTAAGCTCTGGCTGTAAATGGAGCGGGGACAATTAAAGGAGCAAGCGTCCCACAAACACAGAGGCGAGTCACAGGCTGGGGAGGTGATGCTTAATTATTCACCACCTCTCATCTCCCATCTCGGTGCCTTCTGCAAGCCGTCTGGGTGGGGCCCACAGCCTCCTTAATTGGGGTGGCTTGTTCATTTATCTCTTTTTAAAGGGACATTGCTGCGTTTAGGTAGGAGGACACAGACGATGGTGCCCGGTGCAGGCGTGGGGCTGCCCGGCATGGTCACGCCTGTGCCCTTCACCCCTTTCTTTCTCCCGTAGGTGCCAAAGGGCGGCAGCATCCCACCGGCCACAGAGATCGCGAAGCCGCCGGTGTTGCCCCAGGCCCAGGAGAGGAAGCCCCAGGTGGCTTACAAAACTGAGATCATCGGGGGGGTGGTGGTCCACACACCCATCTCCATCAACCAGGTGAGCTGGCAGGATCCACGCACCATCCCAAATCCTGGGGGTAAAATCCCTGCGACATCAGCATCCCGCTTTGGTGTCTGTTCCCTCAGTTTTCAGAGCGGCTCCCGACGGGGATAAGCAGAAAAGGTGGCAGCTTTCTGTGTGCGTACCTGGGCAAGGGCATTCCCCCCGCACCCCGCTGCCGGGGGCCCTTCAGCGCTTGGGCCAGGCTTTGGGGGGTCCCTGCCCGCTGGGTTTTGCGTCTGGCTCCTGCTGCTGTCGTTGCCGTGCCAGCAAAGGCGTGCTGCCTTCCGAGCGGAGCGGAGCGAGGGTGGCCGGGTCTGCAAATCGCTTGTGGGAAACGATACTTGGATTTCTGCTGTAGGAAGGGAGAGCGCAGGGAAAGCAAGCGTCGGGATGTTGTTCTTGCTTTAGCACCCTGCTGTGCCCCACCAGTACTGAGCAGCGCAGTGGGTGGAGAAGTACTGTTAGTACACACCAGTGATGGGCTGTGTCCTTCTCTAACCCCGTGCTGGAGCAGCAGAACTTGGGGACGTGAGTCCCCCGGCATGGTACTGAGGTTTGGGGGAGCTCCGGGGGTCTGCAGGATGCCCAGCCGTGGGACTGGAGGCAGTTGCTGGTTTGGGCTATTGGGGAGACTGGTGTCTCTGGACGCCAGCTCGGCGCCTGCAGACCCTTCGCACTCGGGTGTGTAAATGGCTGTGCTCAGCACCCTGTAGCACCTTTCCTTTGTCTCGCTCTGAAGAGTGATGAGAGGAAGGGGTGTGAGGAGGAGGGCACCACTCTGCTCGCCTTCCCCACCATCCTGTGTCATCCACCCGTCCATCCTGGGTCCAAATGCCCCATCGAGATGCCCGGGGGAGGGACCCCGTGTTGCTGCCCCTGTCAAAGCACCAAAGGTTCTGACCCGTCCTGGAGGCAGCGGCTGGCGCCGCTTGCCATGGCTCTGCGTCCCCTTCCCGGGCACGTGGCCATCGGTGTGTCGTATTTTCGGGCACTCATCCGGCTCTGGGTCTCACTTCAGCTCCTATCACTGACAGCACTAAAAATAGAGCAGAGAATTAGATCATTGCAGCATTTTTTTTGCTGCCAGGCACTTTTACGGCTTCACCGGCTGCAGGGTTTGTCGGGAGGGGAGTTGCGGAGGTGTGCAAGGGGCAGCGGTGTGTGGGGTCGTTGGGCTGGCCGCCGTCCCCTCCCGGTGCCGCTGCGCGTGGGATGCTGCTGGACCCTCGGCCCTGTGC
>VWZZ01002389.1:0-29145 GCA_013399095.1 Psophia crepitans | reverse complement strand
GACGGCCTCCGGCCCCCGCTCCCTTCCCGGGCCCCTTCTCCGTCCCCTCTGTGAGCGCCGGGCCCCCTCCCCATCTCCGCCAGCGCCCGGCCTGGCCCCGGGGTCGGCCGAGGGGACCTGGCAGCCCCCTTCCTTTCCTCGGGGCTGCCAGAGCCCGGCCTGGCCCCGAGCGCTGGCAGGTGGGGTGGGAGAACCCCGCATCTCTTCGCTGGAGCAGGGGGTCCCGCCCGGCTGTCCCCGTCACCCCCCGATGCGTGGGGCTCTCCCCTGTGCGGGCAGCACCTTGGTCGTGGGTGTCCGCAGGACCCCGGGCGGGAGGGTGCTCGGGGTGGGGGCACAGCCTGGGCCCTGACCAGGCCCATCGCTGCCAAAGTACTCCCGGTAAATACTGCGTGCGGTCAGAGAGGCTGCGGAGGGGCGAGAGGACAGCGGGGCCTTTGTCCTAACCCTGCGATGCGAGGAGGAATCTGGGCCGGTGACTGGCGGGGTCCCGTTACACCTGCTGCGCTGGCAGGCGTCCGGGCAGCGCCGTCGCTCTGCAGCCCTCCCGTGCCCGGCCAGGCACTCTGCTCCCGCAGGCTCTTGCTAGGCAGGTGGAAATCTGTGTGCGAGAGTGCCTGTGACATGTGCGGTGGGGTGGGCAGCCTGCTCACCGGTTTCCAGAAATTCGTGTGAGCAGATACCGGGTACGACTGTAACTTCCCCTTACAGAGGATGTTGGCTTTCGTCATGTCATGGAGGTGACAGAACACCCACATCATTCCACTGCGTGCAGGGGCCCGTGTCTTCCCCCTCTCGGTTTGGGTGGCCTCACCATGGGGCCAGGCGTGGGGCGGAACCTCGGGTGGCTGCTCTCCCCCGAGGATGGAGGGTGCGTCCTGGGGCACAGACCTGGGTGCAGCACCGTGCCGTCGCACTGAATGCGCGCTGTGCTCTCTTTATGGGCTGTTAATGAGTTGACGCTGTGCTGTCTTTATGGCCTGTTCATAAATGGAAACTGTTCTGTTTATGGGCTTTTATGATGCTGATTCTGATGTTATATATATACACGATGGGCAGAAGTGTCTCCTCTGTGGTCATTTTCCTTCTCCTGAAGGGATGTATGCGCTGCGTTAAACTTGTGCGTTTATCACAAATGTGTAGTTTTATAGTCAGGACTTCCTAACTGAGGAATCTTTTCTAAAACTAACATTGACGCTTCATGCCGAGAAACACCACTCTTGTGGTGAGTATCTCTCCCTGAGGGATTCCGTGCTGCAAATCTCTTGCCTCTCACTTGGCGCGTTGTTACAGGCGGCAGCGAGCTGTGTGCAAGACGAAAGCCGAGCTGGTGTGTGGCGGTGGCAGCACGGCGTGCTGGAAACTGCTGTGCCAGAGCGCCCAGGAGCGAAATATTAAGTGATGCACCTCCTGGATGTCGGGTGCTTGTGCTTCCGACGGACTGATCGGTGTTGGAGGAGTGATATTTTCGTTCGCACCTGTGGGCAGGAGGAAGTGCAGGTCGCTGAGTCGCCGGTGGTGGGTGGCAGTGTTTCTCTGCCGTCTGAAGTCTCTGTCCTGGCTAATAATGCCAAATCTGCGATGAAGGTTAATGGACCTTCTTTGTCTCAGGGCTGAGCGTGAAGGAGAAGGGAGAAACGAGTCACCTGTCTCAGTTTATCCAGGACCTTCCAACTTTTGGGTTAGAATTGAAGTGCTTTGGACACTTCCCACTGAATAGGGATATGAGACAGAAATGGGGTGTTATCGGGAGCTACTAATTGAAAATTCCTGAATGAGCATAATCATATAGTGATGAGTAGCCTTAAGGGATTTGCATAGTGTAGATTTTCCTCTCCTATTTGTGTCCCCAGGCCTGGCCGCAGCGTTTGGCTCCATAAATTCGTAAAGAAACCGTGTGGCATTGCCATAGGCAGGGACTGTGGTTTTTGCTACTCTGCCTCTTCCCAGGTACTTGGTGTCATGCACATACTGGCATGTTCTAGCCAGACTTTATCAGTTTTTAAAGGAATTCTTAAAGTGTCTAAACACTTTGGTTTCAATTTTCTGGGGAGATGCAATGTTTGGTTAAGATAATTCCTTTGTTCAGCTCATGAAAAACACAGCACCACCTCACCCATATTTCAACAAATCTGGGACAATCGTTCAGCCAAGTAAAGAGGGTTTTTGTGGTTATTTCCTCCATGTGAAAAATAAAAAGAGGAAAGAAATTTCAGTGTAGCTGATCTTGCCTCTTGTAGCGCTTTGTTTTTCGAAAAAGGAAGTTTGAAACATGACTTTGTAGTTTTTGCATGTCTTGATTATTCTTGTTTCTCAAGCTAAAATTAAAAAAAAAAAGTTTATTTGCTCAACTCTACTGAGTTGTGTGATTGAATTTGTATTGCGTAGTTTCCTTTGGAGACCGAATTTAAAGATAGTGACATCTCCAAAGGGAAGCATTCCCACGAACCTCCAGGGTGAGAAGCGAGCCGAGAGCCACGCAGCTACAAGACGTGGAGGAAGCGAGTGGGCTCTGTGTGCGAGGAGGTGCTCTCCGTGCAAGGCCATCACGGATGGAAGGGCAGAGGCTCCAGGCTGTTGACCCGGGAGGAAACGTGTTCCAGTGAGATAAATTGTCTCGTACCAGAGGATACTGTGGCTTTTCTCCTTGTGAGAAGCTTCCAAGGTGGAGAGAATGTTGTGACGGTACCAGAGAAGAGCAATAGTCCTTTCCAAGGAAAAAGAGTAGCTCTTGTCTTGCAGACAAATGAGCATGGCTTTGGGAAGGGCAGAAGGAATGGTAAGAGTCTAGACAGGAAACACACACAGCATTGGTCAGGATTTCAGCAAGAGGGAGGTAAGACTATTATTCCAGGAAATATTGCTGTAGAAGAGCTCAATATCCTCATTAACGTCCAACACTCTCAGTAAAACACTAAGAAAAATTATGTTAACCGTTCTTGCCAGCTTTAATGTTAAACAAATATTCCAGGTGAGGAATAAATCAAGTAGATGAATTTGCTTCTCTTGCCATGGTCGTTGGTCATCTTTTCCTACCTTCCAAAAAGGCACTGTGACAAAGGAGACCCTCTTGGCCTCAAGATTTAGGGCAAGGGAGGGAGCAGACAGAAAGGAAAGTCACAAGGAGGAGTACTCTGTAGAAGAACAGCTGGCCAGATGTTCCCCGGTGCTTTGGAGGGGGAGCACCACCAAGGCACTCAGCCTTTCAGGTGTGGGAGGAACTGAAGCTCCTGGCTTCATCAGAAATGTTTCTACTTTTAGCAGATTTATTAGCCTGGTGTTTTGTATAAATCTCTAAATATTTGTGAGTGGACTTGGATAATATTTACGCAGTGAAAGTGAAGGAGGTTTTTGCTTCCAACCTGAAGAGTTAATCCTACTACAGCCGTCAGAGGGAAGGTCGGCTGCACCTAGACATGCTTTTCCTCGTATGTAATTGATTGAAGAAGTAATTGGTGGTTCCATGTCATTCTGTAAGCCAGTTCACAGAAGTTTCTTTTCTCCTCAGACAGATACTGCTTGGCAAAGCCCTTTGTGATTTTGGTAATGGGATACAGAGAATGCTCACTGAGATGGCGGTTGATACCCTTCCAGTCAGATAGGATCCAGGCTCCTTAGAGAAGGGGTCAGCCATCCCAATAATGGGAACACATGAGGGAAGTGTCTGGCAGAAGGACGTGGCTTTGAAGGGACGGGCGTAAAAGTGTTCTGCTGGGGTGGAAATAAGCTTCTGCGCAAGTACGAGAGGGTGAAAAATGGAGTGCGGGAGCTTGTCGACAAGTGAGTTATCCGTGCTGTCTGTTACAGAGGAAAGATTAACCGGTGGAGATACATAAACACGTGAACCTAGATACTTGTGAGGCCTCACTGGACTGTCCTGTCCTGTTTGGGACCCTTTTTCAGCATAGATATGGTCTAACTGGAGAGTAGAGCCAGGAGAGCTGAATACCAACGGCCAGAGATCTGAGAAACAGGGTCCTCGAGGAAATACTGGGTATTGGCTTTACCTAGTTGATGGAAAAGGGAGGGGACTGTGACAGCACGCTTTGAAAATCTGAAGATTTGCAGCCAGACAGGAGTAAGCTGTCCTCCTCCTTTGGGGGTTATAGACGCTACTTAAAACACAGGGAGGGAAACCTGTTGGACGTAGGTGCTTGTTGGAGATGCTCTGTGTGGAGCTGGTCCCACCCTGGGACCCGAGGATGGACTGGGTGGCCGTGTGAAGTTTGTAGCACTGCTTCTAGCGAGCAATCTGCTGCTTAAGTGTTGGGTGACTGGTGTGGCTGACCTCATCTATTAATTGTCATCGATTATAACAGTGGTTAATTTAATGAGTTTGTGTATTTAATGCTTTAGCAATGTGCATGTTCTGACTCAGACGTGCCCACAGCTAACAGAAGATTAAAACTCATTGCTGCTAATTGATGCTCCAGCTTTAATCTGGTTTTGGTCAAGCCTTTACAGTGAAATGATTGGAAGTTGCTAAGGGCGATGCAGGTGAAGAGAGCGTTAGTGATGCCTTCTGTGCAGTGCTGGTTTTTTTCCTGGCTCTATTTCCACTCTCACTTAGGGATTTGGTAAGTTGAAGTAGGTGAATACAAGGAGATGGTCATACTGGGTGTCCTGAGTTTCACTGATAGACAGCAGTGAACAGATGTGGGGAGTGTCAGAGGCATTTCAGTGTTTTGCGTATTGTACAGGATGATGCTCTTTGGTATCGTGTGATGGTGAAAGCGGGGGATCCGGAAGGGGCGGTCGGAGCAGAGATGGAGCCCTGCAGCCATCACTGGTGGCCCAGCGTGATGTTGCAGATGGGGAGGGCTTTGAGCCTTGTCTCCACAAATCCTGTCCCCCCTCGGGGTGGGAAGGGAGGTTTCTTGCATGTTCCTTGCTCGGATTGCTCTGCTGCCGAGCTGGTCACATGCTGATGAGCTTGGTTTTAGGAAATGAGTTCCTTTTGTGCTGTAATAGGCTGCAGTCTAAACTTTCCTATTTCTTTTTTTTCCCCTTCTATTGAAGAGTATATGTTTGACCTCACTTCAGTAGGCTTGGGAAAGAGATGCAGTAAAAGAAGGGTGATAATTGGGGCGCGCTGTTTAGTGCGGGTGGGTGTAGCTGCGTGCTGGGTTTCTGTAACCGAGCCAGCGGTCTGCAGGCATGCCAGGCTCTGTGAGGACAGGAGATGCAGCTTGACTTTTGCTGGACATAGATCTTACCTGTTGGGGAGTGAATACCCGACCAGCTTACCTCAGCGTCTGGAGAGCCCTAACAGCCGTGACACGTTTCGAGGGTTTTCAAGCTCCCGCACGCTACGGAACGCACACAGGAATCCTACTGTGGATTTGGGGTGGGGAGGGGAAGATGATTCACATCTTCCTCGTTGTCTCCGATGCTTGGTAATTAAAGGCAGTCTTTAATGAGACAAGTGGATGCAATTGTTTTTTTTTTTCTCCTTGGAAATGCAATCTCAACTAGCGTTACACCCAAGAACGAATGATAAGGAGTGTGTTCTCAGTGGTGACGTGTGGCGCCGCTCCGAGGCAGCCGTGGCCAGTGCTGGGAAGCACCTGAGTACAGGAAGTCCTGCAGGTTACTGAAAGATTTACGGCAAACTACTGTGCTTGAGAACCATGCTTATTGTATCACAACGAAGTTTCTCAAATGGGGGTGAAGAAAAAGTTACAAAGACCTAGTGTATCTTGGGAAAACAGAATATAAATTTCCTGAAACATCTTATGCAGAAAAGAGCGGAGTATCTGAGTTTGATTTTTGCTGTCACTTCTGCCTTTCATTAATTGCTGTGAATTAAACCACCTTTACTTTGTACTGAAAGGTTAGGATGAATTCTCATGGATAGTAACTGTCTTGAATGGAAGGTAGCATCTTAATACCGACGTGGTTGCAGGAACGTGTCTGATAATGCCTTCCCAGCATGCAGGAACCTGGTGTTTATCTAGACTGCTGGGATAGCTGCAAGCTGCCTCCTCCTTGCTGGAATTCCGCCCTGTGCTAATTGGGTCAGACCGAGTGTGTTTTTCCTCCCTGGGTGAGATAAGGTCTGAACCTGTCAGTCATTAGAAGCCTTGGGTGCTGGGTGGGACTTGAGGTGGCCAATGTTAGTGGATTAAGGATGTGTCTTTCGTGTCCTGTGTTCTCAGGAGGAAAAAGGCCCGTCCCCTAGTAGCAGCCTTTGTAGGAGGAAGATTTAGGGACGGGGTTGTCTCCTGTATGTGTGAATTCCTGCTTCGTTGCGCTCGTCCCTTTCATTGGATTTTTGATTAACTGATCTGATGCCCTCTCTGAGGGTTGCTAGTGGTGCGTGAAATGTTGCACGGGGGCAGTTGGCATGGAAACGGGCTCTTTATAAAGTGAGGGTCAAAGCAACGGAGACACCTGCCGTTAGGGCTGTTTTGTCCTGGGGGTACCGGCGAAGGGGTGTGCTGCGCTTTCAGCCACTGCGGAGGGGTTTTGTCCCAGGGAGAATCCCACAAAACAAACTCGTCTCTTCTATGCATCTGCAGGCTTGTTGTCAGTTGATCCATGCTGAAACATGGGGAGAGAAAGAATGTTTTTGCCAGAAAAGGAAAGAGAACGCAAAGTTAAAGGGAAAGCCATTTGCACTGTTGGAACTTTGAATGTGAAGGCTGCTTTTCTCTTTTTATTCCCACTAGAAAGCAAGGTGATGCCTTTCTACCCTTACATTTTATTTAGCTTGTCGTAATAGGAAGCACTTTGTGAAGACAAACACACCCTCCTCCTCTGGTGAGTTTTGCCCGCAGTGAAGGGAAGAATAAGGCATCGTACCTGAAACCACCTCCCAACCTGCTGGTCGTGAAGGGAGGGACGGAGAGCCGAAAGCGGGGGGAGAACTGTCGGAGTATTCGGAGAGTTAGAAACTGAATCCTTTTAGTGCTGGTTCTCTACGGCAGCCTCTCAGAGTTGGTCTCTTCACAGAAACCCCTCCTGGTTTTGCTAGCTTCATGTGATGATTCACTACTTTGTCTTCCGCTTCCAAGCCGCTTTTGGGGAGCGCCGCTGCGAAAGTCAGCTGTGCCCTGCTGTTTCTGTAGCTTCTGAGTCTCCAAAACTCTCTCCAAATGTCACAGTGTCGCGTCCCCCACTAATAAAGGCACTTCTGGATGGCAGTGGGGAAGTAACAAGTGCAGAGCAGCGATGTGCAAGAGCTCGGGGCCGGATACGAGTGGAACGTGTGGTTGGAAATGACAAATGTAGAGAAGTGATTTGCCGGAGTACGTACTTTTGGTGGTTCGTCCCAGGGAAGGAAGCAGCCCTTCCCTCCCCTGTTGTTGGGCCAGGGAGGTGTTGACAGTGTACTTTCTGTAGCCTGTGAACATAAGGGCTATTTTCAAGAAGTTTGTCTCTGCTTTTTTAATACCTTTATTCCAACAATCACTGTAATTAATGAAACTTCTGCTGCGCTATGTGTGCTATGTTATTTCTTGAGAAGCAGCACAGCTCTGCCTATGCTCGTGTGACAGAAATGTGTCACCAGTAGGTGCAAACTAGATGCAAAGCATCTGTGTTCTCCCACCGGACAGATGTACATATGTGCTGTAAGGTGAGAGAAGTTCAAAGCAATCAAACTGCTTTTGCTTCTTCTTTGGGGCTGTCGGTGGACCGAGTGCAGAGAAGTGGATGTGCTTTTCCCTGGGGCAGTCGCTTACCGGGGTGCCTGTTTGGGACGCCGACCCGAGGCAGCATTCCTAGTGTTGAGGTTGCTCGGCAGCCTCTGGGGACAAGAGAGGCTGCAAAAGCATCTGCAGGAGTCTGAATGTCACTGCAGCTTGGTGGTGCTGGCTTAGGGAGGCTTTCGGGAAACCCCTGGCATTTAAAGCCCGTGGGGGCGCTCCAGCCCATTTCCCAAGCGACAGAGTAGGGGTCCCGTGGAGGGTTTGAGCACCCAGTGCCTTTGTGCCACTCGCAAAGGCACAGACGCGTTCGGAGCGGCAGTGTGAGTTTTGGTGTGCTCCAAGTGGCTGGTTTCTAAATGAATGCAGCATCTTGGTCCCGCTCAGAGAGTGTTTGGAGGATCTCGAACTAAACACCCCCTCACCACCCCCCAGATTTGGCAATTGTTTCTGGAGGCAAGTGGTGACAAGGAGGATAACTGCTCCCTTCCCCCTACCTTGGGTCGGGAAGCTCAGGCTCCTCTGATGAGCTCACTGATTCCATTGCCATGAGCTAGTAAAACTGTTGCTCTTAATCCTGCCTGCAGTCCCGGGCGACCAACCTCCCGCTTCCCGGGGGAGCTGCTCCCGAGCCAGGCGCAGGCAGACAGCAGCCGCTGCTGGGAAAAATAATTTACATGTGCAATTTATTATTGTTTACACAGTCGGTATAGAACAGTTCCTTGCAAAAACTGATGCCTTATAAAGGAAACTGAGACCATAGCCTTTTGTTTGGTTCAGAGGATCTGTCTGATGCCGCATATGCAAATTGTTTATAAAGTGGTCTGCAAAAGGCCGCTTTGTTGCACGCATTTGTTTCACCTCACTTGTTTTTCTAAGGTCCTTAAGAGCTCTCTAAGAACACAATGAGTAGTACTGGCCTTGTGTCAGAAGTTTGGCGTAATGCTGAGCTCTGCTGGGCTGGCTTTGTGCTGCTGTGCCATTAGGAAGCGCTGGAGCCCCTGGGAGCGAATCTGGAGAGGCTGCGTGGTCGAGCTGGTGCGGTTCTGCAGCTTTGCCGCGCAGGACAGCCGGTTTTGACGCTGTCTTTCTGTGTGTCCTTGAACAAGTTCTCTCTGTGCTGACCTGCTTTGTTGAACGCTCTGATTCCTGCTGGTGGAAGGTGATGGTGTACAAGATAGATACTTGTAAGACAGTAATTGGAATGCGAAGCTTTCAATGTGAAACCTGGAAATTTTGGTGTCTTTTGTGCGGTTTGTGTGTTGTTTTCTCTGGCCTTTTGCAAGGCAATCCAAGGGTGCTCTGCTCTGTTTCTTTAGCCAGTGTTTCTGTTCTGCTTTCTAGGTTTCCAGCAGGTTTCTCTGTTGTCTTCCTACGAAGTTGTAGTCCCGCAGAGGTTAGGAAGAGAACGGCGAGAGGCTTCCCATGGCTCCTCAGTACAGGTACTGGGCAGTCTTAACAATGCCTTCAGTTTAATATTGGCTTCCTAATGAGATCCTCCAAAAACTGACCTGAAATTCTCATAAAACACTCTCAGGCTCATCCAGCAGCAAAGAAGTATCCATCCTTACAAAAGATAGCATTACATCTAGCATCGCCTTTAGCTGAGTTACAGTAATTACCTCCCTGCTCCGGAGATTACAAGTTGCTGCAATGGATTTTGGTCTGGGTGTAAAAGTTGCATAATGAGAGGTATTAAGCACTGGCCCGAGTTTCAGACGGGTGATGGAATCGTTTTCCTGGGACATGCTCAGAGTCTGACCAGAGGAGGCCCTGGGCAGTCCAGGCCAGCTCTGTAGCTGCTTTGAGCAGGGGTCAGATTAGGCAACCTCCCGCGGTACTTTCCAGCCTATATTATTCTGCTGTAGCCACGTCGCTAAAGACGGCACGTTTCAAAGTATTTGGATTAGACCAGCTGTGTTTAGTCACAAATCTTACAGACACAGGCAGAATTTAATATTAACAAAAATGCCTCACAGTTTATTGCAGTTATCGAGCAGGACTCCTGCTGTGATACTTAATGTCGTGGTCAGGAGATTCAGCTTGTCCACTTAAGGTTTAAGGACCCTAGCGGCTGTGTGTAGCGCTTGGCTAGCGCAGGGCTGTGAATGTTCAGTATTAAAACTGTATTGTCCTTTTCCAGCTGTAAATAAGGGGTTTTTTTCTGTGGAACTCTTAGAAACAAGTAACAAGAAAACCACAAAGTTATTTTGAAATAGCTTCCTTCATGTGACTTTTCCCCAGTTACACAGGAAGGGATGCCAGGTTCTGGAGGTAGGGACAATTATAAAATAGGTTTCGGGCTCACTCACACGTGATTATTCCTGGTCTGGATTTAGGAAGGGAAGTTTATGAGCTCAGTCTCTGGCAATTTCAGTATGTGGACATGGCAGTCATTTTGCCTGCTGCGTGTCAGGGAACCAGAGCAAATCCTGGTGGCTGTAGTCAGCTTCTCGTTGCGAAGCCGTGCAGGCTCAGTGAAGTCGGCTGGGAGCAGAAGGAACACCCGGGAACCCAGCAAGAGCCGTGATGGGGAAGCAGCTCAGATGGACAGCGTGCTGCATCCCTCTAGGAGGTGGCTGAAGTTTTGCTGGTATGAGCTGCATCTCCAGCACCTACAGCTGGATCTAAAAAAGCTAACGATACCGACTAGTCCTGAGGTATGGAGGGTGACCATAGTGATTCGAACGCTATTGTCGTAGCAGTAATGGAGCTCACAGAGACTGTTTTCTACCAAACTTAGTGATTTGAAAGAATGTTTTATTCATTAACATGAGTAAAATGCAACTTTTTTTTTTATATTCAGGACAAGGCATCATATGCCGTTGAGATAGAGGGCAAAGAATACACGATTCATCTAGAAAAGAACAAGTAAGCGATGAATTTCTTCTGATTGTTAAATTCCATCTGTTGTGTCCAAACACCAAGCTGGCAGGTAGCGTGCCAGTTCGATCCTTGAGGTTCTTTACGAGAAGTGCAGTTCCGTGCTGGCTCTGCGAAACCTGCAGAGAAAGAGGGTGAAAGTGGACTCAGTCACCGTCTTGGCTGTCAGCCGGCAGCCCCGGTGATCCCCGCTCAGTGAGGGAAGCAGTAGTTTGTTCAAAGGGGATCTGAAATGACTCTCTCCATCCACAACTAAAAATAAACAAACTGAACTATATGTCAAGTAAATATTTTCACTTTGGTCTGGTTTCGTTTATTATTTCAGGGTTTGACTTCCTCTCTCTCAGTAGTACAAGAAGAGTAATAAAAGAGAAGCTGACTTTATACCCAAGGCCTTGATATCCATAACTTACAGACAATATAGCTGTTGTCTGGCTCATCTTTAATTTTTACAGGGCTGCTTGCAGCAGCAGTAGGTTACCGTTTGTCAGGCTATTGCTTCTGAAAACCGCCCTGATCACAGACAAAAGAGACGTAGCTATTTAAGTGTAGAAGCCCTTAGTGGTCCGTAGTGGACCTCTAGCTGCCACTTGCTGAGCCCCAGACCCTCAGAAACATGGGATTTCAGCTGTGCCGCACCACGGGGTTCACCAGTATGGCTCAGCAGCCTTAATTGTGGGAGACTTTCCCAATGCACTTCCTTCCAAAGCTGGGGAAGAGAAGTCATATGCAGCAGACTGAGTGCTGGGATTTTTTTTTATTCTGCATGGAAGTAAGTGTTCAGCACAATTTTTAATGGGTTTGGAGCCTTGTTTTACTTACATGGGGTGAGGTGGTTGACTTGATTTCATTAATGCTTCTGCCATTCTCATCTCTGGGACTTTGCTGTGGAAATGCACCCTTTTTTGTTAATTTGTTTTTTCTTTCGAATGTTTCCTTATTTAGTTGCAATTTACAGACTTGTGATGCTTTTGATTAAGATCATCTTACTGCCCTGCTAGAGTGTTGTAGTGATTCCATGAAGTTCCTTCTCCCCTTTCCTTACAGAGAACTGCTGCCCAAAGATTTCACAGTTTATACCTATAACAAGGAGGGGAAGTTGCAGACTGAACACCCAGATATCCAGGTAGGATTTCTTTCTTTTTATACCCTTACAACCAAAGGTGACTTGAACACTGAGCTTCTACAGGGTGAGGGAGTCAGGTGTTACAAACAGATAGTTGTGTGTTTCGCCGTGTCACCTTTTACTCCCATGGGCGCGCTGCGCTGTTCGTGACTTCGGATGAGGCTCCAGCCTGGAGCTTGTCGTAGACCTGTTTTCTTAGGTGGAGGTGATTGCTGTCTGGTTAAAAGCTACTCTTCTCTAAAAGGGAAATGCTCCTCTGAGCTGTCAGAACCCTCGTTATCACGAGTGGTGCTGTCCTTGGCACAGGGCACGGTGCAGTGTTGGTATCGCTCCTGCGCACAGCCCTTGCTCTCATGGGGGCCAGAGCACACAGAGCAGAACTGGGCTGCACTAGTGACTGAATATCTACCTTTAATTTTGCACACAATGGTCTTCCACATTGGTCCACAAGTCAAAACGAATGCTCAACACTGAGCCATCTTTTCAGTTGTGTGAGGCTGGCTGTTAGCAGCTCTGAGGATTTGCAGGGTTAACAGGCTATCTGTTAGTCTAGAAATTTGGGAACTACTAGAGGGATGGATGATACCAAGTCTGGAGGACCTTTGAGAAGGATGTTGCCTGCGTAGCATTGGAGCTGTCACACTGAAAAAGCAGTTGCAGCCCTCTCTTTCTGCACAAGCAGGCTGCTTGAAAGGTTGGCTTTGAGAATTGAATTGTTTCTGTAGAATAACAGTAAAAAGCAGCTCGTGTGATACAAAAACTGAGAGCATTCCTAATGGCTTCACTCTTCTTAAGTATCCACGTTGTTCCTTTGAAAGGGAAGTGTTAGTCATATATGATTCATAGGATCTTGAGTTTTGAAAATAGAGCACCTGAGTCAGCTGGGTATTTACTTCCTAGTTAAGTGACTAAGGAAGAATGCTTTCTTCTGCACGAGGTCATGAAAGTCCCCTCAGCGGCCCTGAGTGCTTTCTGCGGTTGTTGCTGAAACAGCAGGCGATGTAATCTACGTGACCCCTATAATAGCGTTCAAAATACACTCCATTTTCCCTGGCAAGTGCATCTGCCCCATAGTGTGCCCCCTTGTCTGGTTTCCAAAATGTGTGGATCCGGAGGACAAAATGGAAGTACGCTGTCTCGTCAGGGCTGATGAGGGATGTACTGTGCAACCGAGAGGCTCGGGCAGCGCGGCGCCGCGTGGTGAGGGTAGCAGGTGCTGGCCCTCTTCTTGCCGGAGAGCGGTTACGTGCGAGCCAAGCCTTCTGCTGAATGGCAGTTTGGCCCAAATCGGTAGGGAGGGGCTGGCCTCAAAATACTTGAAGCAGGGTGGAGGACAGAAGTTAAGAGGAGGATGGCTTATGGTCAAGTTAAGAAATCCAGTTGCTCGATAATGTGTCTGAGCCCTGCTTGCCTGGCGCTTGTAACGCGCTGGCAGCGCCGGCTCTGCACCCGGCTGCAGGCAGAGCGACTGAGTGGGCGAGGGGGATTTTAAACTGAAATCTGGAGTGAGCTGCTGGCCCCAGCGAGTGGTGAAGAGCCACTGCTTTGCAGGTTAGGGAGGCAGGGATGTGGCTGGAGTCCTCTACCCCGGCGTCTTGATTAGCTTTGTGTACGTAAGTCCCCGTGGTGCTAAGGAATGTGAGGAAATTGTCAGATGCATGTTGGTGAAGGAAACACTGCTGTAGTGTAGCAGAGCTAGAGGCATGTTTGAAGCTGTAGATAAAAGGCACGTGGTAAATTTAACTTAAAGCATATTATATTGTCAAGCTGTAACTACTGGTGGGCATAGCAATTACGTGACCAGAGATCATGGTGGGCGTGCAGATGTGTGGAATATGTGTGTGTAATGCGCCTGTGTTTTCCCGTGTAGGATCACTGCCATTACCAGGGATACGTGGAGGGGACCCTGGATTCTGTGGTTGCTGTCAGCATTTGCTCGGGGCTCAGGTAGCACGACTTGTCTTTTGTGTCCCTGTTCTCACATGAGTCTCGCCGCTTGCTGAACCTGAAACAAAATTCTTGCTCTGTTTTTTAACTGCTGTTCAGCCAAGCGGGGATTTGTTGACAGGGCCAAGCTGCAACAGCTCGTGCCTTTGCGCAGTCCTTCTGCGGTACCTTGTATTCATGTAGTTAATAGATATTTGAAATGCCCTTAAATTAGTTGCAGTTTGTTATCAGAGTACAGTAAGACGTTCTTTGACACAAATTTTGGCTTATTTTCTAATTTGGGTAGATGATCACCACAAAGAACTACATAGTGCAGAAATGGGAAGTCGAACAGTAGTCTGCAAATTCTACAAAATCGGCCCTAAAACTTGTGCACATCAAACTTGATTGGAAATCTTTTTCTGCTTTGGGCTGATTTCCATAACTTTCAGGACTTTGATTTTTTTGCAGTGCCATGTCAGACACCAGAGTGTCAAGAGTAATTGAGCTAAAGCATTTCTGCTTAAGGCCTGCCACTTAATTTCTCGGACACTGCAAACTCTTACGCAAACTGTATTGGGGAAGGCCTGTCCAGGGCCAGGCTGCCTTGGGGCCGGGGGAGCAACGTGCTGCTTCATGAGGATGGAGCTCTAGACGTGTCTTTAGTTATCAAAGAATGACTGTTCCTTTGCTTTACTGTAGAAGCCTGGGTAACGATCCTCTGTGCATAATGCGAGGATTTCTCACTCACTACCGTGCTTTAGGGGTTTGGTGACAATAGGGAACATCACCTATGGAATTGAGCCCATGGATTCCTCGTCTGGCTCTAAACACATCGTGTATCGGCTGGATAACGTGAAGAAAGAGCCCACGATGTGTGGGGTGAGCACCGAAGAGCATGAAAGGGAACCTACAGAGGAAAGTCACCATCCCAGTATGACTCAGCTGCTGCGAGTAAGTACCCCAGCATTTTCTCCACAGTCCCCTACAATGAGTTTTGTGAGTGTTCAGCTAAGAATATGGAAGCAGCTTATCAGATTTCCTGGGATTTTACACATGCCTAAAGGTTTCTGGTTCAGAGGGCTTTCTGCGCTGCTGAAAAGCTCAGTTGCTTCAATAAAGCAGTTGCAGTTTCTTTCTGCTTCTGCACACAGCAGTGAGAGTTGAGTGGTAGTTAGATTGTGGGCAAAGCTTTTGGGGGCTTTTTAAGGGTGAGAAAACCCCTCGTTGGAGAGGCTCATTAACGAAGAATTGCATCAGGGAATATTGTGGTGTTTATTCCATTCTCCTGACCCTCCGAATAACAGTTTGGTGTGCAGGTCCTCCTGTCAGTTTAAAGACTGGCTATACAGGAACAAGGTTGCAGTGGAAGCAGGGCTATGCAAAACGTTGTTTCACTTCAAGGTTGTTGGCTTTGTTTGTTGGTCTCTTTCTGCTCCTTTATAAAAACGCACGCTGTCTTTCCAAAGAAACCTGTGTGAAAAGTAAAAAAGTCCCTCGCTCTTGAAATGCAGAAGATCTTTGTGCAGCTAAATTTTAGTCTAAAACACGTACAGAGAAATTGTTGTTGCCTTGGATTACACTTTTTGGTTTTGGCTTGTCCTTGTCTTGGCACAGTGTGCTTTGGGTGTGTCTCCCAAACCACTAGATGTATTGAGTGAACTAGGACAATGTCATGGGGTGTTTTTTTGTTTACACTTGAACTAATA
The DNA here is from genome assembly GCA_013399095.1 of Psophia crepitans. Classification (NCBI taxonomy): domain Eukaryota; kingdom Metazoa; phylum Chordata; class Aves; order Gruiformes; family Psophiidae; genus Psophia; species Psophia crepitans. Next base: position 13,852 of record VWZZ01002389.1, on the reverse strand, counting down.
AAATTGAAGGCGTCTAAAACTTTTTTCTGCAGAGAAAGAGAGCGGTCCTACATCAGACAAGATACGTGGAGCTGTTCATAGTTGTGGATAAAGAAAAGGTAGGGGTTGTGTGTCGCTTTCCCTTCCTTCTCCTCAGGAGGTGGCTTGAAAAGCCCTCGGTCTTCGTTACTCCCAAAGGGATTGTTGAAAGCCACTTAGCCGAGGTTATGCAAACGTGCTAACCTAAACTGCATAGACAGGTTCTGTGCAGTACTCTTCAGGGAAGAGTGAACTGTCAGATGTGGAGAGTTTCTATCAGCAAGGAATCTAATAATGTAAGGAAAAAACTTCTTTTTGCCTGGCCAAACCTGCCTTTGCTGTTTTCTCCTGACTGTTGAGCAATAGCAACAAGGATTAGCCACATCTTGAAGGAGTTTTGGAGCCAGGCATAAATGTTTTTCGTATTACAGTCTTAAAATGTTTTATTCCTTTTCCTAACTCCTGTCTTTATCTCTTCATGACTAAGTTTCTTTGTCTTGCAGTTTGAAGATTTTGGGAAGAGTGAAACAGAAGTAAGAGAACACATGGTGCAACTGGCGAACTTCCTTGACAGCGTAAGTTAAAGCTGCGCTGAGCGTAGGGGGGAATGGTGGCGTGTGCAGGGCCTGCGGCTCTGTTACTTGTGGGAACTCCTGCCGTGGAGCCTGTTCCGTTACCACGGTGCTGAGAATGAAATCAAGGTTTTTGTCCAGACGGGAGCTAAATCTGTTCCCTCGGCCGTCGTGTTGGTGACTGACAGGACGCAGAGTCGCGCCTGCACGTTGTGCTGAAGGAGTGCCGGCGGAGCGGGGGCGGCAAAGCGATGGCAGCGTTTATGGCCAGCGGGCTTCAAATGCATCGCTGTGAAAGCTGATCCACCTCTGAATTCATCTGCTGTCATCAGACCTGAGAATTAACTTGGGCAACTCTGCCAACCTGCGCTACATACAGTGAGAGACAGGACAGATTGCTGCAATTATTGCAATGCCAAAGTGAGAAGTTGTTAGAGAAGAAGCATGTCTTTCAACTTGACTATTTCAGACGATGCTGTTTACCAGCATTGAGACTCCCTTTTACTCCTGTTTTAGATTTTCTCATTGATCCTGTAGCTAATGCAAGTCTGAATCACAGGGAAAATACATTCTGGTGATTTGAATTGTGTACAACATTAAAAAAACAAGAAAACAAAAAAAACCACGAGTAGATTCTTGTAATAACATAAATAATGTCAGACCACTTGTCCTTATCTGAACGTCTTCAGAAATATTTCTCCTTTTTTGTTTCCCTCCCCAGATGTACATCATGTTGAACATCCGCATTGTGCTGGTTGGTCTAGAGATTTGGAAGTACGAGAACGTAATCAGCACAGACGGAGGTGCTGGGGATGTGCTGGCAAACTTTGTACAGTGGCGAGAGAAGAATCTCGTTCTGCGCCGGAGACACGACAGTGCCCAGTTTGTTCTGTGAGTTGCAGTTCCCTCCCCAGGACTCTTAAGCAGCTTATTCTATTCCTGTCTGCACAGCCCTGCTCTAGTGTCAAAGGTAGCCGTTGTGTTTCAGCAGAGAACCCGGTGCAGTCTGCTGTGTGTTACGTACTTGTGAAAGCATTACAAGTCAACTTAAGCATTTTTAAGAGAGTTTCTCTGGTCCTTGAATTCGGTGTCCTCTCTGAGAAGTATATTGCTAAATAACAATATTTTTTCCTGCCCTGCAATGTGTTGTATAAAGCTTCCATTTGCGTAATCCTTTGTCAGGTTGTACACCAGTTAGACTTGTAATCTTGGGGCTTTTCCTTCTTGAAAATGAGCTTAAACTTGGTGCAGAGCATTGCATTTTAAAGTTGTTTCTGCAGCTGGTGTCCAGAGCTAGGTACATGGTTGGAGCTTTGACCGGTGGTGTTAATCTGCCCGTCCCTGCTGCTGTAAACTAGCACAGTGCTTCCGGAGCTGCCATCTCTGCCCCGATTCCGGGACGCCTGCCCCTTGCACTTCCCGCTCCCGCAGATAGCGCAGCCCTTAGGAAGTCACTGCCCAGAGTACGAGGAAGGGCAGAGGCTAGAGCCCTGCTCACACGGGGCAACAGCCCAGCCCGCCCTCCTGCAAAGCAGCGGCTCCCCTTCCCGCAGGAGCTGGGGGCCTCTTCTCCTCCGAGGCAGAGCAGCATTGTTCAGGTGGTGAGGGTGAAATGGCTGGAAAAATGGTTATTTTAAAATCTTTTTATATGAAGTAAAATGTGGTGCATTGTGCTGTTGCACTCAAAGCTTTAAAAACTGCGTAGAAACAAGATAAGATAGTAGTGAAAAGGAAGTTGTCAAGGAAAGAAATCTACAGAGTTTGATGATAGTGGAAAGGCAGCTTGCAGCCAGTTAAATGATGACAAGAGTGGACCGTTTAGCTCTTTATATTTAAAGGGACGATGTGGAAGAGGATAACTTTCTCTGCAAACTCTTACTTTAATTTAAAAGAATAAAAGAACTGTGAACAGAAAGATGAAGCTGAACTGGCACACTCACACCCGCGGTCAGTCGTAGCGCTCCTTTGTTAGTGTCGGGAGGCTGGAAAAGCAGTGCCTTGTGCCCCACGCGCAGAAGCGATGTGTTGAGCGGCTGGGCTGTGGTGTTGGCAGTGGCGTGTGTCTGTACAGGAGGGATGATGACCTCTCTTTTTTTCTCCCCACGACTTCAGGAAGAAGAGCTTTGGTGGCACAGCTGGCATGGCCTATGTTGGAACGGTGTGCTCCAAGAGCCATGCAGGAGGCATTAATGTGGTGAGATACCGTTAGTGATACCCTAAATGTGATCAAGACAAGATTTTTGCACTCCAGAAGACTTCCTGGAAGTGCACAGTCTTTAATAATGTAACTGAAGTGGCTTAGAGGCGGCTTTTATGTCATCCCCAACCATTTCTGGCACTTCCAAGGTCACAACTTCTCTGCGGTCTTTTGCATCCTCTGCTCAGCTTTCCCTCTCCCCAGGGTGCAGCGCTCATGAAGAAGGGACAGGATGTTTTAAGCACCCCTGCCTTAAACATGTGTGGGAGCTGTGGGTGTTCTCAGACCTGTCCTTTGGTGTCTGCCTGACCTCCCCAGCGCGAACCCCTGGAGCAGTGCGGTTGACTGCCCTCTTTGTGTGAAACTGCAGAGCATTAACAAACTGAATTGCTGACCTCGGATAACCGGCAATCCCAGCAATCTTGTTTTCTCGGACTAGTGACAGAAGTGCTGGCACTGGAGTTGGCATACATGAGGAGGTTTGGGCTGGTGTGGAGAACTCTAGTTTTTGTGTTAATGCTGCAACTGCACCGGAAGGTAGAGGTTGTTAGGGAGTGTCCCAGATGTGTTTGAGCGCTCTTGTTACTAACCAAATGACATGCGCTTGGTTGGGAAGCAGGCACAGTTGGTCTGAGAATCCTGTTAACGTCGAGACAGAATGACAGAATTGTCCTTTTGGCACCTAATTAAACACCGGCTTTCTCAACATAAGCTGTCTGCTAATTTTCTTCTGGTTTGTTCTTGTGCAGTTTGGAAGAATCAGTATACAGATGTTTGCATCAATTATGGCTCATGAACTGGGACATAACCTGGGGATGAACCATGATGATGAACGTGTCTGTCACTGCGGAGCAAGCAGTTGCATTATGAGCTCTGGAGCATCGTAAGTAACTGAGAAAAGGGAAAGCATTTTCCGAGGGTCAGAACTCCCCCACCCACATGCTTCGTTTTTACAGGTTGCTTTCATCTTCACAGCACTCCTGTGGAAAATTTTGTCATGCTTGCAGCTCACGGGAAAAGCAGATGGTACCCTTGTCTACAAACTGAGGGGTTGGTTTAAAGATAAGCTCGTGTTCTCTGTTGCAGGGGATCGAGGAACTTCAGCAGCTGCAGTGCAGAAGACTTTGAGAAGCTGACACTCAACAAAGGTGGAAGCTGCCTGCTCAACGTTCCCAAGCCTGATGAAACCTATAGCGTCCCATACTGTGGGAACAAGCTGGTAGATGCCGGGGAGGATTGTGACTGTGGCTCACCCAAGGTTAGAGGCTTGTGTGCTTTACAAGTGCTGCCAGGGTAGCCTGGTGTGCCCCTCGCCGCAGAGGGCACTGTGCGTGGCGGAGGGTACGATTTCTTGGCATTCACACCACTTCTGTCTTCAGGAATGTGAAAGTGATCCTTGCTGTGAACCAGGGACTTGCAGACTCCGGTCCGGTGCTGAATGTGCTTATGGTGACTGCTGTAAAAACTGCCAGGTTAGAGACTCAGATATGTTGTTTGGAAGCATTCCTCAGTGCTTGAGAAAGGAGAGCATTGGCCTAGCCAGCGCATCAGTGAGAGGGAGTGTCGTGCACGTGTGCAGCACCCACCCAGGGCCTCAGAGCCATCCCCTTCTTTTGGGGCGTATTGTGGGTTGGGTGCAGTGCTCATCCCTGCTATGAGGTTGTATTTTCTGATGCAGTTTCCCCCTCCCCTTTCTCTTTAGCTCCTTCCTGGGGGGACCGAGTGTCGGGCCAGCAGCAACGAGTGTGACCTTCCGGAGTACTGCAACGGCACGTTCCAGTTCTGCCAGCCGGATTTCACCGTTCAGAACGGTCACCCGTGCCACAACGAGGAAGCCTACTGTTACAACGGCGTTTGCCAGTACTACGATGCGCAGTGTCAGGATATCTTTGGCTCAAGTGAGGAAGAGCACAGTGTTAGAATTGTTCTAGGTTACATAGCTAAAACAATACACTAAGTTTATTTGAAATATACTTACTTGTTTTCCTGTAACAAAGGCCAGCTGGCTTTGGCAAAGGATTTGAAGTCGGGGTATTTATGGCTTAGCCTCCACGCGTTCTTCCTTTGTTACATTTCATGCCATGCTGGTGGTTCAAGTAGTAATTTTTTTGCACTGATAATTCCTATCACAGTGGGCCTTCCAGCATATAGGACTGTAAAGAAGCCATGAAGAAATATCAAATGGTATAACTGACTCAATGTTAAGTGACTGTTTCTTGGCACCCTGTAGTGCTGACATTTCCACCTCTTTACTGTTTCGATCGAGTTCTTAAGCTCTCTGTACTGCATGGAAGGCAGTAGGTATAGCAGGGTAACTGGGCTGGGTCAAGGAGACATGGTAGTGTGAGGTGTTTCTGTCCCTGTTTAACCTGGCTCCTCTGTCTGGGGGACGGTTGTTGTTTGCAGAAGCCAAAGCAGCCCCCAACATTTGTTTTGCTGAAGTGAATTCCAAGGGTGACAGATTTGGCAACTGTGGTTTCCATGGCCATGACTACAAGAAATGTTCCAGCTGGTAAGTTGAGCCCAGTGCATCAAGAAGTTCCGAAATGTATCCTTGAGAATCCTTATTCGGGTGCTGTAGTATTCTTTTGGGGTGTTTTAGGAGGTGCACCGGGGAGAGACGTGTTATCCCATCATCTAACCGTATTGACGTGTGTGCATCATTCTGAAACCACAGCCAGAGAGCTTAAAACCCATCTTTTCCATCCTAATTTCTGAAACTGCTACTAGCCCTTAAAGCTGCCGTGCTTACGCAGTTGTCAGTTTTGCTGTCTTTTGGCTTAGATTGTCTGGCTTCGGCTCTTGCACGTAATAGTTGAAATGAGGTTGAATGTTCAGGCAATTCTTCCGTAGCTGGGTTTGAAGCTTTCGGGCTCGTGCCGCAGTTTCTGAGGCCTCAGGGGATGTGTGTGTTCGGACGGGGGGCTGTGGCAGGGAGAGCGTGTTCCACATCTCCTGCCATCGATGGTTCTCATCCTAAGGTGTTCACGTATAGAAAAACGAGTGGCAGAGCATCATGTTTTCTTTAATGCAAAGATCCCAACAGCTTACAGAAAGAAGGGATAAATCCATACTCTTGCAGCACTGAAATGATGCCTAGCTCAATTTTGTTTGGCGAGTTGCCTCAATTTTATTTTCAAGTAGTGTCTTCCAGTAGAAAGAAAACATCACATCAAATGTGTGATAGTCTTCTCTCGGAATAAATTCGAGTGTCGCTACAGCCTTCGTATGTTGATGTTGTAGGAATGCCATGTGTGGGAAGCTGCAATGTGAAAACGTGAAAACTATGCCTGTGTTTGGAATTAAGCCTGCGATTATCCAAACTCCCATCAGAGGCACCACGTGCTGGGGTGTAGATTTCCAGTTAGGCTCTGATGTCCCGGACCCAGGAATGGTGAATGAAGGCACCAAATGTGATACTGGAAAGGTAATTAACAATTTAAAAGGGATTTCTTAAGGTAATAATTTGGGGGTTTCATGTGATTAAAACTTTCAGCTCCATTGCTTCCTGAATGTTTGCAGCCATTAATTTTTTGATGCCTGTAGTTAATGCAAAACTGAGCGAGTCCATCGGTTCCCCGCACTGCCTAGTACTGCAGCATAAAAAAATGTAACGAGCCTTTCATTTGTGGCTGAAGCAAAAGAAATCAAGTTTGTTGAGAGCCAGAATCGTTACTCAGTCAGTGAACAGGAAGACCTAGGCGCACACAAATGCCTTTAAGACAATTTCAGTTAAAATCCCACTGAAGTAAAAAGCCTAGAAGCTTAGCCCCAGCAGAGGAATGTGCATTCCACATATCCTTACTGTGCACAATTTAATTGCTACTGCTTTACATTCAGACTGGGGACAAAAGACTTGCAGTGACAGTTCAGACGCCATACTGAGAAGCCTTTTGTAGCGTTCCTGTAGGGTTGGGGTTTATCACGTACGAGTCTGAGCCTTGCTTTGTGGTCAGTGAGCAGGCAGCTGGGGCAGCGCGGCGGTGAAATGCCACCTTCCTTCATTTGCCTGCGTCTCTCCATTCCCCTAGATCTGCCGGCACTTCCAGTGTGTGAGCGCCTCCGTCCTGAACTACGACTGCGATGTGGAGAGGAAGTGTCACGGACATGGGGTAAGCAGAGCAAGGGCCTCTGCTCCTGCTCGTAGTCCACTTACAGTGAACGCTGAGTCTGTAAGTTCTGGTGTAAGTGGCAGCGTCGCTGCCTGAGATCCTCTGGTGTCTTTGTTACGAGAACATGAGGTTTCTAGAGCCAAGTAAAGATAATGTGTTTTGCCAGGCAAGAAGAATCCCCAATTCCAGTGTTACTAATGTGATTTGAAACTCTGCATTTCACAAAAAAAAAAAGAAAAAGCGAAAGCCATGCAGTTTATTCCACTGAGAAAGCAAATCTTTGCAAGCTCATCCTGAACAGTGCTGAGCTCAGAGTCCTGTGAAGCCTTGAGACTCCTGGCCAAGGACTATTTAGAATTGACGTGGGAGTCACACGTTAAAGTTCTGCAGGCTGTGGGATATGGAAGGGACAGAACAGACGGTCGTACGAGGCGACTGCATGCGGCTTTCAAACACACGGAAACTTGGGTTACTAAGAAGACCTTATTGTGCTGTTTGTGTCGTTTAAATACAGGTATGCAATAACAACAGGAACTGTCATTGTGAACCGGGCTGGGCCCCTCCTTACTGTGACACTAAAGGCTATGGAGGAAGCCTGGACAGCGGCCCTCCGTACAACGGCAAGTAGTCCTTGGGCAGCTCTGGAGCCGCAGGCCTGTCTCGCGCAGGCTGGCGCTGGGCACGGTGCAGAGCGCCCGCTTGCTCTGAAGCAGCAAGCTTCCAGGGGTTGGCTCTGCACCGGGTTTCGTTTGCAAACAGTTCCCTGTTAAGGTTTCGGGCTCATGGTGTTGCACTTTGCTCTTTTGGGCTGCTGGGGATCTGTGAAGAAACTGGCTGGTTTAAGTGCCTTCAGGTGATTTCTGCCACCTTGAGCCAAGATCCTCTTGGACTTCTCTGTGTCCAAGCTGGGAACTGAAGCCCCGTCCATTCTTAGATCCAACAAAAGGTGAAATTTGCCTGAGGGTGTGGGTTCAGACCCATGGGTGTGAACCTGCATCTCCATAAGGACACGCTGCTTCCAGCAGTGGTGGCAGCGACGAGCGGCTGCCCTGTTCTGGGATCCGCAGGTTGCTGTGTGTGCCCCTGCACGACAGCTGACCAGGGCGGGCTAGGGCAGCGCGTGGTGGCGGGTCACCGTTTTATTAACGTTTATTATTTGAGTTCAGACAGCCTGCTTTGTTTGGCAGCAAATACAAATGCAGTCCCTGCCCCAAACAACTTAGGGCGTAGAAGAGAGGTAGGCGGTAGAGAAACGCAGAGGTTGGTGACACTGTATTGTTTGCAGACTTCCCGTTTGTTTTTTCTTGTGGAGGGAAAAGATGGGCTGGGGAAGGGCTTTTGTGGGTTTTTTTTAATGTAGTTTTTCTCCAGGAAAGGTGCTAGGTCAGTGTTTGACATGGCAAGATGATGTATCTACGTACTGGGAAGATTTAGGTATCTGTGTTTGAATGGGAAGAATGGGAAAATGGTGCCTGAGGCAGGGGAGCACGATTCCTGCACGTGAGAAAGCAAACTGAAAGAGGCTGCAGAGCTTGCTGCTCTCACTCACTCAGTTTGAAAGTGAAATAGGAAGCAAAATCCAAGCTCTGATTTGGAGAAAACTTGTGCAATGCCCGTGTGGAGTATAGAAAGATGGGATTGATGTAGTCCCTTCTATGAGCTGCAAGAATGATCTTGAAGACTGTCATAAGATGCTGTGGGTTTGGAGGGAAGCTAGACCCTATGTTGATGCAGTAACGGACTGGAGAATCACGCTGGAGCGTGCACAGATGCCTCCAATCATCAGACAAAAGAAAGAAAAGGCTTTTTTTTTGTACTGCCTGCAGTGGAGAAATTTGCTGCATATAAAAATTTAGAGGTTGTTAAGAACCCGAGTTTTTTTGCCTCCAGCAAACAATGGCAGGAGAAGAGGGAGATTTAGGATCAGACCGAAGGGCAGAAGCTCTGCTTTCTTCTCTTTCAGATGAGCTCATGAGATCTTCACAGCAATGTAGTGGAAGAAGAATTAGGTATTGATCTAGTAATTCAATATGCCGTTACAGCCCAGGGTGTCATGGCACGTACAGTTCTTTTATCTCTGACCAGACAATCCCTGTGAAAAGATAATCGGAAAAGAATATATTTGGGCATATATCCTGCAGCCTTACTAGAGTCTTTAGTTTTTTCTTCTATGAAAAATGGGAAATGGTTGTAGAACCAGCCCTGGCAAATATTTCCTGCTACGAGTCAAGTGTTGGGAATGCGACCATAATAGGTTTTTTTCCTTCTCTGCTGTTTTGTCCCCATCAGACAAAGACAACTCGCTGAGAAATGGGCTGCTGGTATTTTTTTTCCTGGTCCTCCCACTCCTTATAGCTGCTACTCTGGCATTTGCAAAAAGAGACAGGCTGAAGCGATGCTGTAGAAGATTAATGTCACGCTGCCATTCGTAAGTACAGCCTCCTTTTTACCTTCTCCTCTGCCCTTTCGAAGTCATCCCCAGGCGTTTGTTGACACGAGCCAACGCCAAAGGACGGAGGCATGTTCCAGCCCCAGAGAGCAGGCAAAGGCCCCTGCATCAAATGGCGCCTGCAGCCTGCCCTGGGCAGTGACAGAAAAGATAAATTCATCCTAAATGGAGGGAGCAGAGAGCTTTCTTTTTACCGTTCTCTTTGTTGTTGTGCATTGGTGACGGGTTTTATATTTTTGGGTCCCGTTGTTGGTATAAAGTGGCAGAATGAAGCTGTCATAGTCCTAGACAGAAAAAGGGTTATGTTGTTTAGTAGGTGTGCGGCAAACAGTATGTTCCTGACACTCGATACGTGCTGAGATATAAAGTGTAAGCATAAATCCATCAAACGGGCTGGAAGTGCTTGGGTTCGCAGCCTGCACAGTCGTCCTGTCACGGTCGTGAGCTCACACGTCAATTGGATTTCAGGTCACTTCAGTCACCGCCTCCTCGAACAGAATCGGAACCGAGAGACTACCCCCACAGAGGCTTTTCACACGGCGTGCCGTACGCTCCGAGAGGTGCACCCATGGTAGGAATGACCTGCGTTTCATCACTGTCATCTGTTACTCTAAAGTAACAGATAGAAGCAGTTTATATAATTTTTGTCACAATAAAAGCTTCAAAGATACTTTATTTTTTCATTTCTGAAAACTGGGTTTTCTCTGTGCTTATCTCCTAAGGTGTGTGGGGGGCACTCTTCAGTTTCCCACTGTTTAAGCTTTTTTATGGGCTGTGCTTGGCTTAGCAAGCGCTCTGCTCCCCCTCCCCCTTACGCCGGAACCCCTGCTCCACGCGAGGGAGGAGGGGAGCGATCCTTGCCAGCTGCCTCGCCCCGCTCCTTTGCGGAGCGGTGATCGCCCTGAGAGCAGGAGCGAGCCAAAGCACACTTGCAGAACAAATCAAACGCTTGTCGTGATCGGCCTTTCTGGTTTTTCCAAATATAGCACTTTTCAGACTGCCGTTGCTTCTTTCTCCTGAGTTTCTCAGATGGAAAGAGCAACTCTGGCATTTCCAGGTTTGTTTGCAAGTGGTCTTAAATGTCACGTAACTAATGGAAAATATTTCAGTTCTTAAGTGCAAATTTGTAGAACATTCTCGTTATGTTTTCGTCGTAGGACATGGAACCAAATACCTTTCCTGTTCCATCTTACCCAGTTCACCAGCACCCTCAGCAGGCGTACCACCAGTCGTACTACCCGTCTCCACAGTACCAGGCACCACAGCCGCAGAAGCTGCCGACAAGGTCAGTTGAGTTACTGCGAATAAGCATCGGCAGTCGCGCTGATGTACGTAGGTTGTGGTTGCCTTCAGCCCTGCAGGCGTTAGGGTGCTCAGTCCTGTGTTATACGTGAGCAGGACTGACCTTTTATTGCAAGAAGTTTCTCCTTCGTTTCCCACTGTGGAACTGACGTGCTGTTACCTGCACCACTCGTTTTACACGCTGTCACAGCCACGCTTTGATTAGCAGGATTCAGAATGCTTTTCTGGGGCCAGATCAGCCCTGCGTACAGGGGAATAAAATGCTTCTCAAAACAGGCAGCTTAAAACGAAACTACTCCAAAATCTGTCATTTTGCTGATTCGTGAACGTTGCAGCCAAGCGCAGGATCGTTTCTCGTTAACTTTGAACAGAAAGTTTTCCTTCGTTTTTCATTTTGCTTTTTAATTGCATTCCTAAGGTGTAACGCCTCTGCCATAACCCGCGTACCCAGAAAGCGCGAGGGGTCGAGAGGGAGCGCTGCACAGTGGCTTGTGTCGGTGGGAAACTCGGGGGGGTCTTCAGTGTGTTTGGGGTGCGTTAACGAGCTGAGGATTTCGGGCAATGGACAGCAGAATCTGACCGTGCCGTGGTCGGACGGAGTCCTTGGGGGGAAGCAGAGGTGACCAGCAGGGGGGTCTGCGGAGTGGCCACGCCGCCGGTGCCAGGCAAGAGGGAGAGGGGTGTCACGGCTGCCTCACCGGGGGTGACGCCGCCTTCTCTGTCCCCTTGTAGGCCGCCACCTCCGCAGCAGAGACGTACACCTCAGGGACCTCCTCCTCCCCAGCAGAAACGTTTACCTCAGGGACAGTACTTTCCTTCTCGACCGGCGCCTTTGCCTCCCAAATAGCTTTTGGCTTCTGTGGGGCCTTCCCGTGAGCTGACCTGTTCGCTGCGACGGAGCTGAAACTGCGGTTGTCCTTTTGCATTGAGCGGCCCGTGGTAATCCCGGCGAGCCTTCCTTCTGCAGCCGAGGGTAAGGCACACGAGAGATTCAAGCGAGGAATGTAAAACTTTAAACTAAATACCTCTACCAAAGCTACAGGAACTGAAAACATCTGACCCGTTCTTAGCTCTGTCCGAGTATTGTGGCTTTGTGAACTGTGGCAGCGCTGTCCAGCTGGAAGCGGAGCAGCCTGCAGGTCAATGATTTTTTTTTTTAAGTACAGCACTTGGGAGCTGCTTTGGGTTTCCCCGTTTCCGCCGTGAGCCCTAATAATGAAATCGTCTGATTTGTTGTCGTCTTTCTAAACGTGCGGTGAAGAATCGAAGTAACCCATCCCGTTTTCAAAACAAGGAAATCTGGCCAATTAATTTAAAAGTATTTTTGCGTGGACTGGGAAATGTCGTCTGTTTCCACACTAACGGCACAGGTGAAAGAAGGTATCTGTACTTTTTCAGAGGAAGATAAATATACTGTAAACATGTTTATGCATGTTATATGTTTATTGATGTGTAATAATGCACTTAAATCCTTACTTTCATGCTGACTGACACTGAGCTGTGCTATACGAGCACTGAGATTAATGGTTTTTAATTAGTGAGTTGCTAAATGAGAATCCTGTACTAATTTTCGCTAACATCGTGAATGGGCAATGAAGATAAAGGTACGAACAGACACGGCCATATTTTGGTTTTAAAAATGGGATGCCCTTAGCTTTTAATTTGGGTCCGAAGGCTGTGCAGCAGTCCCTGCAGAAGAAGCAAAAACTCTCTCCCTGCTTCTCCGAGCACTTTAAGCTGGAGCCAGTGGAGGGGTGCAGCCCCCTCGCCTAACCCTAACGCCTTTTAGTGTCAGTCAGGATGCTTACGGGCTAACTCGCGTTAGACTGGACTGCCGCCCCTTTCTGCGCCGCTGACCACGCCCCGTTGTAAAACCGATTCCCAGAGGAGCGCTTAGCGCTCGGTGTGCCGCCTGAGGAGCGCCGCCAGCGGCGGTACCGCCGTGCCCTGCGCGGGAGCCGGCTGCCGGCGGTCGCAAACACCAACCTGTTGCACAGATTTGCTAAAAGTGACGTAAGTACCGCAGAGAGCGCTTGGCTTGTGCCCCTGCGCTGGCCACCGAGTACAAACTCACTCTGTAAACCCCCCCCTAATATTGCCAAAAAACAAAATATTTTCCTCTGTAAATACATATATAAATATATATATATAGTGTTTGCATTTGCAGTAATAAAATACTTGAACTCCTGTGGTTTCCCATAAACTTAGACTAAGATTTATAACAGTATTAAAATATGTAAAATGTCACCTAGAATATCACCGCTTGCAGTTGTGGGGGTCTTCTGTTTGTGCCGAGATAATCGCTTCCTAATTTGTGTTGTGTCCCGCGCTGGGCTGGCTGCAACGCCCGGCGCTGCAGCAGAGACGTCCGTGGGCCGAGAGGAGGGAATCCAGGGAGCGGCGTCACCCGAGAGAGATGTACTTCACTGTGTTTGAAGCTGTGTGTGTGAACTAAAACTATGCTGAAAATGGTGCCTTTTAATCGATAAAGAGTTTTTATACTCCCCGCACGCACGTGGCGATATTTGCAGGGTGGTGGCGCAGAGCAGCGACGGTGCGGTTTGAGCGGCGACCCTCCGGGAAGGAAACAGCTCGGGTTTTACGGGTGCTGAGGATTGAAGATGACTACTGACTTCCTTTTTTAAAGCGTACGCTTGTCCCCGTGCCCGAGGAGGTCTGCAGGACGCGGAGGCCGTGTCCCCGTCCCACGCGCCTTCAAACCCTTGTGCCCTGCGGAAACGTCCCTGCTCGGCGCGGCGGCGTGCGGGGCTCCGGTACCACGGGGGGCTGATGAAAGGGCTGTTACCGGCCCCCTTTGTAAGAAACAAACGAGCAATAAAGACGCCGGTTTTGTACGAAGGCGCTCTCCTCTGCCTCTGCTTTCCCGGGCGGGCGGGGCCCAACGGGGCTGTTACCGGCCGGGCGGCGGGGCAGTTACCGGCCAGGCGGTGGGGCCGTTACTGGCCAGGCGATGGGGCCGCGCTGGGCTCTGCTGCTGCTGCTGCTGTGTGAGTGTGGGTCGGGCCTGGGACCTCCCCCCCGGTCCACCCCCCCGGGCTGGGCCGGCTTGGCACGGTGCTCTCTGTCCCCCCAGGCTGGCAGGCGCTGTCCCAGGTCACGGTCCCACGGCGGCTGCCCGCAAACGCGACGGGAGAGGCGGTACCTCGGGGGGCACCGCGGGGGGTGCGGGGGGCCCTGGGGG
>VWZZ01002388.1:192065-232028 GCA_013399095.1 Psophia crepitans | reverse complement strand
AGGGGAGACCTCATCACGGCCTACAGCTTCCTTACGAGGAGGAGTGAAGGGGCAGGCGCTGATCTTCTCCCTCTGGTGAACAGCAACAGAACCCTTGGGAACTGCATGAAGCTGTGACGGGGAGGTTTAGGTTAGATATCAGGAAAAGATTCTTCATGGAGAGGGTGGTGGGGCCCTGGAACAGGCTTTCCAGGGAAGTGGTCACCACACTGAGCTTGACTGAGTTCAAGTGTCTGGACAATGCTCTCAGTCATCTGCTCTGATTGGGCTGGTCCTGTGTGGAGCCAAGAGATGGACCTGATGATCTTTATGGGTCCCTTCCAACTCAGGATATTCTATGATTCTATTTGGATTTTGGTATGGGGGATACTTTTTTGTCAATGTGAGTGAAGCTTTGAAGATTGTGTGATGAACGTGGAATTTAATGACAATTGTTAAATACGTGATTCACAGAGGCGAGGGGTGGCATTCGGTCAGGGTCAGCCCACCACAGCCACGTGGGTTTGCTGTGTTTATACTTGAGCGACTCTGGGCTGCAGTGTGTAACAGTGCGGGAGGTGAGGATGAAATGAGGAAATGGCTTTCCAAGACCTATTTGACATGTAGCTGGAGTTAAAAGTACAACAAATAATGTTCAAATCATTAAATTATTCATAATGAACAAGTGCACTGGCTTTCAATCGAAAAACCCAGGCATCCAGGGATACCTTTGTTCTCCAATAAACCACTTTAAGGCCTGATGTTAAGCCTACTAATGCTATTCAGAAGACTTGAATCGACTTTTGTGTGCTTTGGATGTAACGCTTTATGAACAGAGTAATTCAGAGGTGATGAATCCCTTTTACAAAAATAAATACAGAAGTCACTTATGAAACATTCACATATGTGACCAGGGACTTAAATATTCCTCATGGTTTGGTTTCCTTCAGGAAGCAGAGAAACAGATACTGAACAGACAAAGCCGTTACAAGAATCGTTCTCCTGGTGTTTAAGCTCAATCATCAGCAGATTTGGAAATGTGATGTAAGTGACCTTTGAAAAACATGAACTACCACCAGCATATGCAATTTTTGAGACATTTCTCAATGTTATGGGAAAGATGGAAATTACGTCAGTAGTCAAGAGACACATTTTCCATCTAAAGCTCAACATTTTAGGAAGGCAAACTGTCTATTACCAGTGGAGACAGATTTTTACGTCTCCGCTGACTGGTATGTGCTTGCTGTTTGATTTCGTTCTGTCCACACAAAGCAAGTGTAATCAGTTGGGTTTTTTTCCAGCAGAGTTTATGACTGCTTTTCATCTTTGGGGTAGTATAAAGCAGGTAGGGTATGCTGGTGAATCTAGATGTATACTTTAATGAAGTAAAGGTAAATACTCCAGGCAAATATTTACTGTCCCTGGCGATCAGCAATGAGACATAAAACAACTTCCAAAGTTAACATCTTTTTCTTTGTGCAGCTGATCACTTGTTTTTTCAAACATAGCTTTGCAGCTGCTTATGTCTGTGGGAGAGGAGGAAAAAAAGCAAAGACAAAATGCTCTTTGGAGTATTCTAGATCAGATGTTCCCTAAAATTGGCATATTTACCAATTGTGACATTTCAGGCTTTTGTGAATGCCTTCTTTCTGTGTTCTCCAATCAATATTCTATTTCACAGCAACAACAAACACGTGGCAGAAGCAAAATGGCACAACTGCACCAATGAATGCAACAAAGGAAAATAAAGGAAACTGAGCGTTACCTTTTTTTCCTCATCTGCTGTGACTCTTCAAGACTTCCTTTCTGCTTTCAGTACTCCACATGCTTGTAGAACAACACTGAATTTAAAAATTCTCCAAAGCAACAGTGTGGAATATGGAGCTGCTCGCTTTGATGGAGGTTAGAGAAATGGCACTGAAGATGAGTGGAAGAGTTACAAGCAACAAAGTTTGTCCTGTAGATCTAACCATACTGTTTCTCTTGATGCTCCTGGAACAACACTGGCTCTTGTGGTAAGCCAAGCCATCTCCGTAATGTGGGAGATGTTACAGGGGAAATAGTGTCTGCCCTTGTTCTCTCTTTTGCAGAGGGGAGCTTCTGGTGGAGGAGGGCTAGAATCCAACCCTCTGCCTTTCCAGGCTTTTCATCGTGTAGACAGTCCCCAACAAACAGAGCTGCTGTCGGAGGAGAAAAGGTTGCCTGGCTCTACTGGGTGGCCCAATGGGCACGTCAGAGCTTTGGAAAGCTGAGGGAGGATATTGCCTGGAGTGTGGCAGGGTGCCTTGAAAGCACCCCAGGGCCATGGGTCTGCACTTCCCCCTCTTTTTGGGTTCCTCCCAGTTGGATTTAATAGAATGGAGAGTCTTTGCTGCTGCCACTGTCAGCAGTCCTCACAGATGATTGATTACTCACCAACAATACTGTTATTGTTATGATTTATTATGTGTTACAGAAGCCTACCGCGGCTGCTCTAGCTGAATAGCAGCATGGACAGCAATAAAGTTATTGGAAACAAACACTGAGAAGTCTCCTGGTGCTGCACATTTGCTTGGCGGTGTAATATCTGTTACAGGCTGCACACAGAAAGTTTAGAGTGGGAAATTTGGAGCTTCCCACCTAGGAGGGCTGAAAGGAAAAAAATCATTCCGTGATGCCAACGCACAAGTGGCAGGGAGTGAAGGCTAGTGAGCTGTTGTATTTTTCTTTGGTTTAAACCACTTTGTTCTCAGAATCACTGTTTAGATGTGGTCACGATGCTGACAGCTTGCTTCCCGGGGAGGTATACACAACTGTGCAGAGTTAGTGGTGTACACTGTAGCAAGGGATTAAAATCACAAATTTAAACTTCGTGCTCAGCATTGCAGGTCTTCCAAATACATGAAGAGCGAAGTTGTTCAGCCAGGTAATTTGGTCTGGTTACATTCAATAATTCCGTATTTATTGGTCCCGTAAGATGGGATTTTGGCAGAAAATCTGTTGTCACACTGAGTCTTGCTGTTACAATATTGTCTATGTGTTGTCATTTAAAATAACATGCAGTGGAAGAAAGGCAGCGGAGCGAGTATTGTCACTAAGTCATGAAGAAATGCTCAGAAATAACACAGTCGAGAGCAGGCTCAGTGGCGCTTGGGCTCTTGCCTGCCCGAAATCTGCCTTGGCACGTGGTTTTCTTGGTTTTGCAGTATCTCTCAGTTGGCTCTGGAGCAGTTTAACCATAGCACACTGCAGTGTGTTTTACCAGGACACTTGTAATGCTGCCTTACTGCCCTGCTTCAGGGGGAGGAACACTAGAGCTCGTCCTGGCTTTGCGAAAGGACGCTGCAAAATACCTGTGACCTGGTAGCTAAAATCTACTTCTGGATTGCGGTCTCCCTTTCAGGTGACAAACGCAGCCTGCTCCAAAGGCATGGGGCAATGAACGCATCAAAGCACACACAGAGATCATGATGAGTTAGTCAGAAACCAAAGTACCGGGTAGTTTTGCAAAATAATGATGAGTCAAGAAGTTGGCTGAGACGGAACAGGAACTGGCCCTTGCTCATCCCCGTGTAGCCAGTGGAGCAGCTCAGTTGACACGAGTTCCCGAGCCACGGCATTGACCGTGTCTGCGCTGCCAGCCGGGGGTACGTGCACAGTCAGCTTCCAAGGCGCTCTCAGTTAAATTGCTTCGCTTCACAGCGGCATCGGCGTAGCACAGAGTCACCTTTCCTGGCTCCGCAGACAAGCGGTGACGTACTAACGTCCCGTTATTATACTGCTTAATCTGGTAGCACGTCTTATAAGTTCCTTGAAAACCTGCCTGAAATTTGTCGCTTTTATCTGAAAATTTATAAATTAAAGATACGAAGTGGATACGTGAACATCCACTCAGGGATCTCTATGTATTAGGAAAGCATATTTTAAAATGTCTTCAATGTTTTTCCTCCTTTTTCTACAAAATTCTGAATATTAACGTACAAAAAGTTTCAGTTAGCTTTAAATGTCTTTGGGGAGTCCTCTCTCTCTGAGGGTTTTTATGATTCAGCATGCAATTTTAAACAAAAGTGTTCTTGAAGCATTTTGAAAGCTTCCCTATGAATTATTTCTGGCTTCTGGTATTTTATGGAGCATCATATTTTGCAATTGAAATATTTTTAGCATGATTTTAACAAGTCTCATTTTCCAAAATCATGGAGAGCCTCTCTTGAAACAGATGGAAAAACTGATAAACAGCTGAAGGGGAGGCTGGAAATAAAACGGACAAGTTACGAGCGATATTGTCTTGTACCACCTTTATTCACTTCATCTCCGTTGCACTCAAACTCTTTCTGTGCAGAAAACTTGAAGTTTGGTTTGTTGGGGTTTTTTTAGGGGGTGGATGCAGTGGGGACTGAGGAGAGGGGGGAACATCCTTTGGGACTTACATTTCAAGAATGTATTTTCAGCAGTGGAAGCCAGAAAGAAAAATCTCTTCTGACTCAGTTATTTCATAATTTGGCATTATTATAAGTTTCTTCCACCCTCCTCTAAAATATTAATTGCTCTTGCTATAGTGCTGGCAGCATGATTCTGTCTATGACTTATCTTTGGTTTTTCCCCTACTTACAGCTGCATTCAGATGCATTTAATGACAGTAATTTGCTGAAATAGACTCACTGATTTTGTCCAGGAGACAAAAATAGCATTGTAGACTTTTTTTTTTCTGTGCCCCAAACCACTAATCCCAGGGTGAATCTGAGTCCTCGAAGAAACTGTCCAACTCTCCCCCCAAACAGCCGTGAGCTCTTGCTTGTGCATCAGGTTGTCAACATGCTTTATTTTTTTTCCCCCCTAAAAGGAAGGATTTCTGCCTGCTGTATGCATTTGCTTCCTCAACATCTGTGTTGTGAGGACACGATGTGCCTGGGCTCCGGGGAGCAGGGCTGTGTGTGGCCCTGGCACTTGTGCACACCACGGTTTGATCCACGGCAGAGTCCTGGAGCAAACCCCTGGGCTGGGGTACCAGGCTCTGCCCATCCAACGAGCAACCTTGGAAAGGTCGGGGGGGGTTGTGCTCCAGTCTTCCCAAAAGATGCATTAGCATTAAAATTCCAGCCCAGTATTTTCTTTCTCATGGTGCTTTTCTTCCCACTGAAGTAAATGAAAACAGAATCAGTCCCGACGACAGTAATTATTTCCCAATGATGGAAACGGGCACAGTGGGAAAGCACTCATGCAACAAAGACTGCAGCGGATGGAGAAGCCGGCATTTTTGGTTGCTGAGGGACTGCTTTAGTCCTTAGACCCCCCAAAGGCTGGGGCTATCCGTCATGCTCCGTCACTGCAGACAGCCGGCGCACAGCAGGCGCCAGCTTTGTTGCTGCAGGCTTTTGTGTCGCTTTAAGATTTTTATAATTAAATACGAAGCAGCAGTTAAGTATCCTACAAACTCGACAGGATGTTTTCTCAGTAAATCAGCGCAGTTCCATCGGTTTCATTTATAATAGTTAGCCCACTGGTGTTCTGGGAACCTGGCTGGGCGTGCTGACCAGCACTGTTTCATTGCTCTCTTGCACCAGTATGTGTGTGTAATCTCTTGATTCGTTGTGCTGATGCTACAGAAGTTATTCAAGGTTATGGTGCATCTTGCTGCATGATTTCAAAGTAATGTTCTTCACGGTGTTTCTTGATGTTATTGGGATCCAAATAATAATACCAATAGTTCCAGGGTAAATTGCAAGTTGGAGAGGCATGACGTGTTGATTGAAGCCTGGTGTTTCTGTCAGGCTTCCAGGAGGGGGGCTGAGCTCTGCTGGGGAGCTGTGGTTTAGGGGGTCGCCTGCTGTCATCTCTCAGCCCTTCACAAAGGGCTGAAGCTTGATTTGCTCCATACAGAGTAAAAGATTTAGGAACATTTGCCTTGGAAGCTCCTACCAGTTTGAGCAGATTTGGCTGAAATGTGCCCTAAAAGTACCTTGTGTTTGTTTTCTGCTTCAGAAGTTTTGCTTCAGTGAAGGTACATAAAGGTATGACCAAGGAACAGCTATGAAACAAAATGGTCTAATATTTGTTGCAGTGAGCGGGTCAATGATTCCTGACAGCATAATCGTAGTAGTTAACATGATAAATTAAATCACGGTGTCACTGGCACTGAGCTTTGCATAAATCTGATGTTTGACGGATTATAGTATTTTCCAAAGAAGGGGGTTATACAACCTCTCCAGGTCCCTTTACCGTATACACATACACAATATTTTAACCAAATGTAGGATAAAATGTGTCCTAAGAATTTTCAGATTTAGTTTACTTTGCTCTTTTTTTTAATAATTTTTTGTGGGGGAAAGATTGTGGAGAGACACATTTGGTCTGTTCTACATTTCTTGATTGGTTTTATAATTTATTATCAGAAAGAGGAAGACTGTTGTCTACCTTCATCCTTAGGCCACGGTTGATCACCTCTGCTATGGCACTTACTGTGGCAAAGCACACAGAGATTTGGCTGATATGGCGAGTATCTGTCTCCAAGGCTCCCCCTCTCTCCTTAGCATCCCTTACCCCATGCCGCATTAGTCAGCCACTGCCAGGAACAGACCGAAGTTATGCCCACGAATTTGTGTTGCTGGGACAAATTCACACGTGCTATAAGCCTGATGACAGCAGGAATTAATTGAAAGGCAGTGTTTTCTGTGTTCCCCTAACTGGGGTCACGTGGTTGCACAGAGCCTGGCTCATACGGTTTTGACTTCATTCACAAGACAGGCACGTGATGGAGCCAACATTTCAGTGGAGTAAAACTGCGAGGGCGCTGGGTGGTTTTTATTAGGAGTTATGTCAATGACTGAGATCAGTGTCCTGGCTTTCTAACTGCTGAACGCTTCGGTTAGGACCAGCCACCCCTCTTCTAGCTGGAGCCAGAGCACCCTTCTTCTCCTCTGCCTGGAAATAGCTGTGGGGGCAGAGCATGCCCTGACTACCAGAGCTGTGCTCCTGCATCCGCTTGGACTGTGCGGAGGATAAACCAGTGCAGGAGCATCCTGTCCATGTATTAGAGCGGGTATCTTCTGACTGACATCAGCGCGATTCAGTGCAAGTTCTGAGCATGCTGCAGTTATGCTGGAGAAGTTTGAGGCTGAACAGCTGGGAATGAAGTTGAAGATCCATGAGTGTGTACAACCAGGACATGGTGAAGACAGATACTAGAGAAAAGTGTAAACTCAGTCTCTTACCCGGCAGAAGGATTTGGACTTTTGAACTCAATTTTAATGCATCAAGGAGTCCTCTCTTTTTCTTATTTTCTCCTGTATCTGCAGCTTCTTATGAAGTCAAGCAGGGCCATGGAAACTCTTAGATGCTCGTAACACACGTTTGTTGGATGAGAACTACCAGCCACTGCACAAAATGAGGCTGATACCTCTCTGACACTGCCCAGCGCGTCCTCCCTCGTAACAGGGCAATAAAAGTAAGTAGTTGCGACCTTGAACCTCCACCCCAGTTTCTGCTGGGAGCAGGACATTTAGCACTTTGTTTTCACTTTTTCTTGTCTCATAAGTCTTTGTTGTCGTTCTAATAAACCTGAAGTCCTGGATGCCTTCACTTCAAATTGAAACGAGTGGAGCAGTGGGCATTTGAATCACAGCCTGGTTTCAATTTGAAAGGAATCATAATGAGACTATAAAAAGGACTGTGGTGTATGTAATCCACATGAGGCATTTTGCTGGAAGTGAGACATCGTTACTAACGCCTGCTTATGTCATTTTGATTTTTCTGAATACATTATGAAAAGAATAACATTCTCATGACATGGTGTCTGGTGGCCTTTATATTACTTTACTGAGCAATTACTTCTTCAGGCCCCCAGATTATATAGTTTCCCATATTATTCTCAATGTGATTCAGATTATTTGTTCACTGAAACCATTGTACTGACGCTACAGAAATGTAAATGATGCATCCTGCCTTAGCCACTGATTAAAGCAAGGTGGCTGGTGAATTCAGCCAGGATTGGTTTTGACATGTTGAAACTTTCAATTTTTATAAGACTTTGGTCAGCTGCTTCCTGCAGACCTTTTGGGTTTTGTCTTGTGTGACTTCTTGCCTTTAAACAATACCTATGTAAATTTAAAGTGTAAACTTTTTTACTACGGAAAAATAGATAGCCATGGCTAAGCTTAGGTCAGACACAAATTAGAAACTAATCTATCATGATAGCCTTTAGAAGAAAGAATTGTTGAAGAAATGTTTGAATGCATATAAAAACAGGAGATAGATTTTAGATTACAGCAGCCTTCCTGCTGGCTGCAGATGTGTTTTTCGTTCAGAAGATGTTCCGTAATTGTAAAGGTGTATAATTTCAGAGGATGTCACGGTTGTCATGGCGATTGCATTAATATTGCATGGGCATAAAGTGTGCAATAACACCGTGTCAGTTCCTCCTGCCCTCAGGCTACCACAAGTTACTCATTTTTTCCTTTAAAATTCTGTTAATTTTCCCCTATGAACATCCCTATTAAAAATATCAGTCAAAGTATCTTTTTAATTGTTCACTCTTAATTTGCATAGATAAGTTTCTCCTCTATCTGCAGAAGGAAGGGACTTTTATAAGCTTAAATCATAGAATCATAGAACGGTTTGGGTTGGAAGGGACAGATGCGTGATTTAGTTGCATTGCTCCAACGCTGGGAGAAGGGAGGAGTAGTGCGTTGGTAAAAGCTGCAACTTCAAATTAGGTCATGCTTATTGTCCCTTTTATCTACTACATTTATGTCTTTTTCCCTTGTATTTTTCTCATTTTTTGTCTGAGGTTGAAACCTGCCCCTTGTTGAGACAACGAAAGTTTGGCTGTTGGTAATCCGAACTTTCCCTGCACGCTGTCGTCTGGGGATGCGTGAAAACAGCCACGGGTAACAAAAATAAGAAGAGCCAGAAAACCACCGAAATTCCCAGTGGTTCGGACTGTGTTGGCATTGCCTATGTTTTGCCGGCTCTGCCGGAGCTGATGAAGGTTGAAGTTTGTGGGATAGGAAAGGTCATGGAGGTAGCTATCTTCCCCTTTCTCTTCCGTTGACTTCAGCAGCTTTACGAAGACTCAGATGAATGCAAGAGGCGTTAACGTTTCTGCGTCCTGCATACGCTGGGGCTCATCGAAAGTGTAAAACGTTAACTCAAACAGCTAATCCCGAAAGCATGTGCCTCTCTTGTGTACACCCGCACTGCCTGCGCAAGGATCAATCTGGTCTTGTAAGGTTTTGATAAAACCCTTTATGGAACCACAGCTGCTGCAGCACTCAGCTCCCTGCTTGTCAAGCACTGTCGTCTGAGCCAATAACCTTCTGCTCCTCTGCCTGCCCTAGCTCTCTTTGATTTGGTCATTCATTTTAGGACTTCAAAGCCCTAAATAAAAACCCTATCTGTCCAAGCAATGTTTGTTACGAGGCTCAGGCAGATTAATTTCTCTCCTGTTTCCATACGGTTCCTACTCTGGCACCTCCAGTGGCTGTAGCAGTGTCAGCAGAGCAAAGGGGGAGAGGCTGCCTTTTAAAATACATGTATGCTTTATAGAGGGCAGTGCGTTGTCTGCACTTCTTCATGGAAAAAGTCTCTTGACCAGATGTCATGCCTGTGCCATGGGCAAGCTAATACACCCAGCATCTCAGAGGGCTTCTTAGATGTGTCGCTTCCATATTCATAAATAAAAGGCTTAGATGCTCTCCAATATTCATAAATAAAAAGCTGGGGTTTTTTTCAGGATGTAGCCTGCTGTGTCTACCTAGAATATATTGGATAAATTGGTTTTGATCTTTTCCTTATGCCCTGGTGGCTTTCCTCACAGCTTTAACCCTGCTAGTAGGGAATTGAATGTGTCTGGCTGGCTGTGGTCTTTCAAAGTCCGCACCCTTGAACTTGCTGCCTCCTCCCTCTCCACAAGTTGGAGTCTGTTTGTCCTCAGCTCATTGAGGAATGAGGAGATCCCTGCTCATGGTAGTTTTATAGTTTGTTACATTCATACTTTTTAGTACAGGCAGAACTTCCAGTTTGGTGCACGCAGCAATCTGTTGGATAGGGTCATAAATACTTCAGTTAGAGCTACAGGTGTAATGCCTTAGATAATAAAGAATGGGAGGTTCTAAATTAACTCCTGAGAGCCTTATAATTAACACTTTTAGTGGGATGGCATTTTTCTTCAAGCTGTTTGGAGCACTAGATCCAAAGCAGAGCGCTAGAGACCTAGGAGGGCCCATGGGTGACGTCTCGTGCATTAAACCAGGAGCAGAAAGCCTTTGCACAGCAAGCACCGCAGTGTTTAGGAACATGCACTAGCTGTGCTCCAGATCACTTACTCGGGATTAAAATTCAACCTTTCAGCCGTCTTTTTCAGCACCTGAAATATTTCAGCTCCTTTTATTTTCTGTTCTCTTTCTACCTTAAGTAAATCAAGTTTATTTTTCAGTGCTAGTTTGTGATTTGCAGTTAATGGGAAGGTGGAACAGGGCCAATAATGTATTTGTTTGAGAAAATCTCTTCTGCTGGGGTTTTTGCGAGGAAATAGAAACCATGAACTGCAATAAATTCGCTTATTAAAGAAGCATTAAAGATTCTGTTGTAAAATAGGATTCCTCATGATATTTTTTTTCCTAAGTCAGTTAAGTCTTTTATTTCTAGAATTCAGAGATTCATTAAATTTAGCCAAGGGTTTTTAATTGGTGATACTATAAAACAAAAGGAACGTGTGGGCTACAAACACAGGTCAACTTCACTGATTCCAGTGGCATTACCACAGATATGCACAGAACTCCCCTTATTCTTTGCAGTGGTCACGGCGGTTTTAGTATCTCTGTAGAATCAGAACATTCAAAAACCTTTTAACTAAGTCTTTCAGGGAATTTCTGGCATTATTAGAAGTGGAAAACATCTGAAATCGGAGAAGATGTAGGTATCCCTAGAAGAGATGCCGTTCTGCTGTGCAGATTTATGCCCTGCTGATGTCCTTCATAAGGGCTGGCTGCCCCAGAATGAAGGAAGAGGCATTGCTGTCACTTTGGCATGGACCAATGGAGTTTTCATGAAGTACATCCAAAATATATCGAGAGCTTCAATGCAAATACTGCTCCCGAGCACATTTCCTGGAAGGCCTAAGGGCAACCACAGCCCTCTACTTCATTATTAATTCTTCTCCATATTTCTTACTGCCGAAAGATGGACACAGAGTGCAGCATGGACAGCATCCTGAAGGCAGTTCCAAATCCATCCTTGCCATCCAACAGGCCTTTCTGGCACAGCACAGGGAACGCATAAATCTCCATTTGAAAATGCGATAGTGCTGCTGCTTTTGAAGTGTGGCTGATTTCCTTTCAGCAGTGTTTCGGTACTGCGGTGATCGTGTTTAATGTTTTAACAAAAATTCTTGTGAAGATACTGTCTATATTTCTCACTCTGAGCGGGCAGTAACATTCAAGGTTAACTAACCTTAGCTGTGGGTTTT
Organism: Psophia crepitans; assembly: GCA_013399095.1. Classification (NCBI taxonomy): domain Eukaryota; kingdom Metazoa; phylum Chordata; class Aves; order Gruiformes; family Psophiidae; genus Psophia; species Psophia crepitans. The sequence continues at coordinate 220,609 of VWZZ01002388.1, read as the reverse complement.
ATTCCTGACACCATTCCTGTAGGTACTGCAAGCGTGTATGAAAAGTAACCATTTTATCAATATCAAGCGTATTAAGTAAAGCCAGTCCCATAGTTTGAAAAATGACTCAGTTTTGATCTTGACGTGACAAGTCTCTGTATGTTGACTGGGCAGCTCACAAATATTGTCCCTTGTCACTCTTACCATCACGGTGTCCAAGGTCCAATTTGATTTCCCCGTAACCAACAGTAAATGCCGTACTTGCTGTGAACAGATTTAAAACCTTGGCTGTAATTACTTTACCCCTTCCTGTAGATAAAATCAATCTGTCCTCATCTAAATACTCTATCCATCTACACAACTGTGCCTCAAAATGCTTCTCTTTGGCTATCTGATCAGCAAAGGGCTGACACCACTTTGGTTCATGTCCACAAAACTAGTGTTTCCGTCGCAGGGGGTAAGGGTCTGTGATATGTGGGTCTAGGGAGGGCTGGAGTAGCGGGGTCATGGAAACACCATTCTGGGTGAAGTCTAAAATGAAAATAAATTCAGAAACATATTAAAATGTCTCTGCTTTCCTGTCTACATAATTGAACTACAACTGGAAAAGGATCTTTTCCTTTTTCTTCGTAAGTGGAAACGATGAAAAATTTGTAACACATTCTTAACCTTTGACAAAATACCTGCTGCGTATTGATGAATAAATTGATTTAATTTCCCCAGAAGGAGCCACAGGATCAACATTATCTGCTGGGGCAGCACTGTAGCAGGTGATGCTGTGTGGTAGTATATGTGGAATGAGATTATTTTTTTTTCCCTTTTTTTTTTAATCTATATTTTATCGCTTGCTCTTTTGAATAATGGTTCCCATACTATCACCCTGGATCAAGGTAATCTGTGAAGTTACATGAGAACAGCTTGTGGCCCACAGCCTGCACGCGGTGGAGCAGACCTAATGCATTTCTGTCGGTACCTTGTGCTTCGGTGCACAGACAGGGTCTCTCACCCTTAGTACATCCTCCTGACACGTAACGGGTTTGCGTCGGGCCTTGCCCCTGGCATGGTGACCGCCTGGGGAGGAGAGAACTTGGAAAGCCACTGACCCAGATGTCCGGCAGCACAGGGACGTGGGACCGCATCCAGGGGTCGCCTTATTAAGTCCCTTCATTTGGCTCTTCTGTGAATTGCTATCATTCTTCCTGTGGAGAAAAGACACATTGTCGAACTTGGCAGAGCGTGAAAACCTTACTCACACATGCTTGCTTTGGCTCTGATATCCGGCACGTGGAGTGGGTCAAAGTCCTGAAGCAGTGGTTGAGTGACCTGGGCTGATAGAAGGCGAAGATACGCACCCTCCTGGGTCCTGCACAGGGAGCTTGTAACGCGGTTTGCAAGCAAAGCTGTGCAAAACCCCTCGCACAAAGCGCTTTCCGAGATAGCGACTGGGATGCCCGCTGTGCCAAGGGGTGCCTGCCACGCAGGTTTCTTGAAGAGGTGGGATAGCCGAGTTCTGAGGAGAGATACTGTGCTGAAAGCAAACAGAGGAAGCAATGTTCTGCTTTGCACTCCAGCCAGCAATAATCTCTTTCCCTGCTGAATCCTGCATTTTTCTTTTATAAAAACATTAATCTGTAGGGTATTGGGACATGGTCAGATCCTGCCAAGAACAAATTGTTAAGTAGTTGCTGTGCTGGTTGCCTCTTAGAGCTGTAGCTGTTGGTTTTCATCTTGCAAAATAAGTATCATGGGGCAGAAATGTATTGGCCGTGACGCTGTAACCGTTTCCCAGAAAAATTAATTCTAAACGGAGAGACTTGGAAACAAAATAGTTCTTAGAGGGCTCTGTTTGTTTGGCAGCTGTTGTTTGTATATGCAACAAAGGAAATTTGGTTAAAATTGTATGATGTGCCCTTACGTTTCAAAAAAGGACCCACATTAAAGTCTCTATTTTCACGTGGATTTAGGTCACACTGCAAGCATGAGTTTCAGACTGACAAGGAGCTGGTTGTACCTTCACAGGAGCTCACCCCCGAGGCATCGGACTCACACCGCGCCATCCAGGCAGCAATTCCGCTGCTCGAACCGTGCCTCTTGCTTTCTTCGGGACCTCCAACCACATTCAGTGCTTAAAATTCCCACCTCCGTGACCCTGTGGCTATCCGACCTTCCTGGAGTACGTGAGAGAAAGTTCCAAATCGGGATGTGCACTAGCTGATCACCCCACTTAAAGGCACTTTCTAGAAATCCCCTCAAAAACCCGACCCCATGCCAGGCATCTGTCAGGAGCGTTTCCAGAAGGTGCCTCTGGCTGTTCATGGGGCAGACCTGAAAACCATCACATGTACAAACGTGCTTGCTCAAATCTGTTGCCCGTTTTCACAATTAAGGGTCTAGTGTAGCGTAATAGGTTTCAGTAAAAATTACAGCAATAATTTATACGCTGAGAGGATGAAATATGCAATGATTTTACAAAGGAGGAATTTGGAAATGCACCGATTGCACCTGTCTGAGCTTCAGTATAACCTAATTCTTAGGGCACCTGTCTGCAAAGAGAAGAGGACGGTCGTAACCTCACTTACGAGACTGGAATACTTTGACCCATTTCATGTTTGACTATATGAACTTTCCAGTAATTCTAGTGTATTGAGAAAACGCTGAGTTTAATAACAGATGAGTTAATAAATCCTTTCCAGAGGCTTTTAGTTAGCTTACACAAGAGAGAGATCTCTAATTTAATGCCATTGACCACTCTCAGGTATGAGGTTACCTCCACAAATCTTTTTATGCTGTCCCCTCTTGATTGGTTATTAAATTGGTGATGTCTACAAATTTATTTAATCATAAATTATTTGATAATTACTGAGAAGTTCCTTTCACCCTGTGTGTCATCTTCAGGTGGTTGTTGGGAAGCAAAATGGGGACGGATAATTTATCTTTCATGGTAATTTAAAAATGCTTGTGAATAAATGACTATGTTCAATATTTGAATTTTGCTTTTAATATAAATGTAAAATAAGGTAAGCTTTCTGGACTAGATGTTATAGAGCTGTTTTTTATAAATAAGGCTTTTAAAAACTGTTATATTTGCGTTCAAAAATAACCTGATGAGAATTCTTTTTATATAATCAACTTTATCTCTAGACTAGGGCTCGCTTTTTTATCCTGGATTTGGAAATGAATGTAGGTCTACATGCCCTCAAAATATGTCTGTCTACAAAAAACTTCTTCACCTTCCAATGTTTACATTTAAGTACCAGCACCGCCCTTGACCTACTGAGTTTGGTGCAGCAAATAGCAATGGTATTTCTGATTTTCTTTCTCTTGAAATACTGTCAGTGCAGTTGGACACTGAGCACAATGAGGTCCTGTAGCTTGAATCACAAGGTCCTTGTGTTAGGAGCTAAAAGCTTTTGGTGTGAACAAAGGGAATGGGGTATCTAAGCTGGAGGCGGCATGGGACATTTGTGTGAGGAGCTGACACAGCAACACCAAGATGGTGCTAAGATGGAGCTCACCTACTGCACTTCAGAGCAGGTGCTGCACTGCAGGACCTGCTGCCTTTACTCTCCACTGCATTTGTGTCTCCTGCATGAGGAAGATAACCCTTCTGAACAGCCAACTGTCTTCTAATAATAAACTTAAGTCATACAGGTTTCATTATTTTTATGGTTTTTGGTCACATTTTTAGTGACAGCCAGTTGACAGCCAGCTGACTAGGGAGGTGATTGTCCCCCTGTACTCAGCCCTGGTGAGGCCACACCTCGAGTGCTGTGTCCAGTTTTGGGCCCCTCAATATAAGAAGGACACTGAGGCCCTGGAGCGTGTCCAGAGAAGGGCAACGAAACTGGTGAAGGAGCTGGAGCACAAGTCTTATGAGGAGCGGCTGAGGGAACTGGGGTTGTTTAGCCTGGAGAAGAGAAGGCTGAGGGGAGACCTGATCGCTCTCTACAACTACCTGAAAGGAGGTTGTAGCCAGGTGGGTGTTGGTCTCTTCTCCCAAGTAACAAGTGATAGGACAAGAGGAAACGGCCTCAGGTTGCACCAGGGGAGGTATAGATTGGATATTAGGAAATGTTTCTTCACCAAGATTCTTGCAAATCTTTGGAAGAGGCTGCCTAGGGAAGTGGTTGAGTCACCATCCCTGGAGGTATTTGAAAGACCTGTAGATGTGGTGCTTAGGGACATGGTTTAGTGATGGACATGGCAGTGGTAAGTTAATGGTTGGCCTTGATGATCTTAAGAGCCTTTTCCAATGTAAATGATTCTATGATTCTCTGATCATTTACATGACAGCATCGAGGAGAGAATCAGGAGCATTAAGTAACTCATCAGCAGCAAAAAATTATCACCAGAAGCACAGTGAAACATAAAGCGGATTGCTGTATATTGATTTTAAAACAAGGTACTGGAAATGAGTAGAAGCTAAAGGTAGGAAATGTGGTGTGCCGCAGCTCAGCAGTTATTTACGAACTGAAGTAATCCGTGTTCTCACTAAATTCTGGAAACTATTTAATCATGTGAGTATCAGTACATCTGTTATTGATCATTTATTAATGACTGCAAAGATATTAAAGAATTGTTAGTTGCTGTGTTTTCTTCCCCCCCCCCCCGCTTTTTATATTTCGTAACTCCAAAATGCATCTCTTCTGTCCTGTTGACTTCAAGGTGGCAAAACCTGACTCTTTATTTAGGAATTCTGCTAGTTTAACAGGCAATTTTTACACAGAACAGTCATAGCTGCCAGGTCTGGCCCTGTGTCATTATGTTAGCTTCATACATTTTCATATTAATCATAATTACCATCTAAATTTCTGTGTTAGTGCATGTGCAAAGCCCTGACAGTTGTCCAACACATGGCATGGAGCCAAAGCCAATAAACCAAATCGGGAAGATGCTGGCAAAAAACCCCGAGGCTGCCATTTGCAGATTCTTGCCCTTTCCTGCCCTCTTTTTTCTCTCCCATGCTGCTAAAAATATGAGCAAAAGGAACAAATGATGCACTAACTAGATCATCACACTGCTCCTGCTACATATGTTGAGGCACTTGGTATATGTAGTAGGAATTGATTTCTGGATTTAGTGCACTTTCCAATTCTTTTGCCAAAGGGCAGATTTTCCTTTGGGATGGGGAGTGACACCAACCAAAACTACCGCCTGGGTGTCATGGTTTCAGCTGGGATAGGGCTAATTTTCTTCTTAGTCGCTGGTACGGTGCTGTATTCTGGGTTTAGGATGAGAATAATGTTGATAACACACTGATGTTTTAGTTGTTGCTAAGCAGTGTTTACAATTAACTCACTGCCTTTTTAGCTTCTCAGACCCTGCCATCGAGGAGGCATGAGCCTTCCTCAGGGCTTCACAAGAAGCTGAGAGGGGACACAGCCAGCACAGCTGACCTGAACTGGCCAAAGGATATTCCATACCGTATGACATCATGCTCATAAGCTGGGGGGAGTTGGCCAGGGGGCGGCAATTGCTGCTCAGGGACGGGCTGGGCATCGATCAGCGGATGGTTAGCAATTGCAATGTGCATCACATATATTTTATTATTTCTTTTTTTCTTCCTTTGTTGTCCCATTAAACTTTTTTTATCTCAACCCACAAATTTTGGGGTTTTTTTCTGTTCTCCCCCCCATCCCACAGCAAAGAGGGAGTGAGTCATGGCTGTGTGGTTGTTTGAGCTGCCTGCTGGGTTAAACCACAACACTGGGGTAAACACTCCCTGACCCTGCAGGAGCCAGGCTGCTTAGTTATTGCCTGCTTAGTGTTAATGCTTAATGACACCTCCCATCCCACAGTTGAAAGAGGATGAAATCTCAAAACTTTGGATTGATTCTCATTTGCTTCTGTGTAGGGAATCCTATATGGGAAATATTTCCACGGGACCTTCCTTTCTGTAATGTGGCTGACTGGTTTTGAAGTCCCACAAGGCACATAGCTGTTATTCTTGAAAAACAGAAGTTCTCAATGCCAACAAATTTCCCAGTTTTCATCATGGTTCAGCTATTTTCTTTTTTCTTTTTTCTTTTTTTTTAAATAGGCATGGAAAAATAAAACAGTGCATATAAACTAAATTCAGAGTCAAGAGAAATAATGCAATGAGTTTAATGTCTGCAGCTGGGACCTGGAGTAGGACTCGATTCTTTTTACATTTACATATTTCAGTATTTAAATACAGGGAAAAAAATAGTCAGAGAAATGTCTCTCTATTGTCCCCTACAAAATCTGTAGTCTTCTCTTTGCAGGTAAGGTGTAAAATATGTAAATAATTGGTGCGTGTAGTATAAAAGTGACAAGACCAGAATGAGGTCTGAGACTCAAAGGCCAATGTTTTAGCAGATACCAACTCTAACAGACCCATGAGTGGCCTGGAGTATACTGCATTGTTGTTGGTTACACGTACATAGGTGTTGCAGTACGATACACTGTTTTCAGTGAAGATTATACTCAAGCTCATATTTAGATTCTAGATTGACACCTCATTCTTCTCCTGCTTCCTACAACGAGGAAAAAAACCTACAGCATTGACCGAGTGGGTGCTAAAGTCTCCTCCTTCCCACCACTGCTCCTGACCCCAGACACACTAGTGATGCTCCAGTATCCATCCCGACCAAGTGCCCGCTTGTGTGTTTCCACGGTCACTACAGTTATACTAACGCAAACCTGCAAACATTCTTTCCATCAAGGTACTTCTCACAGAAGAGAACAAAGATACTGTTGTTGCTATATACAAAACATATTTCCCATCAACTTCTGCTTTGTTGATAGGTAACCTTGATATTTCTAAGGTGCCGGTGCCACTGGATAGCTCACTGTGTACTTGTTGCAACAACTGAGTGGACATTGCATTGCAGGGGATGGTAAAAATGTAGAAACTTCTCAGGTGGTGCTACACAAAGATGATTTTCAGAGTGTTATTTTTATTTATTTGGACCTGCTCTTAGATTTTCATTTTTTGATAGACAGAATATTCCTCACTGAAATATGTATGTATTTCTTAGTCTGAAATATGCTGAAATCTGAGCTGATTTCAACCCTTTTTTGGCTGTTCCAGGTCCATGGCAATTGAAGGCTTACGTACCTTCAAGGGTTAAGTTGACCTCGGTTTAGAGGAGAATTATGTCAGTCACAGGGTGAGATCCGACTTTAAAGTGGGCACAGATCCATCCCTCTGCTGACAGGGTCTTTCAGATCACATGAACGAACGTCGTAAATTCCCCTGTTCCTCCCTGTTAGACCTGGCAGTTGAGGCTGAGACCTGGAACTTGTGAAAGAGAAAGCACAAGCTGCTTCTGTCAGGCGGTGTGGAGATGGAAGTACATAACCTGGAGATTAGCTGCACTGTCAGTTAATCCATACAAAGTCCATTTCAGTTTCATGTCGAGGCTGACCACAACTTCTGCACACTCTCCTCACCCAGTTCATTATCACAGTGCTAAGGTTCCCGCAGTCAGTGTATTACAGTTTAGTTTCCATTAGGTTAATTTTTAGCCAGATCACTTCTGGTCATACAGATAAACAGACAGTCTTCTGTTGATTGCCGGTCTATTTTTTTCCCTAGAGTTTAAAAAAAAAAAGAGAATGATAGGATTAATTGTTTAAAGTTGTTATGTAGTTGGATAGCCCTAGGTAGAGCAAGGGTGTGACTTTTTCTGCTTTGAATTTCATCTCATGTTCTGAAATAGGTACGGTCTTAGTGTGTCGGTCCATGATGACCACAGAATTGTACTTTGCACTCGGTGCTGTCATGGTGGCTGAACTGACCACTGGTAGAATACACGTTTGTGCATGATCCACCTTGAGTTGGAATTGCTGAAATGAGAACACAGCCTTTTCAAAGCCTCGTACACTTTATGAACCTGAAACTGTGTTGTAGCTGAAACCCAGCGGGTGCAAGTAAAAGTAAAAAGAAATAAAAAGGATCAAACCCCCTGCACATTATCTACCTCAGTAAAGAAGGAACGGATATTTTATGGTTAGGCTTAAGTGTAACGTTATGGCATAACAACAGAGCAATAGGCTCTAACAGTTACAGTCTGGAGTTTCCTCTCTAAATACATATTTTTGCTGGATGACCTTTTAGTATCTCATTGTTTTGGGACCTGGAAGATTTGTACGTGGAGCACCCCAGTACTGCTCAATAGGGATGTGACCATGTTCCTCCACTTATTTTATAATGGTATTAGATTTTACATGTAGAAAATAGTTTTCTTTAATTCTATAAACATCTCAATTAAAAACAATGTCCCTAATGAATTGCTAAAGAGTCACAGAATGTCTCTAATAAAATAAGCAAACAAACAGTCCAAAAGAGCTTTCCAGATACCCATTCTCTGCTCTGCATGTTGAACCCAAGCTGCAACATCTGCATCCCAACCACTCAATCTCACTTTCTGCTATCGCTTCTCAAAGAAATATGAGGTACACAATATGTATTTGTTTTAACGGAAGTATATCACTTATACATGGTTTATTACAAGTTGCTCTGGAGGAGGAATAAGCACTCAAGACCTAAGACACAAAGGAATGAGAATTTTCACATTGATTCCCACCTTTCACAAGGGCACATGCTTAAAAATCTCTTGAAAACTTCATCCTTTTTTTTTCTTCTGACAGCCTAAGACAGTTCTGACACAGTCCAAATACTGGAATTCTTCTGTCCGCTCTTTCACTCTATTCTCTATCAGTTTCTTATTTCCATTCTCCTTTCTTTTCCCATCTTTTTTCCTTTGCCTGTTTCATTCTGGTTTTCCCACTTGATGCTCAGCAGACCATGTGTGGCAGTGCAGGGATTATTCAGTAGTGGCTCTGTAGATTTAGGAAGCATTTCAAGGAGTTAGAAAGCTGCAGAAACAGAGCGTTACAATTCTTTAGTGGGGAAAGACAGGTGTAACAAAGTTAAGGAAATGTTAAGCATCCCCCTTAGGACTGTAAAACCCGTTCTTAATATTAGTGAGCATTGGAAAACAGGGTTGTCAACATGGAATGGTGAGGTCTAAGACTGTGAATTTAAATTTTTTGACCTGTTTTTTTAAGTAGTAGATGTTGTGTGATGATTCAGTCTATATGATCTGCCTTTTCCCCTTTCCTTGCTCACAAATATTTTTGATCTGCTGGTTGTAACCAAATTCAACAGTTTGGTAGGTGTCTCAGGTGTTCCTACAAGTTTCATGAAAGTATTTAGCTGGGTCTAGGAAACATCATGTGCTAGTTTTGGCTGGGGTAGAGTTAATTTTCTTTATAGTAGCTAATATGGGGCTGTGTTTTGGATTTGTGATGAAAACAGTGTTGATAACACAGAGGTGTTTTTGTTACTGCTCAGCAGTGCTTACACAGAGCCAAGGCCTTCTCTGCTCCTCACCCCACCCCACCAGAGAGTAGGCTGGGGGTGCACATAGGGGTTGGGAGGGGACATAGCTGGGACATCTGACCCAAATTGGATATCTCATACCATATGGTATCATGCTCGGCTTATAAGGGGCTGGGGGAAGAGGAAGGAAGGGGTAGACTATGGGAGTGATGGCATTTGTCTTCCTAAGTCACTGTTACGTGTGATGGAGCCCTGCTTTCCTTGAGATGGTTGAACACCTGCCTGCCATGGGAGGTGGGGAATGAATTCCTTGTCTTGCTTCTTTTGCATGCATGGCTTTGGCTTTACTGACTAAACTGCCTTATCTCAATCCATGAGTTTTCTCACTTTTACTCTTCTGATTCTCATCCTTGTTCCACCGGCAGGGGGAGAGTGAGCAAGTGACTGTGTGGGGCTTAGTTGTTGGCTGGGGTTAAACAATGACAGACCAGAATTCAAACAATTTCAAAATTACATTTTTTTAAAGTAACTTTTTATCTGTTGCCTGATCGGGTCAGTCAGGAGGCATAGCAAAATAGATAAATTACCATGGAACTTTGGCTTTCTTAATGACACTAATAATTTTGTTTCATGATTAAAAACTCCTAGTGACTGAAGAGGAGATTTTTAAACTTGTATTGACAATGAAGTTACTACCTTGATGTCATCAATATTACATCAAAATCTTTACAAAAGAAGACATAGCTATTGCTATATAATAAGGTGACTGGAGCTTTAAAGATTGGAGGCAAATTGAAATTAGTCAGTGATTCTCACCATTTCATAGAATCACATCGTATGATATGGTTTGGGTTGGAAGGGACCTCAAAGATCATCTAGTTCCAACGCCCCTGCCATGGGCAGGGACATCCTCCACTAGACCAGGTTGCCCAAAGCCCCATCTAACCTGGCCTTGAACACTTCCAGGGATGGGGCATCCACAGCTTCTCTGGGCAACCTGTTCCAGTGCCTCACCACCCTCACAGGGAAGAATCCCCTCCCTCGCCCTGCTGGCCACATGTATTTTGATGCAGCCCAGGACATGGTTGGCTTTCTGGGCTGCCAACGCATATTGCCAGGTTGTGTTGCACTTTTCATCAACCAACGCGCCCGAGCCCTTCTCCTCGGGGCTGCTTTCAATCGGTTCTCTGCCCAGCCTGTAGTTGTACTTGGGATTGCCATGACCCAGGTGCAGGTCCCTGCACTTGTCCTTGTTGGATTTCACCAGCTTCACACAGGCCCAACTCTCAAGCCTGTCAAGGTCCCTCTGGATGGCATCCCTTCACTCCAGCGTGTTGACTGCACCACACAGCTTGGCATCGTCGGCAAACTTGCTGAGGGTGCACTCAATCCCACTGTCCATGTCAGCAACAAAGATGTTGAACAGTGCTGGTCCCAGCACTGACCCCTGAGGAACGCCACTTGTCACCAATGTCCACTTGGACATCGAGCTGTTGGCCACAACTCTTTGAGTGCGGCCATCCAGCTGGTTCCTTATCCAGTGAGTGGTCCATCTGTCAAATCCATGTATCTCCAGTTTAGAGACAAGGATGTCGTGTGGGACAGTGTCAAATGATTTGCACAAGTCCAGGTAGATGGCATCACTTGCTCTTCCCTTATGCACCAACACTGTAACCCCATCTTAGAAGGCCACCAAATTTGTCAGGCACGATTTACCCTTTTTGAATCTATGTTGGCTGTCACCAATCACTTCTTTATTTTCCATGTGCCTGAGCATTGTTTGCAGGAAGATCTTGCCAGGCACAGAGACTGACTGTCTTGTAGTTCCCCGAGTCTTCCTTTTTTTGTCTTTTTAAAAATGAGGTTATGATTCCCCTTTTCCAGTCAGTGGGAACCTCACTAGACTGCCATGTCTTCTCAAATATGAGGAATAGTGGCTTAGCAAATTCATCTGCTAGTTCCCTCAGGACCCACAGATGCATTTCATCAGGTCCCATGGACTTGTGCACCTTCAGGTTCCTTAGGTATTCTTGAACCTGATCTTCTTCTACCATAGGCTGTTCTTCATTCTCCCAGTCCTTGCCTTTGCCCTCTGATGCTTGACTAGTCTGGCTAGATCCCTTGCCAGTGAAAACTGAGGCAAAAAAGTGGTTGAGTACCTCAGCCTTCTCCATATCCTGGGTAACCAGGTCTCTGGTTTCCTTCCAGAGAGGGCCCACATTTTCTCTAGTCTTCCTTTTATCGTTGATGTCCCTATAAAAGCTTTTCTTGTAGCCCTTGATGTCCCTGCCCAGTTTTAATTCTATCAGGGTTTTAGCTTTCCTAACTTGATCCCCGACTGCTAGGATAGTTTCTCTGTATTCCCTCCAAGCCACCTGCTCTTGCTTCCACCTTCTGTAGGCTTCCTTTTTGTGTTGAGTTTGTCATTGAACCTCTTGTTGTTGTTATCACAAAAATTTGTCCTGGTTTTGCTCTAATCTTTGGTAGCCATTAATGCTACAATTCTAATCTGGCAGCTTTTCCAGTTGATTATAGACAGACCAGAAAAAAGGCTATGGGAAGGTGCTGAATGGCTGAAATCAAGCCTAAGTGCCTCAGTTCCAGATGTCTCTGCATTCCCTGTTGAAGATGTGTTGCCAGTGGGCTCTGCCCGACTCGACAGTGGTAAGCAGGTTCGAATTCTGGATGAAACTCAAGCATCCCCTTAACTTGCTAAGATAGCTATCACTGCTTCTAAAAATCTATTAATTCTCCAAGAGGTTGAGAATATAACCTAAAGGCCAGACTTGTCTTAGAACTGCATTTCTTTAATCTTATAATTCCTATGACCATAGTTTTCTGCCTTTTTTCTGCCTTTTTCAAGCTGGGGGTTTCCCAGTGGAGTTACTGAACTGCTAGATATCTCTTACATGAGAGGCTGTATAAACATGTACACCCTTGCTGTCCTTAGTTGTTTTCCAGCTACTCATAGGCATAGTTTTGTAGAGACACAGAGTCTCCAGTTTGTAAACTACTGTCCTACTACTGGTAAGACATCCTTTAGTATTTGATCAGTGTATTTATTTTTATGCAGCAAGGCATTAAGAAATGCCTTTTATCAATGCAATTCAATATTTTGCATTATTTATGTCCCACTGTCACCTTGTTATTAGAAAACCCTCACTGAAGTGAAAAGCTTTATAAAGATTGGGAAGATGCCCACTTTTTCCTGAATGCCACCATTCCCAGCTTTCTTAGCTGTAGTGAATGAATATACAATTCCCTTTCCATGCTTAATGCCTCATCAGAGTGCAGGCTCATGATTAAGAGAACTGAGATGAAGTGCAGCACTTCTTTGTCATAAAAATAGGCATCATGAGTGATTCTGCTAGTATTTCCACCCTAATAAAATCATAAAACCAGCACCAAGGTTGACAGAATGGTCCCAAACACTATAATCAGTTCCAGGATTTGAAAACTTTCCCATATGTTTTCTAATGAGCAGGAAGGTTGAATCTACATGTGTTGTTTATATTGAGACCCACAGCTCTTATGTCCTTTCTCATGCCTTCAGAATCTACACATCACCTGCAGGAACTATTGAATGAAATTCTACGACTTTGGTATGCAAACAAACAGTTTTGGTGTTAGCATCCTTCAAACTCATTTCAGTGCATTTATTTGTTTTCTCTGAGGTCTGTGTCCTCAGGGAAAACTGCTGCACAGCCCTAAAAATGCATGTCTAGCATCTGAACTTTGTGTTTTATTCTGATCTTTCCTCTTTAATCTTTAAAATGCTCATTATATTGTCATATTTAGTGGAGAAAGTAATAATTTCTCTTCAATGAATTGCACTCCTTGAAAGCAGTACTGAAACTACTTAACAGGAGTACTAGGTCATCCAGGCTGTGAGCCTGACATCTTCCATCACTTTGTTTTTCACTTTTCTGCTCTACTCCTTTCCTGATGAGCTGCTGATGAAGTAAATTTGTCACAGGTTTATGAGACTTTATTATTCTTTTTCCACAGGGAGAAAAAAGGAGATATTCTCAGGTACCAAAAATACTCTAATCTAAGAGGTTTCATCTTGAGTAGGATTATGCTATAGGGCAAATTCAGCAAAAATATATTCACCATGGATGTTGCACGCTGGTTTCAACAGTTGTATTTTTAATGATAATACTTGAAATTACTTTTCAAATCTCTTTCCCCCATACCTCTCCTTTGCTAGACCTTAGAAGGCTGTGGTTCCACACAGCTTCTCTGGAGGGGAAAAAAATTGTGCATGCATCTTCCTTTCTGCTACAGGATATTGATTTTTTCTCAGCTTTCCTGTAAGACTTCCATAGCATCTAATAGCTCCTGTTCAGCACGAAAATCCAGGGAAGAGCACGAGGAGGGGGGAAAGCATCACAAGTGACGCTTGCCATTTGGACCTTGTTTATACACCAGTTATTCTGGAAAAACCTGGCCAAACCCATTAATCCCAAGGCCCCTTGACTGAAGAATGTCCTGAATTGCGTTGTTTCCAAGGAGTGAAGTCTACACCACACGACAAACGTACAACCCGACAGCAGCCCTGAGCTGGCTTCCCTGGCTTATTCAGGGTGTCCTGCCTTGGCTGTGATCAGCAGAATGGATTCCAACTCCCCGTGTCATCCATTCATCTCTTTTGTTTCATCCTGTCCTGTTCAACACTTAATAAGCTTTGCTGCACTGAACTTTACCTCCTGCTTACATGTTCCTCCTCTTAAGCCAGCTGTGAATTTCTGAGCTGATTGAACTCTCGCTGGGAGGTAACTGCGCATGGTTTACTTGATCAGCAAGGTCTCTCACAGACCAGCTTGTCTTACCAGAATAAAATCTGCAAAATCACAGCAGATTTAGCTGAAGCCACAGACTGGCTTGAGGACAAAAGGTATTATGAAAAAAGAGATATTTTCTCTGTCTCTTTTTCCCTGAACTGTAGATGATGCCACCCAGCTCGACTGGATGAAGGTATGGCTTCAGAGTTCATAGTAGGTATGAGCATTTCTGTCCTTTCAAATGCAGCCATGAAATTATTCATGTAAAAAGCCAAATGTATCCGTTCTCTCACAACCTGAGTGGTTTTTGTCAGCAGGCATCCTTTTGCGCAGGCCTGAGGAAGCAGAGCATTTCTTTGTATCTGCAGCAGTACTTTTCTGTGACTATTTTTAGAGACCTGAGGGTGGACATTTTTTCCTTGCTCAAACAAAGTTTAAGAGTGCCTCACTGAGTTTTGGCTGTTTGTTTTATTCCTTATGTCTCTTCAGTTATCATTACGCCAGGATGATTCACGTTGCTTTCTAAAAGCATATGTTTGGATGCCTATTGTGGAGAGCTTGGCAACGGCATCGCACTGAAACGCCCATGCTGGCTGAGGTACGGTTGATGCTTAACCTTTACTCCTCTCGGTCAGGAAAAAGGTCATTGCTATGAGCTCATGACTGAGCAATGTTCTGCAACGTTTGATTATCCTGCTTTGTCCCTCTGCCTTCCTCCTCCTGCCATCTTCTCCTGCCCTGGTCACTGCAATATTTCTTTTACCTTGTTACCTGTTGTGTTTCAAACAAGATTTTGCATCTTTGACAGTCACACAGTGAGGCATTGTGGGTGTATAAACAGAACCCTTACTCCTGGCCACTAGTTCTTCACTTTAATTATGTAACCAGAAGTCATGGGCCAGACTTCCCATTGCCACACCTGAAACAGCTCCAATGTATTTTACTGAATTTTCATTGATTAAGCTGAAGGGACAGTCTCGGGACTTAAATCCCAAGTCTTACCTACAAGTCACTTTGATAGAGACTTGGCCTAGACTCAAAGCATTCTAATAGACTTTAGTCATATCCTTTATTCATAACATATAGTTAATTTCTTGATTTTCTTGTTAAACCTGCAAGCTAAAATAATTTCAGATAGAATATGTTTCATTTCTAATGACTGAATGACAGATGATTTCAGAAAATTAAAAAAATGCAAAAGGAAAGAAAGGAAGGATTTAACTTTTTAAAACTGGGTCTGCCATCAGTATATACTTGTCAGTTTGCTAAAAAGTAAAGATAAATAATAATGCAGAAAGGAAAGCTACTTGTCAGATTCTAAGTACAAGCAAAATCAGACTGGCAAACTGCAAAAAGCTTCAAACTCTGTTTTTAGAGAAAACAAATTTCTACCACAGCTTATGCAGCTGAAGAATAAAAGCTGTGTAATGGGCCAAATGGAAAAGGTTGGCATGAATAAATGGGTAGTGCTGGAAACAGAGGCCCCATGTTTCATTTGATTTGCATGGGAATTATGAGTTTAGTTTGCGTGGGAATAAGTGCTTCAAGAAAAGTTTCACATACTCCGTGCTTAGAAATGGAATTTACAGTGTATATTCTTCAAGCAATTATGTACAGACACTTTCTGCAGCAAAGCCTGGAGACTCCTTGGCCAGTGTGCTCTTAAGCCATCGAGGTCATGGTCCTGGTGCTTTCAGCACTGGCTGCTCTTCAGCTGCCCTGACCGGCCGGTTGTCAGATGCCAGAGCTCCCAGATGCTCTCATTCACACCACAGGGAAAAACACTCTTTTTTCTTTATCGACCTTCAGCACCTACTTTAGATTAATATACAATTTTTCTAGATCCATGTAATTCGGTTTATCCTCTTTGCCCACCAGTAAATTAGCAGAGTATTAAAAATAACAGCAATAAGAACATGCCTACTTTGAGTCGAGTTCAAATCGCGCCTGTTGCAGGTAAGGCTCTACGAGCTTACAAGAAGCAGTCTCAGTGCTTCAACCACTTGCAAGAATCCCCATCACAAAAAGTAAAATCTTTCCTTTCAAACACTTTTCTTTCCTAACCCGTGAGTATATAAATTCAAGGTTCCACATCTACAAGCCCAAAGGTCAGCACTGAGCCTGGGAGATTTGTTTCTCTGCACCAGTCCCTTGAAGAACCTACCCCACTATGAATGAATTCCCTATATGAAAGATCTGTCACCTTATTGAAAGAACAAACAGAAAACCTTGCAGCAAGATAAAGGAGGGTTAAAAAATTTAGATGATGTTAGCTGGGTAAGGACCAATATCAGCATCAAGCTCAGTGATTTATGTGCAAAAACAAGATTTCATTTATAAAATGGGGGTCTTCAGAACTTACAGTAAACACAAGACTAATTATAAAATTAGACACTGGATGTTAAACACTGTTTGTGGTTATGAAGAAACACATAAAATTTTCATGGATACCAAGAAGTATAATTTCAGTTATTTTTTGCACAGACCACAGTGAATGACAGCAATTGAAATTTAAGCTGTAAGACCAGCAATGACACATTAAGAACATTTTGTAGCTTTGTCTTCTGTTTCAAAATGTAATTGCTGAAATTGTTTATAATGAAACTAGAAATCACAGACCTGCTGCTCCTGCTCTTAATTACAGCCTGAAAGTTGGGCAGCGTTCCGAGCTAAATTTGTCTGAGGAAGGTGAATCCTTGTAATTAACAGAACTAATTTCACTGAAATAATGCAAAATATGCTGGTTTGCACATGGCAGCACATGTGATGGTTCAACACGAGTGTTGCCCTGACATCTCTTAGTGTAGTTAACTCAGCTCTTAGTATAGTTAACACAAATGCCAAAAAGATAAAAATCAGCTGGATTAAAATCATGAGACTTCTACAAGCAGAAAACCTTGTTCTTTTTTCCCTCATTTTAAGATTACTGACACTGACCTTACTTTGCAGAAAACAAACACAAAACTTCAATGAAATCTGAGGATGTCTTCTAACTAGTGCTTGGTGGGAAAGATTTTTTGTTATGTTTTTTTCTCTTCTGAATAAGGCAGACAGGATGCAGACTCCATCCACATCCCCGCCTAG
Source organism: Psophia crepitans (assembly GCA_013399095.1). NCBI lineage: Eukaryota > Metazoa > Chordata > Aves > Gruiformes > Psophiidae > Psophia > Psophia crepitans. The sequence goes on along the minus strand of VWZZ01002388.1, from coordinate 203,452 downwards.
CCCTGACGGCCGGGTTACCCACTGTGCCTGAATAACGTTCTGCCTCTCTGCTCGCCTGTCTCCCTCTCTCTTACTTCCCACTCTTCCTCGTTTTGTTCTATCCCTAATCACATGTTTCCGTAAACTATTCTTTCTAGAGGCATTGAATGTCACAAGATTATTTGGTTTAAGGTCATGAGATTTCAAGTTCTGCTTTTTTCCCCTATTTTTAATAGGCATGTTAGAATTCCCTCTATTAAGTTTAACTCTGCTGAATGAAATAGAATGGTTCAGTATTGGTCAGACCTGAAGTCTCAAGTGAAGATGGTGGTAAAATACAGCATTAAAAACCAATTGGTCCTGTGAGGCCTTAGAAGCAAAACTGCAGTGCTTGCAACCCTGTGCTCCTCCATCCCTGCAGCTCCTTTTTTCTCCTTCTCCTGAACTGAACCACAGATTTGAGCAGAATCATTGCTTGGATTAGGTGAGCAGGATGGAGCTGAAGGCTAATGCTTTCATCCTCCTCTTAATCAGCCTGAGAGCTTCGTTGATAGATATATAGAACGGTTTGGATTGGAAGGGACCTCAAAGACAATCTAGTTCCAACTCCCCTGCCATGGGCAGGGACACCCTCCACTAGACCAGGTTGCCCAAAGCCCATCCAACCTGGCCTTGAACACTGCCAGGGATCCAGGGGCAGCGACAGCTTCTCTGGGCAACCTGTTCCAGTGCCTCACCACCCTCACAGCCAAGAATTTCTTCCTAACACCTCATCTAAATCTCCCCTATTTCAGTTTAAACCCATTACCCCTTGTCCTATCACTCCCTGCCCTTGTAAACAGCCCCTCTCCAGCTTTCCTGTAGGCCCCTTAAGATACTGAAAAGCGGCAATAAGGTCTCCCTGGATCCTTCTTTTCTCCATGCTGAACAAGCCCAACTCCCTCAGCCTGTCCTTGTAGGAGAGGTGCTCCAGCCCTCTGATCAACTTTGTGGCCTCCTCTGGACTTGCTCCAGCAGCTCCATGTCTTTCCTGTACTGGGGACCCGAGAGCTGGACGCAGTACTGCAAGTGAGGTCTCACAAGAGTGGAGTAGAGGGTGAAAATTACCTCCCTTGACATACTGGCCACACTGTTTTTGATGATACTTTTTCACATTTAGATTGAAGTTGCTGAATTGTGGCCATTAAGTCCCATGTAGTAAATATAACTGTATCCTGAGATGAGAAAACGGACCACCATCATGGTAAGAGCCCCATGATACTTTTGTTGGTTTGGGTAATATTTGGTAAAATTATTACCATGTGTTACAGTCTTGTAAAGACAGGTTAGCCAAGGCAACTGGAAAGAGCAGCAATTTTAGCTGTCGGGGTCTGTTTGTATCATACAGTGATTTCTGAAAATATCCCCAGGCTTCCTTTGCCCCAGGCGGCCCTGGAGCGAGATGTTAGCCCTCCTGGTCCTCTTCGGCCTGCTGCAAAGCTGCACTCTGGTGCAACAGCACCAGTGCAGCTCTTCACTCACGTAACTGAGCTGCTTGGACTTGATGATCTTGGAGGTCCTTTCCAACCTTAGTGATTCTGTGCTTCCGTGGCCCCGCAGCGCTGCACTGCACAGCCCCCCCAGCCTGCTGAGACCTCCCCCAGCCTGCTGAGGCCTCCTTCAGAAAGCCCTGTTCCAGGCTCCCCAAGCAGGACAAATACGCCCTTATGTAACATGTAGTGGAATTCAAGAGTTTGAGTTGGCAGGTTTAGTCAGGATTTTTTCTTATTAGTAAAAGAACAATACCTCTCCTTTCTCCTCCAAATCCGTTTGTGCAGCTCTGCTTCTCTTAGTGGGTCTAAGCTGCTCCATGCCCCGCGGGTGAGGTCTGTAAGTAGGCCTAGGAGAGAAAGCGATGTGTGCAAGACCGTGCCTCCACCCGGGTTTGGAATTACTTATCTTTCAAATATTCCTTACAAAGCTTCTGATTCTGCCTATTGATTTTTAGCACTAAAACTGCTGAAGTGTGTGTGAATAAGCTATCCTGCAACAGGCTCTAATAAGTGTTACTATTCAAATATAGTTATGCATCCTACTGTGCGAAAAAGGTGGTTCAGGATTTCCGTGGGCAAATGTCATTACGTTTAATTTGTCAGTGTAAATCATGACACATCTTTTGATGCAGTAGAGTAGGTAATTCTATTCATAACATATAAATTATAGGGGTTATTAGAAAAAGCAACAAACACAACAACCCTCACCAACCCATACAGTGCTACGTGAGACCTTGCATGGTTGATGGACCAGGTCATTAACCTGCATTACTCAGAAGGCAGCTATTGATTAGATTTCATTGATGACTGTAACTGAAGTGCTCTGACATAAACTCAAGATTCCTTGTACAGCCTTTGATGAGTGCATCTGTTTCGAGTTCAGGACCGCACATGGTTTGTTTGTTTTTCTTTAAATTGAGATTGCTGTTAATAAAAGTCGGTATTGTATCTGTGCTATCACCTTGTCTTTCCTTCACTTTGTTCTCTTATCTTGTATATTTGTGTTCCTCACTTCTAATAGTTAAAAAAATAGCCCACAGTGTGAACAGTTCTGTTTATCTTCATCATAGAATTAGTGACCAGATATACCAGCTAGATAAACTTGTCTAGCTAAAAAAAACCCACCCACATTCTTAACCATCCAGGGAAGTAGTCGCTGGATCCTGCATAGATCCTGGATGAGACCTTATCCTGAGATGTTTACGTACTACCCCGACGCTCCAGGAGCTCATTCAGAGCAAACATGCCATCCAGGAAGCGAAGGGAGAGCAGCGTATTCCTGCCAAGCCTCAAATATTTGCTCTGAGACAGCCCTCGTCAGCTGCTAGCACAGGCAGCAAAGGGGCCAGGCACAGAAAAGCTGCCGTTCAGGCTTGGCAACCAGACTGTGGGACTGTCACACATTGTTCGGATGTGGCCACAAATATTTATTTCTTGCTAGGGCAGTGGCTTGAGGGTAAATTTACTCAGACTTCTTAAAAACCACTTTTCTCAACTTTTGCAGTTAGATGATTTTCAAGGAAATTAGAAAAAAAAAAAGTTACTTTAAGTGTCTCATGGCTGAGCAAACACAATAAATCTGGCGGAGTAAGGATGGCCAGCCCAAGACACGCAGCCGCTCCACAACCCCTGCTCCGGAAAGCAACTGTTGAGCACAAAGCTCCCTGAGATGGAGGCAGAAATTTCTCTTCTGCCAGAGCATCCATCCTCCAGAGCACCCCAGAAGAAGCCACAAAAGGCCTTATCATACGTGGCACGTCAGGCAAATGCTGACATCAGCTCTCGGTAAGAACGTCACTGCTCTGAGCTAAGCAATTTCTGCGTGCAGCTCAGAAACCTCTTTTCTCTACCCACGCATCCGTTCTGTGGGCAGTCTTTCTGTTAACATCAGTATAGCACGCATAAACAGAGGTTTCATGGAAATTTGATGATCCTGATAAAATTATTCAGCACAGAAGATGAGCAGCAGCATGTTTGTGTTTGTTCCATCTGCCATTTCCTTTTCTTTTGACTGTAAAAAATGTGACTGGAAAGGAAAGAAAACTCTACAGGATATGACCTTGCAGCCATAACAACATATTTTGATTAAAAAGTGGAAAATTTTTGTTAGGAAATGCCACATGGCACTCTTGAGAGTTAGAGGCAGCCCACGCCCAGGCTCTGTATAAGGGATGAAACCCTCCTCACCATGCTTCCAGCTCCTGCCATCATGCCTTTCTGCACCAAGAGAGGTCAGACCCTGCTGGCACCAGAATCGTGAGAGGTCCAAGCTGCCATTCCCACAACGCACCACACCAGTGCTACTGAATTTTAAGAGTATGGCCTATAATTGATTGTAAGTTTTATGGAAAGCAGGCAATTTTTAAATAGAAGAAACTTGGTGGATTTAAAGAGCAGATTTTATATTGATTTTGATAGGTAAATTGTTGATGGGCAGCAGCCTTAGCTCCCTGTGGATAGTAAACAACCACTGAAATTTTGTGGGAGTGCAGATGCTGATGCTGCAATTTAGATCCTGTTCCAAGGAGGGTAATCTCAACATGGGTATCAACGCCCCTCTGCTATCTTATCTTTGAGGACTTCTTTGCAGCTGTTTTAATGGGTGTGTGCTGGTGAAGAGCACAGTACCATGTCTCTTAGCAAAAGGAGTTTGTTTTTCAGCAGAGTTCTTCAGTAAAGCATGTTTTGAATGTAAAACACTTACATAATAATCAGATTTCACTTTATTATTATGGAATCTTAGATTTTGGCTGACGTACTCAATGACTTCTTTGCCTCAGTCTTCACTGGCAAGGGATCTACAAGGACAGGCTGAGGGAGTTGGGCTTGTTCAGCCTAGAGAAGGCTCCAGGGAGACCTAATCGCAGCCTTCCAGTACCTAAAGGGGACCTACAGGAAAGCTGGTGAGGGGCTGTTTCTTAGGGAGTGTAGTGACAGGACAAGGGGTGATGGGTTTAAATAGGTTGCCCAGAGAAGCTGTGGAGGCCCCTTCCCTGGCAGTGTTCAAGGCCAGGTTGGATGGGGCTTTGGGCAACCTGATCTAGTGGAGGGTGTCCCTGCCTATGGCAGATAGGTTGGAACTAGATGATCCTTGTGGTCCCTTCCAACCCAAACCATTCTATGATTCTATGATTTTTCTTAGATGGGGATACAGTTATCAGTCTAGATGTATGAATTTCATTTAACCTGGTAGCTAAACATAGAGGAAATACTAGGTACCAAAGCCTGCTTGGACCTACAGTTTTGCAAAGGTTCAGTCATGAAGCTGTACTTCAGAGTAGACTTTGGCTGAGAGATGGTGGGCTTTTTTAGTGGGAAAAGAGTTGTTTCTGGCTTTTTTTTTTTTTTTTGTTAAATGACTTTCAAGGTGGAACTCTACAATGAATAGCAAATTAATCAAGTCAAATAATTTTCTGCTGTGCAAAGGATTTACTGATTGATTCAGCCTTCCTCTTACTCTCATGACATATGAAGTAAATTGGAGGAGGCAATAACCATATTAACAAATAAAAGATAAATGGGATGGTCCCTTTAAGTAAAGGATGGTTTACTACCTTAATAAGAGCTGTGGTGTGATGCTTCTGTCCTTGAGCACTCTTTTCCTTCTTTGATGTCTCCTATCTATTTATAAAGTGCTCTGAGATTGCAAGGATGAAGCACCCTATATAAAGTACAAGGTCTTTGTCTGTATTAAAATAAGCCAAGGCAATTTATGTTTTAAGAAGAGAGGAAAAGAATTCAGCAAAGGAATCATCTTGCCATGTTTTATTGTAAGATCTGAGAAAACCTTCTGATAAAGCTGACATATTCTTCCATTACAACCTAAATCACACACATAGCTTCAGAAAACTTCATCTGGTTTTTTACTCAGAGTAAATGAATCTCAAAATTTAGAAACTAAATCTTAACAACAAAAAAATCCCAGAAAGTTGAAATGGATGCAGAGTTCTGGGTTCTAGGCTGTAATTACAGTCTAATTCAGGCAAACTGCAATTATACATAAATAACAAGCTGAAGTAGCACTGCCCTGTGGAGACAAACGACTGAGGCCAATCTTTGTTTTAAGGGAAACCCACTACACCAAGGTGGAATACAATATGCTGAAAAAACTGTAAAAAATATTTGGTCTGTGCAGCAGGCTTTATTTTATTAAGTGTCTTGAAAGTGATACACCTGTACACATCTAAAGTAATGGTTCTTTTAGGGAGTATCAGGGATTTTTAACTTTAAGGAGCAAATCAAGAGCATGGAAGATAACTCCAGCATCGGTGCTATAGCACATGACTTTTCTATGCTGGTTTTGAGGCTTTTGGTTTCTATTCCTAGATTAGACTTTCTAAACTTATAGTGCCCAGAATCTCTTTGGCTGAGGAAAACTACAGAGTTTATGAATCCTACAAGAGCTGGTGGGAATCCTGATCTGGCTGGGCTTCTGATCAGGCTCTCAACCCCCGCACATGTCACTACGTTTGGGAGATCAGATGCTCTCCACTGGGTGCAGCAAGTTCTCAGACAGGGTCTGATGCTGAAGACCATCCCATGGGCAACATGGGGCATCTGCCCGCCCAAGCTGCAAATGACTTCAAATACCTGAGCTAAACAGTCCCTGCTCAGCAAAGCTGCCAAGTGCATCCTTAGTCGCTGTGCTGAATTACAAGCAAGTTCACCTGTCGCGTTGATTTGTACACCTAAGTCAATGAGATTGTCACGCTGACTATCATGTTGGGTTAGAAAGAGAAGATTAAAAATGAGACCCTTTTTTCTTGTCTTTTGTAGCTAAGAGTTTTTCCAGTTCTTTTATACTCAGTAGTTTGTGAGCTGTTTGAGAGTGGCTGATCCTAACAAATCCAGTTAGCCATTTGTCTGCTGAAAAGCCACAAAAGGGGAAAAAATCCACCCTAATAAATGCTAAAGATTATTTATTTTTTTTGGGGAGGGGAGACGACACCAACCCAAAAGTTGTGTTGTCATTCTTCGTATTTAAAGTTTTGAGGTTTGATTATCCATTAGCCATCAGACAAACAGCTGAACTGTGCATGACTTCAAACAGCAGAAAATAGCTAATCATCGGACATGGTGCTCATTTATTCTCACTTAATCCTGGGCTCTGTGTGAGCACAGCGATTGTTATTTTGTACATGGCAGATATATGGTATGGTCTGTGCCCTGTTATTGTGACTGTAAAGCTTCTGAGGATTAACAAAGGAAGGCCGTAGAAATGTGCTGCTAGAAATATCAAACACAAAAGAGGAGAAAAGGGAAAGTATAGGAAAAATGGGCACATTTGTACCTAAAGCTCTCAGGGAATCAGATAATGTAGGTTCAATTTCTGATTCCACTACCAGCTTTTTTATGTGACCTTGGGCAAATCATTTAACTTTTCTCTCTCCAGTTTGTCGTCTGTAAAACTGACGCCATGCTTTGCTGAAAGGCAGGGAAAGGGACAGGTTTTGGCCTTGTTTCAGTACAGAGCTCATCTCGCGGACTATGGAATTAATTTAAGAAAATAATTTATAATACATGTTCCCCCTGAAATAGTCATAAAATACACAATGCTTAAAATGTCCTTCTTTTTCTTATATATCTCATATCTGAATAAAATAGGATGTACCAAAAACTAACTGCCATATACCCCCTGACCCACATATACAAACCACAGCAGACATTTGACCTCCTGAAGCATAAAATCCAAGCATTCTACTCATTTTTTTCCTCCATTAAACTGCTAGAGTTCTTTCCTAGAAGAATTACCTTTGGCAAAACATTCATTTGTTGTAAATCTTCAGAAACCATGGCAGAAGCCTGCATTGTGGCTTTCCATTTATTGGATCTGAACAAAGTCTTAGGCATTTCAACAGCAGCTATAAAACAAATTGAGAAGATTAAGGTATACCTCTTGTCACCAAGCAGATTTTTGTTAGCCCTCCCTTGGGCTGACAGTACTTTTAAACATTTATATGGCCTAGGATTTATATTCTGACTGCGTGCAAGTAAAAAATTACCCTAGTTGGTATCAAAAAGCCTTAGTGGATGTGTTATTTTGGAAATCAGTTATTCAGTTTCATGCTGAACTGAAATCACGTATTCTGCCACGAAGAACTGCTCCTGTTCCACTGTTTACATACTGTCAATAAATGTTTAAAACACTCCTTCCTGTGAGCAAAGCTCAAAAGGAAAAGCTTGGCCACTCTTTACAGAAAGCAGAAAAGATCTGGTCCCACATGCTGGCTCCTGAGGGCTCCCGAAGAGCAGAGCTCTGGCCTGGCCCCTGTCCCGCTGCAGTAGGGAGAAGGTCTTGTGCAAGTTTCTTGGATGCTGTGCAGATGTTGTGGGTTCTCTTCTGCAAACCCATGGGATACCGGGTTAGCTGGGGGACTGTCGTGACACATGGGAATTTCCACTTATAAAATAAGGACATGAATTCTTCCACAGATTATTCTGGATTGCTTTGTCTGGCGAGAGCTGTAACCCCCATCCTGCAAACATATCCCAGAAATACTGAGAATCTGACCTGCGAAAGAAAAAATTGTCTCTAAGCAGAAACGAATTTATGATAAAACAAAGCAAGAGCATTTTGAGCTCTTGTAACATGAGTATCTGGAATGTCTGTGGAAAAAAATAGCATAGGATTATATCATTAAGATTATCTAATTTTGCATACTCATAAAGAAGATAAATTAAGGTTCTTGAGGTCTTTACCTTATTTCTATAACTTCCTAACTTTTCTGTTTTTAGCTTGGCATGTTCAGTTGCGTCCTTAGTACTCTTCATGAGTCATATGTAAAGTATCTGGACAGCATATGCTCTCTGAATGAACAGATTTTTTAAAACATAGTTATTCATAGTTGTATGAGCAAACCTCCCTTCTCAAACATCAGTAAGGACAAAAATCAGAGTCATCTGAGTACCCACAGGAAAGGAACTGCAATGGTATGAAATGGATAAATTACACTTTATCTCACATTCCACAAGCTCATTCATTCTGCAGCTTCTTATTTCTGAACCTCAGGCCTATCTAGATAACTACTAAGTCAGAGGAAGCATAGTTCCCCTGTTTTCACCACACTGGTAGAAGACAAACGTATTTTTATGTGTTCATCACAATAAAAATACATTCCATATTTTTTAAATGATGATTAGGTAGCCCCTTTCTTTCCAAGAAGTCTGGCTTTTCAATGTCTTCCTGTAGCTGTTAGCACTACACACTGATGTGACATGGGGATAAGGCTGAATTGAAGGCTTTTACCCTAGGAAAACGCAGCAGGTATAGGTTCTTTTCCTTTCTCATACAGTTTTTTCTTCCTTTCACATTTAAGGGACAAGCTCTGAGGAATACTTAAGGTAATATGCATTATGAATTGCTGACCTATTTTTAAATACAGTCTATTTTTTTATTATTTTTTTTTGTAGTGGACAAATCCCTTGATTTTTTTCATGCAAAGTTTGCATCCAGGCCAAGGATACAGCAGCACTCAGTGATTCAGGCTTATGAGTTATTCTGCCAGGTTCTGCCTTGTTAAATTGACACACACCACATCATCTGCTTGACCTCATTTACCTCTTAAGAAGCCAATGCCTGAAGCAAAGGATATTTAGTTTTAAAGCAGTTGTTTTGGCTTCGTATGTTTAAAGCTATTGGATAAATAGGTCCCTCTGTAAAAGGGCTTATGTCCCTGCAGCTGTTGTTTGGTTGCCTACTGCAAGCAGACAACCTTTGACAAAAGTTTGAAAACAGATGTGTTAGCTACATTCATGTTCTTAACCTTTGGCTTCATTGCTCATAAAGAAAAATCCACAAGTTTTTAAAGCAGCGAATATGCAGGAAGGGCACAGACATGATGGTTTCTTGAAGGCTATGAGTCTAAATATAGATGTGGGCTGTGGCAAAAGTCTGTTGTCCCCCTGAAGTGCAGATGGTCCACTATGGGACTTGCAAATTTTTGGAGAAATGCATTAAACGTATTTGGTCAGAGAGGGTGTTCTTACATGGACAAAACACTCAACGGTGTGGCTGGTTAAAGGGGGACCTGTACAAATGGATAGGCAGGTGGGGAGCACTCAAACGCAGGTGTAACTGCAAGTGAAATAGTGTACTTCAAAATAGCTCAGGTGATGTACAGCTTACTTTCTCAAAATATTACTTGTGTCTGTGCAGCAACTGGAGGACTAAAGGCTTCTAGCTCCACCAGTAGGATATCATCAGTCCAGAGGGGTGGGTGTGTGTATAGAAAACAGGTACGGAAAAGATGGTGTCTGCAGACATAGCTTATTTATATGAAAACACATGTTGCTGACTCTATGTGATACCAGTACTAGTCTCAGCTCAAAGGAGACTGAGAGGTCTGATCCTCTTTCCAGAACTGCTTGCTGCTTATTAGATATTTCTAAAATTATGCAAACTATTCTTTCCCTCCTTCCTTCCTTCCTTCCTTCCTTCCTTCCTTCCTTCCTTCCTTCCTTCCTTCCTTCCTTCCTTCCTTCCTTCCTTCCTTCCTTCCTTCCTTCCTTCCTTCCTTCCTTCCTTCCTTCCTTCCTTCCTTCCTTCCTTCCTTCCTTCCTTCCTTCCTTCCTTCCTTCCTCCCTTTGTGACTCTGTCCAGTGACTCCAATTTATACACATGGTTGCCATTAGTTGTAGAATCTGAATGAAATTGTATGATATTTTGGACAACATCCTTGAGGGCACAGAAGTCGTCCAGAATTTATTTCTAAAAAATCATACACTGAAAACCAACTCTCTTCTGGTAGGCATGTAAAGTGGCTTACTGTTAATTACTATTTTACTTACATTTTTTACTTGCCTGAAGTACTAAAACATCTGAATTATTACTCCACATTCATGATTTCAGTTTAGTTCTGTTTTTCTTTCTGGTGCTTGGTGTCTAAAGCTTAGACAGATTTTTGTGGTTTAAATCTTACAGGTATTCACTGCTTGCCTGCAACCAGTAATTATGACAAACACTGACTCAAGGCTTTTGCATTTCTTACTCACTCTATAAATCTTTTGATTTTAGTTTAAAGGAGTTTAACCTAACAGTACGAGCTGATGTGAACTCCCATAACAAAATACACCTTGGCCAGCTCCATACCTGTTATGGGAGTAATTCCTGTGGGAATAATCTGAAAGCAAACTTTCTATGGCTAAGCAGAAATAATGGGAAACAGAAGGCTCTGTCCTGAAGAATGGATGTATAGGTTCAGTGTCCTGCCAAAACCATGTGTATGGAGTTCACTAAAGTGTATTTCATATGAATTTTTGGATATCTGATCATTATTAGATAGAATCATAAAATATCCCAAGTTGGAAGGGACCCATAAGGATCATCAGGTCCAAATCCTGGTTCCACAGAGGACCAGCCCAATCAGAGCAGATGACTGAGAGCATCGTCCAGATGCTTCTTGAACTCAGCCAAGCTCAGTGCGGTGACCACCACCCTGGGGAGCCTGTTCCAGGGCCCCACCACCCTCTCCACAGAATCTTAGAATCACTAAGGTTGGAAAGGACCTCTGAGATCATGAAGAACCTTTTCCTGACATCTAACCTAACCCTCCCCTGTCGCAGCTTCATGCCATTCCTGCCGGTTCTGTTGCTGGTCACCAGAGGGAGGAGATCAGAACCTGCCCCTTCGCTCCCCCTCTTGAGGATACCATAGGCCACCATGAGGTCTGCCCTCAGCCTTCTCTTCTCTATACTGAACAATCCAAGGGACTTCAGCCTCTCCTCACACATCTTCCTCTCTAGACCCTTCACCATCTTTGTTACCCTCCTTTGGACACTCTCCAATAGCTTTATGTCCTTTTTGTCTTGTGGTGCCCAAAACTGCACCCAGTACTTGAGGTGAGGTCACACCAGCACAATGTAGAGTGGGACAATCAC